>JAZHRN010000149.1:0-485981 GCA_036435485.1 Saposhnikovia divaricata
CCGTTATTTTCTGGAATTGCCTCCAATATGCATTGTTGTTTCTCTTGTTCCAAGGCACTCAAAATTTGAGTAAGTAGTGTCCCCATAGATTTTGTAGACTCCTCATAACTCTTTGCAAGCATCCCAATCTCCTCCATAACATCAACCTCATCTGACTGAAAAGTAGGAGTAGGTTGCTGATGTTGAAACTCTTCACTTCCAAAGAAATATGACCTATCTGGAACATCTTGCTGGTACTGTTGAGGATGGTATGAAAAATATGGTTGTTACTCATAAGTGACATATGGATCAACTCCTTCGTAGTAACAATATTTTGAGGGATCATGAACGATAAAACACCGCTCACATTGATAAGGCATGAATGTCCTCGAATATGCCCACCATGGCAACTCCTCGCATGCTATCTTCAAACACTCAAGTACCTGAAACTCACCAAACTACAAAATAGGTAAGAAAAACAAATCCGAGTCAGTGAACTCTAATGACCACTATTGACAAGCACATAAACCAAAAATAAAACACCGATGATCCCCGACAGCGGCGCCAAAAAACTTGTTTGCACTAAATCACGAAAGCGTACGTGGTCACAAGTAATATAGAATAAAGTTGAGTTCGTTCTCACAGAGATCTGGTTATGGTTTTAATTCAGTTTTGTACCTATGCAACAATGTATGGTTATTATGCACTGCTAAGACAAATAACAAGATTTTAATTAAATATAATTAACTAAGAAACAAATTAATAAAACTAAGAATTAACAAACTAACAAGAATTGAATTCTAATTGTGTCTGCAAGAGAAAACATGGGATCCTAACTTCATTAACTACTTCGCTTAGAGTTGATGCCTTTAATCAATGCATGTGATGGTTATGATATCTGATCAGACAACACGGAACAAGTATAAGCTACCTCTCGGTATACAAACACCAAACTAATCATACATCCACAAAAGAGATAGAAGATGAATAGACACCAATTATGTTTAGACCCTATATCTCTATAAGATTTGAAAACATAACGGATGAAGAACAAGTTGTCTATTAAGATCACATAGGGCAGCATAATATCTCTATTTACGCCACAAATCATGATGTTAAAACATCAACCTATCCTATGCTAGCATGGCAAGTTCTAAATCTCAAGATCCACTCTCGCTTCACAAGAGATTAACAAATTAGATGTTCATGACGCATCTAAACACATGAATCACAACCATACGAGGATATCAATAATTCACTACACACAAATCTTTAAAGCAATCAAACTACTAAGCTACATAGATAAATCCGTTAGAATCTCATGACAACAATTAGTTCATAATTGAACCTCTCGTCATCATGGGATCTGATGAAACCATGATAAAAACAAAGTATAAGAAGATACAAATAATCCTAAGTAATTGATATCTAATCGTCTCTGTTTCTGTCCCCCAAGATGTGTATTTATAGCCCCAAGTTGCCTCTCCATCAAGCAATTACCATATTAGAGTTGGAATAGAAGACTAGCAATTTCCATCTTTAAACGGGATAGGATTTGCAAATTCCATGCTCAAGACTGATTCTAGAATGTTCTAGCCATTCAGGACAATTACCATACTGATTTGAAGTAGGAATTATAGCAATTTCCTTGTGGAAATAGAATTCTGCAAAATACGTTTCCTAAACTGATTCTGTTTTGAAGGAAAATTCGTAGCTGACTTTTCTTCCATATTTCTGGACCGTTCCAGTCGTGTTTTGACATCTGGACCACTTTAGAATGATAGAGAATCTTGTTAGGTTCGCGTGGACTGTAAGATCGTCCAAAACGGACTTCTAGAACTCAAGATATGGCCAAAACAAGAATCAGAAATTCTGGCTGATTTTCCCCAGCGCACCACGATGCTGAGAGCGCGGTTGGGGCTGAGAGCACGGCTTCAATCTGCATAAAAATGGCACTGAGTGCGCCAGTTGAGCACTCAGCTCGGCCTCAATTTGCGGGAACTAATTTTTCTTCGTTTTTCAGCTTTTTCTTCCCGTTCCTTTTGCATGAGCTTCCGTCTTTAATCCCTAATGACTTTTATACTTCTTGGTAGTTGACATTAGCCTCCATTCTTCATTCCATATCATAAATCAACTCCAAAAACGACGGAAACTACACCTTTAATCGACATTTCTTCAACCCTGCACAATTAACCAAAACACATCAAAACTACCACAAACTTGAGGCCAAAGTAATCAATTTAAGCCGATTTAGAATGCTCTAAATGGATATAAAATCCATTTATCAGTTAGGACCCGGGTGACCGCTAAGCGAGTACTTGTTCCGCTTTTTGATGCAAGTAGCACCTCTTGTAGCGGTAGCTCGGCAGACAGTAGCCCCGAGTATATAGAATTAGAGTGGTGTATAATGGGCAAGAAGAAGAATAGGGTCCCCGTAGTCAGCAGAATTATTACCAAGGACATGGGTCCGGGGTATAGCTTGAGCGAGCCGGATGGCAGTTGGGGCCATACTCAACATTATTTTGTGAGAAGGGACCCGGGGATTCCGCAGGCCTATTTCTTTAGGGATCTCAGCGTGGAGTTCTCCCAAAATGAGGACGTGGCGCTCATGACAGGGTATGATGAGGCCTAATTAGGCCTCATCATACCCTGTCATGAGCCCAAAGCCCAGGCCCAATTAGGCCCAACCTTGAGCCCAAAGCTACAAGTAATTCAGTTCATGAGAATAAGAGCAACCCAGCCCAGATCAATGGGTCCGGGCCCGGAGCCACCACCACATGGTGAGGTCCCCACCCCAGACTAGTAGACCCCAAATCTCTGACACTCAGCGCACGTGGCACCCCAGTTTAGCCGACAATCCCACACCTGGCGCTGACTACCACTAAACGACAAGAAAGAGCACGTGTCAAATCATGTCCACAACAACGCTGCCACACCCAAGTCAACGCCCCCCACAAATAGGGACACGTGTCCTACACCCCGGGAATTCAGCGGGCTGTCTCCAGATCCGACGGTCATGAATAGAGGTAACCTACCCCTAAACCCTAGGCCTAGGGCTATAAATACCCTTAAGGAATAAGGTTTAGGGGTTAGCCATTATTACACACCTACACACATTTAATACTTTCAATACTCTGCTTGATTATTTCCTTCCAAAGCCAACTTTTATTCTCACGCCGGAGGCACCTCGGGGCCAAACCCCCCCTCCGGTGTTGTTTTGCAGACACCCCACAACAACTACACCACTTCCGAGACAGGAGTTGGCGAGGAAGTACCCGGTCAAATTACAGAGTTATCAGAAATACCTTCTTGTTGAAGTTGATTCTTGAGTATTATTTCTTGTAGATATATAATTTTTGATTGTACAAAACTTTGTTATAGTAGATTTATACATTGTTCAGCAGGTTTATGGGAATGCGTACAGAGAAATAGAAGAAATATTTTTTTAATTTTTTTTTTGACAATATACGTCGGTTCCTGTATGGGCGATGTATAAAACATAATCTATATATATCGGCTTTCTTGTTTTTATACATCGGCTTATATTGACTCATATACGTCGGCATTTTGGTTTTTTACGTCGGTTATTTAGTCGACATATATTCTATTTTTTATGTCGGCTTTTTATGCGACGTAAAAGATCCCATACTTTATACATCGTTCCTCCATACGTCGCCATTTGACCGGCGTATAAGACAAAAAAGGGCGACGTAAAAGCCTTGTACTATTCTTTTCAGCAAGGGAAAATTATTTCTAAAGTCCCTGAACTATTACCGTTTTTTTCTAAGTCCCTGAACTAACAAAGTGAATTTCTAGGTAATCAAACTTTTGAATTTTTCCCATCGCAGTCCTTCTGTTAGATTTTGACTAACGCCGTTAGTCAATGATTTATTACTATTAGGCATTTCTTATGTAAGTCCCTAAACTATTAGGCATTTCTTATGTAAGTCCCTGAATTGAAAATTTATTTACTTTCATTCTTTTTAGTTTAGAATTTAATTTATTTTCTTTTTTAACTTTGCATTTATTTGTGTTCTGAAAAACATTAAAAACTTAATATATATGTACAATGTTTTCATTTTAACTTTGTTTATATTTATATTTTTAGTAATTTTTATAAAGTCGGTGTATATAATATAAAAAATTGTTTAATTTATTCCTGATATGTAAATTTTAGATGTATATCACACTTTGGCGAATGATTTTATTTATATATTTTCAATAAATTAGAATATATAATATTATAATTTTTTTCTAATAAATAAATAAAATATTAAAATTTTTAATCACTTGATTTTTTTATATATAAGTTCATGTATTTTTATAGTTCAGTTAACATTACTCATTTTTAATATAACTAGCTTATAACCCGTGCGATGCACAAATTCTTTTGAATGTAATAAATTTTATTTTATGTTAAAATTTAGTTAGATAAAATTTAAAAGATAATGTATTTTATGTGAAAAAGGAAATTGATTAGTTATTGAAAAATAGAAAAGGTAGCATGTTTTACCTGAAAAGGGAAATTTATTAGTTAGTAGTAATAATAAGTAATTAAGTAATAATATATGCAAAGTTAAAAAAGAAAATTAGTAAAATTCTAAACTAACAAGGATGAAAGTAAATAAAAAAATAAAAGAGTAATAAATGTGATTTTTAATATAAAATTGAGATTTAAATTTAAATTTTCAGTTCAGGGACTTAAATAAGAAATGCCTAATAGTTTAGGGACTTACATAAAAAATGTCTAATAGTAATAAATCATTGACTAACGGCGTTAGTCAAAATCTAACTGAAGGACTGCGATGGGAAAAATTCAAAAGTTTGATTACCTAAAAATTTACTTTTTTAGTTCAGGGACTTAGAAAAAAAAACGGTAATAGTTCAGGAACTTTAGAATTAATTTTTCCTTTCAGCAAAGCATCTTTGTTCCTATTTATGTTGTCATAATCTTTTCTTTAAAGAAAAGATTTAGATGTTTAGTCTGCTTATGGATACTTGCACTTTCCTACTGCATCTGTATACGTTAATTCTATGTAAACAAAATGCATTATATTATTAATTAATTCGACTGAACATAGACTTATAGTTATGACTAATTACAAAATGCGCTTGTATGATCAATATACGATGAAAGTTACTGGTTACTAATTCCTACTTGACATCACAGTCTTGTTTGTTATCTGCACCACATATGAGCTGCTTTGCGTTGGTTTTGTATGCCTTTATTTTTCCTGAATTTCCAATTGGCAGCTATTAAATTATCACTCAAGAGTCAATTGACTACTGTTTCAACTGACCTTGCTACAGCAGAAATTTCAAACACAATCAGGTGAAAAGGTACTAATGTCTGTTGCACTATTTGTTCTGAAGTAGTTATGCAGAAAGCGATGAAGTTTCAGTTAGATGCAAGTCCATGCTGAAACGTCAATCTTTTATATTATATTAAATAAAGGAGGATATACGAAAGGTTACGTGACGCCTCTTAAATCGTTCCAATCTATTTTTCTAACTATTTTACAACGTTCAGATAATAATGCAGTTCGAAGAAAGTTCTAACAAGCTGGGTGCGATCGAGTAACTTAGAAGTTATTGACCCAATACTTGGATTAGGCAGCTGCTTTGTTTTTGATAGGCTGACATTGTCAGTTTTGTCCTGACTTCTTTTCTAAAGACATGTAAAGCATAGTTTGGATGGACGTACTTTCTGCTTTATCTTTTATTATAATTCTTCGACAAGTCAAAGTACCAATTTCCAAAGTTGACAGGTCTACGATACGATTGTTCTAATCACCATTTATAACGTGAGGGACATGTGCACCTCTCTTGAATTTTATAAAGCTTGCGGACGTCCTTCTTAGGTCCAGCTAGTAGTGATCTTACTGTCCGTGTTATCATTTCTGCGCCAAAAGGTTACGAGATTTGTTAATCATATATCTCTTCATGCAGTTGGGGAATTTTCACGCTTTGGTTTGTTTTCTCATTAGATATGTGTGAAAGTATGATCAATAGGGACGGGAAAGGAATGAAAGAAATTTAAACTATTATACATATATATACATATGTTTGTTCATACCTTATTTTTAATATTTATAATTATATTAATTTTTTTAATATTTGTATGTTATATATTAGTTTACATATCAAATTTTTGTTAAAAATTTGTTATATATATAAGAGTTTATACATTCAATTTATTAATTGTGTTCTATCTTAAATTCTTAAAATTTGATTTGAACGATTTTACAGCCTACGTGAAATTAACAAAATAATCTTTAATTTAGTGATGGTTTAACAATTATTTTTTAGTTAAAATTACACAGAAACAAAACAGAAACGAAATTGATGATTTTTTACGTTGAAAATGCTATTCGATTTAGTAAATTTACTTATATTTTGTTTTGATTATCAAAACCCTTCTTATTATTTGAAGGTAGTTCTACTAATGATAGAATAATGTAATTATATTATATCTATAATTGTATTAGGATTTAATTTAATTATATTCTATCTGTATTAGGTCTTTTGTAATCATGGGACATCTACTCAATAATATATTTGATTTGATTTAAATCCAAACACATTTACAATCAATTTGACTGTGTTTGCTCAGTTAGAACAATTTGAAAGCAAGATCAATGATAGCAAGTTGGAATCAGTCAAGGCTCCTATTGAAAAGATGAAGAATCTAGCTTTACACTCCAGTAGCAGCAAGCTGGACTCTGAGGCAGAATCTGATTCTGATGAAGAATTGACACTTTTGTCTAGAAAAATCAAGAAGATGTTGGACAAGATGAACAAGCTAAAGAAAGAGAAAAACAAGGCTTCTGGAACAAAGAAAGATGTCAAAGAGGAAGCATGTTTTGAATGTGGTAAGAAAGGGCATTATAAAAGGGACTGCTACAAGCTGAAAAATAAACAGAAGCAGCAAGCTACCTCAAGGGACAGAAAGAAAGCTAAGGCACTTTTGACATGGAGTGATGATGAAGATTCAGCTTCTGATGATGAATCATGTGATGAGATGGTGAATCTAGCTCTTGCTGGTCTTGATGATGAGAATGATGCTCAAGGAATTAATCAAGATGGCCTTGTGGAAAGCGATATCTCAGATTCAGATGACAATAATAGTGAGGTAAATTCTTTTAGTTTTGATATACCTTCTCATACTTCTGTACTAGATGAACTAACCATGCAGGATCATAGTAATATATCTATTGTGGATTTCATGGAGTTAAAGAATGAGAACAATGAACTTGAAAAAAAGAATGCTCAACTTAGAAAAATCATTGTTGATCTAATGGCTGAGAAGACATCTGCTAGTAATCATGCTCAAATTCTTGCTGATCTTAAGGCAAAAGTATCTCAGTTTGAAGGAATCAACAAAGTGCTTCTCAAGAGAAATGATGCACTAATGAAGGAACTCAGCGAGCTGAAGACAGAGATTGATGCTTAAAATGCATGTTTGGAGGCTTTCAATCCAAAGGATTCATGTTCATTGGAAATGTCTCAATAGGCTGAAAGGATCAAAGAGTTGGAAGCTGAGATCAAGAATCTTCAGAAAGGAATGGGAAAGTTTGTTCAAGGAGAAGATACACTTAAATCAATGATGAAGTATACAAAAGTTCCATTAGAAAGAGAAGGAGTTGGAATGGTTTCAACATCTGGTTTAAAGTATGATGGAAAACATGGTATTCCTTATGACTATGCCATGCCATGGAGACTTTGTTACAAATGTGGGAAGAAAGGTCATTTGGCAAACAACTGCTCAATACAGAATGCTAAGCCAGCAAGCTGGAACAGACAGACAACTCAGAGGCAGCAAGCTGACAGAACTACAAGAAACAGAAATCTAGATCCTAAAGTGGTCCAAATGTGGATCAAGAAGTCTGATTTGAATGTTCTATATGTTCTATCAACTAACCATGCTGGACCCAAACAAACATGGGTACCAAAACGTTGAGTTGTTTTTATTTGTTTTGTAGGTGTGTCTTGTTGCCAAGGTGAAATCAAATCAATGGATTTTGGATAGTGGATGCACAAGACATATGTGTGGTGATAAATCAAAGTTCCTTACTCTCAAGAAGAAAAAGGGTGGAAGTGTCGCAATTGGTGATTGTAAAACTCTTCAAATTCAATGCAAAGGAACAATTGGTAATAGTAACATCTCTATTGATAAAGTACAATATGTTAAAGGTCTTAAATATAATTTGCTTAGTATTAGTCAGTTATATGATGATGGACATTCTGTTAATTTTGATAAAGAGAAGTGTACTATTATTGTTGGCACTAACAAAGTCCCCCTAGTTGCTAGAAGGGAAGGAAATATATATATTTTGGGCTTTGAGATGCATGAATCATCTTGTTGTTTAGCTGCAGTTGATACAAATCCAGATATTTGGCATAGAAGGCTTGGACATGCTCACATGGACTTACTCAGCAAGCTATCTACAAAGAAGCTAGTTAGAGGGTTGCCAAATTGAAGTATGTCAAGAAGGAAACCTATTCGGCTTGTCAATTAGGCAAATAAATGTTAAATATAACCTAGAAAGTGAGGTAAGCAATGACATAACCTAGGAAGTGAGGTAAGCAATGACAAGTCCACCAACCAAGTTCACCAACCAAGTTCACCAACCAAGTATCTAGTGTAAGGAGGAAGCTAAGTTTATCTATATAAAGAGGCTTAGTATCCCTTGTAATAACAACACAGAAAATATAAAATACAGCAGAAGTAGTAGTATAAGATATACACACAGTTCACTGCACCTCTTGTGTTCAATATCTCTCAATATTCTGCCTATATATGTATAAATCTTGACATGGTATCAAAGTAGGTTCGTTTATGCAGAGAAATCAGTGCTTTTTCGTCTTGAAAAATCAATGTTCTTAAGGGAACATGTGTCATTTCTACCCAGATTTGTTTTTCAGTTATTTAGCCATCCGAACTCAAGTTTCTTAAGGGAAACTTGAGGCTATATTCAGTTCAAGTTTGGTCATCCAAACAAAGTTCAAATTAAAAAATAATAGTTAGTGTTGTGTCAAAGTTCTTAAGGAACTTCTGTCCAGATTCAGGTCAGGGTTTTTAAAGGAGAGCTTTTTGATCGAAGCTTAGGATTTTTCAAGGGAAACTCAAGCTTTCTAGTCCTGGGGTCCTGTTTTTCTGCCATGGTAACATTCTATCCAGATTCAGTTGTTTACACTTCTGACCCCCAAACCAGATCCAAAAATAACATGGGCTGCTCCTGCATACTCAGGTCAGGCCCTTGCCGGTGGTAAAGGGGTGAAAAACCCTTAATAAGGTGGCTATCTACTATAGCACTTGCATCAGCACCTTCTGTATTTTTGACGGCCTAAAATATACTATGTGGTCAAAAATTCGATAGCCGGTATCCCAAAAGACTCAATAAACTCAAAATCGGTTGATCCTAAAAATGGGTATAGTTGGACGCTTAGATTAAGCTCAAGGGCTACTAGTGTCCACTCTTCAATCCCAAGATAGGTCTTTCATCCGAAGATGGGATTTCGATTGAGGGGGCTTGTTAAATATAACTTAGGAAGTGAGTTAAGCAATGACATAACCTAGGAAGTGAGGTAAGCAATGACAAGTCCACCAACCAAGTATCTAGTGTAAGGAGGAAGCTAAGTTTATCTATATAAAGAGGCTTAGTCGCCCTTGTAATAACAACACAGAAAATATAAAATGCAGCAGAAGTAGTAGTATAAGATATACACACAGTTCACTGCACCTCTTGTGTTCAATATCTCTCTATATTCTGCCTATATATGTATAAATCTTGACAATAAATCAGGACTGCACATAAGTCAAAGACTGTGGTATCAACTTCTAAACCTTTAGAGCTTCTTCATTTAGATTTATTTGGTCCAGAAGCATATAAGAGCATTGGAGGTAAACAATATGCATTTGTTATCATAGATGATTATTCTAGATATACATGGGTATTGTTTCTTCGTACTAAAGATTGTGCTTTCAGTGAATTTGAGAAGCTAATTAAGTTGCTTGAGAACAAGCTTAAGACAAGACTTGTAGGTATAAGGAGTGATCGAGGTGGTGAATTCCAAAAGTACTTTATCTCATATTGTGAAGATAGAGGCATTACTCATGAATTCTCTGCTCCTAGAACCCCATAGCAAAACGGAGTTATGGAAAGAAAGAACAGGTCTTTACAAGAAACAGCTAGAACATTGTTGCAAGAAAGCAAGCTGTCAAGGAGTTTTTGGGCAGAAGCAATCAATACAGCTAGCTATGTTCTTAACAGAGTACTGATCAGACCTATTCTAAACAAAACTCCACATGAATTGCTGAGGAACAAGAAGCCAAACATAGGCTACTTCAAGGTCTTTGGATCCAGGTGCTTTGTACTCAAAACTATTGATAGAGGTGGTAAATTTGATGTAAATCTTATGAAATATTTTTGGATTATTCTTTAACAAGTCGTGCTTATAGAGTTTATAATATATCTAAACGTATTGTTGAAGAGTCAATTGATGTTTCATTTCAAGAATCTAATGTTGATCTGTCACGAGATGAGGAAGAATTTGCAGAAACAGGTATTGCCAGCGAGTTGCTGAAGACAAGTACAACAACTCAACAAGCTGACAAGGAACCTGAATCAACTTCAGCTATTGATAAATCAGCTAAAACCTTTTCTCCAGTAGATGCAACAATTGATCAGTTATCAAGGCTTACTTTGGAAGGTCCTAGAGGTCATAGATCACAAGAAAAGATGCCACTATATGATGGAGATGAAGTTTCCCCACCATCTAAGAGAATTAGAGTACATGAGGAAGTTATATCTCAACATTCTCTGCCAAAGTCAACAAGGATAGTAAAGAACCATCCTCCAAAGTTGATCATTGGTGATAAATCAGAAGGAATCAAGACAAGGAAAGGTTAAGCTAACTTTTATGCATTTGCTGCCTTTCTAGCTCAAGAGGAACCAAAGAATGTTAATAAAGCACTAAAAGATGAGAATTGGATCATGGCAATGCAAGAAGAACTTAATCAATTTGAAAGATATGAAGTTTGGGAACTTGTAGAGCCACCTAAGGATGCTTCAATCATTGGTACTAAATGGGTGTTTAGAAACAAGATTGATGAATTTGGTACGGTTACAAGGAACAAAGCAAGACTTGTTGCACAAGGATATAATCAACAAGAAGGAATCGATTTTGATGAACTTATGCCCCGGTTGCAAGGCTAGAGTCAATAAGGATGTTACTTTCATTTGCATGCTTCAAGAAGATCAAGTTACATCAAATGGACGTGAAAAGTGCATTTCTTAATGGCTACTTGAAGGAAGAAGTATATGTCAAGCAACCTCCTGGTTTTGAGAGTGAAAAATTTCATAATCATGTTTTCAAGTTAAAGAAGGCATTATATGGACTTCGTCAAGCTCCTAGATCATGGTACGAAAGGCTAAGTAAGTTTTTAATTAATAATGGCTTCATTCAAGGTAAAATCGATCCCACATTATTTACTAAGTTTAATGGTACTGATATTTTAGTTGTACAAATATATGTGGATGATATTATTTTTGGATCTACTAATGATGATATGTACAAGTGATTTTCTAAGTGTACGCATAGTGAGTTTGACATGAGTATGATGGAGGAGCTCAACTACTTCTTGGGGCTCCAAATCAAGCAAATTCCAGATGAAATTTATGTGCATCAATCCAAATACATAAAGAATCTGCTTAAGAAGTTTGGTTTTGAGAATATCAAGGCAAAATCTACACCTATGAGTTCTGCCAGCAAGCTGACAGCAGATGAACAAGGTAATGATGTAAATATTCGAAAGTATAGAGGTATGATTGGTAGTTTATTATATCTTAAAGCCTCTAGACCTGTTATTATGTATAGTGTATGTGTTTGTGCTAGATTTCAAGCTAATCCTAAGGAGTCTCACTTGAATGCAATTAAAAGGATTTTTAAATATTTAAGTGGAACTATTACTCTTGGCTTGTTTTATCCCATCACAAATGCATTTGATCTTGTTGGGTATAGTGATGCAGATTATGCAGGTTGTCAAACTGATTGAAAGAGTACAAGTGGTGTTTGTGCATTTTTAGGACAGAGTTTGGTTACTTGGCAAAGCAAGAAGCAAACATCTGTTGCATTATCTACAGGTGAAGGGGAGTAATTAGCAGCTGGAAGTTGTTGCTCTCAAATACTATGGATGATTCAAACACTTCGAGATTATGGGATTAAATGTGGAAAAGTTCCTATTTATTGTGACAATACAAGCACTATAAACATATCAAAGAATCCGGTGAATCACTCAAGAACAAAACATATTGACGTTCGACATCATTTCTTGAGGGACAATGTTGCAAAGGGAAAAATTGAGCTGATCTTTGTTAGTACAGAGTATCAGCTAGCTGACATCTTCACAAAACCACTAGCCGAGGAGCGTTTTGTTGTTCTTCGTCGAGAATTAGGCATGTGTAATGTCTAGTCAGCTAGCTGAATTGGATGCCTGGTACACTTTTCTGTGTTATTACTTTAAATATGTATTTGCTATGTAATTTAAATGGTTAGTAACTCCAGTCCATTTACTTGTTTTCTATGCTGATTGCTTATAGTTTCTAGGTGGTTAGTTAATTCAATTTATTTGAATTTTGAATGTATGCTTTCTTATATTTAAATGTGATATTGTGATATTGTACATTATTTTTTTGTGTTTATCATGTTTAGTTTTATTCGGGGTGGGTTATTAGATTTTATCCTAGATATTTATCTCTCCCCTTATTTGTTAAAAGAGGTTTTATAAAGACTGTTCAACTCCGACTCTTGAGTTCTTTCTATCCTCAAACCTATATTCCAATTAGGGTTTATACATCGTTCTTCAATCGATACACATTTTCTCTCGGTTTCTTTCTTTTTCTGATTCGAATCATGAGAAATACTCGAGGATCCAAGAAGGCTCTGATTGCTGGTTCAAAATCTCAGAAAGGAAAGAATAAGAGATTGCATGATGAGGATGATGATATCGATCTTTCTCCGATTCATGTGGAAAGTGGCAATGATATGTCTGAGGTTCAAAGGCCAGGGAATCGTGATGGTTTGTCTGTGAAACGAAGCAAGTATGGGATTGTGTACGCCTCTGAGGATCTGGAGACTCATTTCAAACAAATTGATTTGGGTAATCGTCAAATTGTGTTTGGTCGTCCATTGGCAGGTAATTCCTATGTCAAGTGTGGTGCTCTTGGATATTTTGCTAAGTTAGGGTTTGAGACATTTTTAAAGGATTTACCTCGTAACTGCTATCCATCATATGTTTATGAGTTTTATGCAAATCTCGCTATTGTCAAACCTAGTCTCTTTGTGTCTTATGTTCGTGGTCAAAAGATTTCTTTAACTGTTCCTGTTTTAAGTTCAATTCTTGGTATTGAGAACCCTTCCAATGTCTCTATTATTACTAAGAAAGGACCCACTGAGTTAGAGAACTTTACTGAACTTGATCAATTGAAAGTACTTCGTGGTATGGATGGATTACTTGTCTATGCTCCTCTAACAACTGATATTGTTTCTCCTATTGCTCATGTACTGTTTAAGATATGCATTGACAATATTAATCCTCGCACGGGTAGTCGGTCTAATTTTGTGGGTCAAGATGTCACTGTTGTTGCTATGTTGTTATCTGGGAAGCCTTTTAATTTGGCTGGACTGATTTTAAAGAATATGATGGATGTGTATGATAATCATACTGCACCTAGTTTACCATATGGGTGCTTGTTGACTAAGATTTTTGAATGGTATGGAGTTGATCTCAAGGAAGAGGATTGTAATGTTGCTAAGGAATTTTTGGATATAGTCTCACTTGAGGGTTGAATCTGATGGTTCGTTTGTTCGTGTGGAACCTCCTCCACCTCCTACTTGTTTGTACTAAATCACGCAAGCGTACGTGGTCACAAGTAATATATAATAAGTCAAGTTCGTTCCCACAGAGATCTGGTTTAGGTTTCAATTCAGTTAATGCACCTATGCAACAATGTATGGTTTTTATTCACTGCTAAGACAATTAACAAATTTGAGGTTTTGATTATCTAAATTAATTAAGAAACAAATTAAAAAACTAAGAATTAATTAACTAACGAGAATTTAAATCGAATTAATTATGCAAGAGAAAATATGGGATCCTAACTTCATTAAATACTTCGCTTAGAGTTGATGCCTTTAATCAAAGTATATGATGGTTATGATAACTGATCAGACAACACGAAACAAGTATAGACTACCTCTCAGTATACGAATACCAAACTACTCATACATCCACAAAAGAGATAGAAGATGGGTAGACACCAATTATGTTTAGACCCTATATCTCTATAGGATTTGAAAACATAACGGTTGAAGAACAAGTTATCCATTAAGATCACATAGGGCAGTATAAGTATTCTCATCTTACACTACAAATTATGATGTCAAAACATACATAATCCTATGCTAGCATGGCAAGTTCTAAATCTCAAGATCCACTCTCGTTTCACAAGAGATTAACAAGGCAACTTAGATGTTAGCTACGCATCCAAGAAGAATAAGCACAACCATACAAGGATATCAATAATTCATCACACACAAATCTTTAAAGCAAACAAACTACTAAACTACATAGATAAAGCTGTTAGAATCCCATGACAACTATTAGTCCATAATCGAACCTCTCGCCACCATGGGATCTGATGAAACCATGGTAATAAACAAAGTATTAAAGATTATGAATAAACTAGAGTAATGAGATAAGAAAACAAATCCCAAAAACATCCAAGAGTTCGCCTAATATATGAAAACAAAAAGTAGATCTAGATCTCCGTTGCTTGTCACGAGCGTTAGAATTCTTCTCCAAGTCTGAATCTCCATCTCTCGGCTCTCTCTCTGTGTTATGAAGGGTGTTGGTTTTTTTATGATGGTAGGATGTGTTTATATAGGTCATAGGAGTCTTTTCCAGCAAGAAACTACCAATACGTTTCCTAAACTGATTCTGTATTGAAGGAAAATTCGGAGCTAACTTTTCTTCATTATTTCTGGGCCGTTCCAGTTGTATTTGTACAGCTGGACCACTTTAGAATGAAAGAGAATCTCGTTAGCTTCGCGTGAACTGTAAGATCGTCCAAAACGGACTTGTAGAACTCAAGATATGGCCCAAACAAAAATCAAAAATTCTGGATGATTTTCGCCCCCGCACCGCAGCGCCCTTCCCGTGCCGCAGCGCCCCCCAGGGTCTGTCCAGCCGCGCCGTAGCACCCTCCACGCATCGTGGCGCGCCACAGCTTCTGCCGGAAGCTGATTTTTGCTATTTTTCTTCGTTTTAACTCCTTTTTTCCTTCGTTTCTTTTTCAAATTGTCATTCTTCACTTCTTGAACTCAAATCCACCATAAGATATGCAATTTATAACTTCCAACCTCAAGTTAGTAACCCTACACAAACTCACTAAAACGGATCAAAAACACGACATACTTGAGGCCAAGTTAATCAATTTAAGCCGATTCGAAGCGTTCCAAGTGGATATAAAATCCACTTATCACACCCCCAAACTTAAACCGATGCTTGTCCTCAAGCATAAACAGACTCTAACTACCTAATGCAATGCAATTCATGAATGCAACTAATATGAAAATGCAATGACCCCCTCGAACTAACCAAAACCAACTAGCAAGCAAATATCTCAAAGAATGCAACTAAATCCAAATAGAGCTCGACTAAGTCCCCGTATACTAACAATACATGAACAGAAACTTGCGTGTGTGCTATACTCATCAGATATACTCTTAAAACTATATCAAAATCATACATGTTCTTCGCCAATACAATCACAAGTTTATAAATAGAATAGATGGTAAACACTTCATAACCTAGAAACACCTCCATCTTTAAATGAGTTAGACAGGAATTCATGTTTTATTTCTAAACAACAACTACACACAATACTATACACAAAACGCATGCTTATTTAACCTTGCAATGGATGAGACCCCTAAAGGCTTATAGAATAATACCCATGTAGCGAGCGTTAGGTTAGTGGATCCCAGACTATATAAGCCTTAGGTCACTAGGCACAAAGTCCCCACGAACTTAATTGCTCGAGTATTAAAGAGCTCACCCTGGTTAATTTTGCATTTAAACATCCACATAATTTTTCTTTTTTTTTTTTTCCTTTTTTTTCCTTTTTTTTCTTTTTTTTAAATATATATGCAATCTGGAACGAGAATTTTCATTTCCAACCCTAGACTACTCATATAAATATGATCCGGCTACTAACCATTTGACGCCTAGCCATTATTGACAACTATTAACAATTAGCATGAAATCCTTGGTTTCCCCCAAACTTAGACTTTAGTGTCCCTACGCCATCAAGGGAATAACGAAAATTCTAAATATAAACAAGTGATTAAATCCCAAAACAAGCATGACCTCAACCTAGCCCAAAAGCAAACGGTGAGACTGTGTAAAAATTTTGTTTCCGAAACATGCACGTCACTTCCTAGGAACTATAAATCAACCCTCTATTCATCATTACCACACTCCATTAGACATCTACCTACCAATCAGAATTAGCTCATCCTAAGGGATCATGAAAAATGCATGCTATGCAAATGCAACTATATGAACTCACATGGTATACAAAAAAAACAAAATAACAGAATGCACTATATGAACAAACATGCAAAAATACGAACAAAACATGAATGAATTACACTAATATGTATCATATGATATCTATATGAACACAATAACACACAAATAACTAATACACAATAACTATCCCCTAATCACCCCAAACTTAAAGTATTCAATGTCCCCATTGAATTGAAAGGTAATACAAGGGATAGCAGGAAACTAACCTAATCGTCGAAACACGTGGGTTGCCTCCCATGAAGCGCCTTTGTTTAAAGTCTTTAGCTAGACATGGAAATGGCTTTTCTCTTAAAAATTTCTACACCGTATCTCTATATGGCCATTTAATTATCTTTTCTGGTGCTACATCCTTGATGACAAGTTTCAGCCTTCTTTGCTCCTCAAAAGTGTCAAAGTGTCAGTAACATTGTTCTCTTCACTACCTGACAAGTTAGCAACCATTACAATAGGCAAAGTAGATGATTGACCCAAGTATACATACCTCAAGTGAACTGGTGATTTAAGCTCGAGTTTGGAAGCTTCTTCAACATGATGATTTTCATTATTAACTACCAAAGACTGATCAAGAGGGGAAATAGACGGATTAGGAACAGAAGTGTGTGGTTCACTAACAGACATCTTAACAACAGACATAGGATCAAAAGAACTATCCTCAAGCTGAATTTCATGCTTAGAATAAATGACCTTCAATTCTTCTAACATCTCATCAGAAGTAAACTTCTTGTATATCTCATGAAGATCTTTATTACCATTATACTCGAACAAAACATCTTTCTCAAGAAAAGACTCAATTGCACTATCCTCAAGATTCAACCATGGAACAACCTCATCAATCAGCGCCTTAGAATCCCAGAGATTAGCCAAGCCTAGTGACACACACTCTTCCTCCTCATCACTATCCACCACATGTTCTGACAAAACAGAATGTTCTTCTTTTTCTGTAGGGTCCTGATTTTGAATTTCTTCTTCATCCTCAATTGCTGAATTCTGATCGTTCGTGACTTTTCTAGATCTGAGTTTTATGGCATTAACCTGCTCCATGCCATATTGTTTTCCTGGTTTTACCTCTGTATCACTCGGAAGAACTCCCTGCGGTCTGTTAAGTAAGGCACTTGCAATCTGATTTTCCAAGGTCTTAAGCGAGACAACTTGACTTTTGCACATCAATCTCAACTCCCCTAGTTCTGATTTTTCAGAAGTGGAATGCCCAGAACCAGCATATGAATGTTGTTGCTGAAAACCCGGAGGTGAAAATTGCCTAGGGGCATACTGTTGCCGAAAATTCTACCCTTGCTGCTGCTGGAAAATCTGAGGATTGTAAGGCTGAGCTCCAAATTGCTGACCTTGAAATTGCTGATTTTGTTGCTGGGATGGTAGCATGTCACCCTGATAATTGCTCCAACTATAATTCGGATGATTTCTGTTGCTCGGATGATAGGTGGCTGGAGCTGGCTACGAAGGTCGCTGAAAGTTGCTCATAAACTGTGCTGATTCAGAAGAGATAGCACACTAATGCGTATCATGTGCACCCGCACAAAGCTCACACACACTTGCAACCTGCTGAATTCCATAGTTGGTCAAAGAATCCACCTTCATAGTCAAAGCTTTCAACTGAGCTGCTATAACTGTAGCTGCATCCACTTCAAGAATTCCTGCTACCTTGCCTTGAGATAGTCTCTGAGTTGTATTCTAATATTCATTGGCAGCCATCATCTCAATTAGCTCATAAGCTTCCTCATAGCTCTTTGCCCATAAAGCTCCACCTGATGCTGCGTCTAGCAAAGGTCTAGATTGTGCACCTAAGCCATTATAAAAGCAGTTAATCACCATCCAATCAGGCATCCCATGATGTGAACACTTCCTTAGCATCTCCTTATATCGCTCCCAAGCCTCGCACAAAGATTCTCCAGACTGCTGTGAAAACTGAGTTAGAGCATTCCTGATTGATGCTGTTTTAGCATGGGGAAGAATTTAGTGAGAAACTTCTGAGTAAGATCCTCCCATGTAGTAATGGAACCGGCTGGTAGAGAGTGTAACCAGCCCTTAGCTTTATCCCTTAAAGAGAATGGAAAAAGTCTCAATTTTATAGCATCTTCCGACACCCCATTGATCTTGAAGGTGTCGCAGATCTCGATAAAATCCCGGATGTGCATATTAGGATCCTCCGTAGGAGTACCCCCAAACTGAACTGAATTCTGTACCATCTGAATCGTGCTAGGCTTGATTTCAAAAGTGTTAGCTGCAATAGCTGGCCTGACAATGCTAGATTGGATGTCATTGATTTTCGGCTGAGAATAGTCCTTCAAAGCCTTAACTACTGTTGCTGCTCGATCACCCATCTCTTAACTGTTGCAACACGTTCAAGTACCTGAAACACCAAGAAACAAACAACTACGTATGAAAAAATCCGAGTCAGTGAACTCTAACGACCACTGATGAGAAGCACATAACTAAAAATAAAACACCGATGATCCCGGCAGCGGTGCAAAAAACTTGTTTGCAGTAAATCACGCAAGCGTACGTGTTAACACAAAATCACGCAAGTGCACGTGGTCACAAGTAATATTCGATAAGTTAAGTTCGTTCCCACAGAGACTGGCTATTTCTATGTAAATATGCTCAAGCAACAATGTATTATCAATTTCAATTGCTTAGACAAGTAACAAATTTGGGTTTGTAATTATCTAAATTAACTAAGAAACAAATTAACAAACTAAGAATTAATTAACTAACAAGAATTGGAATCGAATTACTTCTACAAGAGTAACATGGGATCCTAACTTCATTAAATACTTCGCTCAGATCTGACGCCTTTAATCACTATATGCAATGGTTATGATATCTGATCGGACAACACGAAATAAGTACACGATACCTGTCAGCATACGTATACCAAACTACCCATACATCCACAAAAGAGATAGAAGATGAATAGACACCAATTATGTTTAGACCCTATATGTCTATAGAATTTGAAAACATAACGGTTGAAGAGCAAGTTATCCATAAAGATCACACAGGGCAATATAAGTATTTTCATCTCATACTACGAATCATGTTGATAAATAATCATGAACCTATGCTAGCATGACAAGTTCTAAATCTCAAGATCCACTTTCACTTCACAAGAGATTAACAAATTAGATGTTAGCTACGCATCTAACAATTAAGCATAACCATACGAGGATATCAGATATACATCACACACAGATCTTTAAAACAATCAAGATACTAAAGCTCCATAAATAAATCCGTTAGAATCCCATGACAACGATTAGTTCATAATCGAACCTCTCGTCATCATGGGATCTAATGAAACCATGATAAAAACAAAGTATGAAAAGATACAAATAAAACTAAGTAATTGATATGTAATGGTGATACTAATTACAATGGTAGGATGTGTTTAAATAGGCTCTAGACGTCTAGCCCAGCAAGGAAACTACCAAATCAGAATTAAAATAGAATACGTTTCCTAAACTGATTCTGTTTTGAAGGAAAATTCGTAGCTGACTTTTCTTCAATATTTCTGGGCCATTCCAGTCGTAATTTGACCTCTGAACCACTTTATAATGATAGAGAATCTCGTTATCTTCACGTGGACAGTAAGATCGTCCAAAACAGACTTGTAGAACTCAAGATATGGCCAAAACAGTGAATAAGGGCAAAACTGTATTTTTTCAGCAACGCGCGCGCAACCTGCGCCCAACAGTCTGTTCCCCACGCTGCCTGCGCGCCACAGGCGCAGCCTGCACTCAGAATTCTATCCAAGGTTGTAGAAAATCTCCCAAGCTTCGCGTGAGCTGTAAGATCACTGAAAACGGACTTCTAGAACTCCAGATATGGCCAAAACAGTGAAGACTGCGCAACATATCCAGAAAATCCGAATTTTACACAAATTTGCTCCTTTCTCCTCCGTTTCTTTTGCATTAGCTAACATCTTCAATACCATAACACATCTAACTCCTTGGTAGCATAACACAAGTGTCCAATCTTCATTCCAATGCTTAATTTCACTCTAATATCGATTAGAAACACTAACACTAACCAATAGCTACAACCCTGCACAACTACACAAAACACATTAAAAATACAACAAACTTGAGACCAAGTCAATCAATTTAAGCCGATATGGAACGCTCCAAGTGGATATAAAATCCATTTATCAGTACGTGGTCACAAGTAATATATGAATAAGTCAAGTTCGTTTTCACAGAGATCTGGTTTAGGTTTCAATTCAGTTAATGCACCTATGCAACAATGTATGGTTTTTATTCACTGCTAAGACAATTAACAAATTTGAGGTTTTGATTATCTAAATTAACTAAGAATCAAATTAACAAACTAAGAATTAATTAACTAACGAGAATTTAAATCGAATTAATTATGCAAGAGGAAACATGGGATCCTAACTTTATTAAATACTTAGCTTAGAGTTGATGCCTTTAATCAAAGTATGTGATGGTTATGATAACTGATCAGACAACACGAAACAAGTATAGGCTACCTCTCAGTATACGATACCAAACTACTCATACATCCACAAAAGAGATAGAAGATGGGTAGACACCAATTATGTTTAGACCCTATATCTCTATAGGATTTGAAAACATAACGGTTGAAGAACAAGTTATCCATTAAGATCACATAGGGTAGTATAAGTATTCTCATCTTACACTACAAATTATGATGTCAAAACATACATAATCCTATGCTAGCATGGCAAGTTCTAAATCTCAAGATCCACTCTCGTTTCACAAGAGATTAACAAGGCAACTTAGATGTTAGCTACGCATCCAAGAAGAATAAGCACAACCATACAAGGATATCAATAATTCATCACACACAAATCTTTAAAGCAAACAAACTACTAAACTACATAGATAAAGCTATTAGAATCCCATGACAATGATTAGTCCATAATCGAACCTATCGTCACCATGGGATCTGATGAAACCATGGTAATAAACAAAGTATTAAAGATTATGAATAAACTAGAGTAATGAGTTAAGAAAACAAATCCCAAAAACATCCAAGAGTTCGCCTAATAGAAGAAAACAAAAAGTAGATCTAGATCTCTGTTGCTTGTCAATAGCGTTAAAATCCTTCTCCAAGTCTGAATCTCCGTCTCTCGGCTCTCTCTCTGTGTTATGAAGGATGTTGGTTTTTTTTATGATGGTAGGATGTGTTTATATAGGTCATAGGAGTCTTTTCCAGCAAGAAACTACCAATACGTTTCCTAAACTGATTATGTATTGAAGGAAAATTCATAGCTGACTTTTATTCAGTATTTATGGGCCGTTCCAGTTGTATTTGTACATCTGGACTACTTTAGAATGAAAGAGAATCTCGTTAGCTTCGCGTGGACTGTAAGATCGTCCAAAACGGACTTGTAGAACTCAAGATATGGCCCAAACAAAAATCAGAAATTCTGGCTGATTTTTGCGCCCGCGCCGCAGCGCCCTTCCCGTGCCGCGATATGGCGTGCCACAGTTTCTGCCGTAGCGCCCTCCACACGCTGTGGCGTGCCACAGTTTCTGCCGAAAGCTAATTTTTGCTGTTTTTCTTCGTTTTAACTCCTTTTTCCTTCGTTTCTTTTGCAAATTGTCATTCTTCACTTCTTGAACTCAAATCCACCATAAGATATGCAATTTATAACTTCCAACCTCAAGTTAGTAACCCTACACAAACTCACTAAAATGGATCAAAAACACGACATACTTGAGGCCAAGTTAATAAATTTAAGTCGATTCAAAGCGTTCTAAGTGGATATAAAATCCACTTATCACTACTCCTACTCCTTCATCTGTTAACGTGGTTACTGAGATTGATTATTCGGAGACTATTAAGGAAGTAAGGGATGCTGTTAAGAAGATCAATGCTAGGTTAGATGGAATGTCTGAAGAACTGGGTTTTTTGCGTTATGTTTTTAATGTTTCTGTGAAATTAGATTTCCGAAATAGGCTCAGTCTCCCAACTTATATTCCAGTGACAAAAGAAAGAATGAAAAATAAATTTTTGTGTTAGTATCAATTGGGATAATTTTATAATGACTTTATATAATTTATGAGTTACTGAAATTATTAAAATAAAAATAAATTTTATAAATTACATATGTAAGTGATAATATCACTATTTATTAAATCAAATTATTTATTAAATAAAGTATCCCTCCAATTTTTAAATTTAAATCATTTTAAACATAGATAACTGATAGTATTAATTTAGAGTCCAAAATTACTTTAAACTCTCAAGTTCAAGTTAAAACAATCGTGATGAAATTCAAAATAGCCGGATCTATATAACAATATATAATAATAAAAGAGAAAGATACCTCGAAGTAAAAATTGAAATTAATCGGGGTGATGGCCCAAAATATTCATCTGGGAAACTGGTTGGCCCTTTTTACTGACGGGACACGGTACATCATGTACCGTGATATGAGGGGTGTTGCGGAACACGATCTTCCGTAACAGGGCATGATACGGAACTGAGTCTTCCGTGTTATGCACGATACGGAAGACCATACTCCGTGACTGTGCTGCGCACCCACCTAACACCGAACACCGTCCACCGCATCATGCATAACACGGAAGACACAGCTCCGTATCTACGTAATACGGAGGACGATTCTCCGCATCATGCTAACACGGAGGACGATTCTCCGTATCCCGTCGGTATTTCGGGACATTTTTTTCAAAATCAGTATTTTGGGCAAAAACTTGTGAAAAATAGGCATTTTGGTATTTCTTTCAATTAATCGATCAAGTTCTGCAATTACAAACTTACCAATTGTGTATTAACATTAAAAATCTTTTGTATTTTATATTTTGGAGCATTAAACTCATAATAAAATGATAACATTAAAGGAAGTTAGTTATTATAATTGTTAAAATTAACTTATAAGCACGACTTTTTGATATCTTTATTAATTTATTATTTTTGCTCTAATATTTTTTTGAATACTTTTTTTATCATTTGTGTCTCAATATCTTAGTTTTTAATTTTTATTTATTCTGTAAACAATATTTTTAATATTTTTAAATATAATATGTTGATTATTTTTTATACTATATAATAGTTGATTGTTTCTTTTAATTTTAGGATATATGTATATTTATTAAAATGTTAAATGTTAATATTGAATAATTTAGATTGATTATATTTTATTTCTATTAAGAAACTATCACTACAAGAAATTTGGACAATTATGACGGCCAACTTGCGACGTAAGGCATTTTCGCGCCTAACTTACGACGGAAACTCAAATCTGTCATAAATTTCGTGCCAAATTTATGATTGAAATCAAATTCGTCGCAAGTTAATTATTTTATAAATAAAAGTTTGTTGATTAAGTCAACTCGGGAAAGTGATGACGTTTCAAAGCTCACTTTACGACGAAAATTCCGTCGTAAATTAGATTATGACGGAAAATTCGTCGTATGTTTGGTTATTGGAAATAAATTTAATGATAAAATGAATTAATTTTTTTGATGCAAAAAAATGACGTGGCTTAACAATTAACTTACGACGGTTATTTCATAATTTATGACGGTTATTTCATAATTTACGACAATTATTTTATAATTTATGACGGTTATTTCCGTCGGAAGTTCATATATTATTTTATTGTAAAAAATGGGCCCCACTTTGGAACTTATGATGAAAACTTGAATTTGTGATGAAATTTTTACTTGTGACGAAAATCCAAACTTAAGACTTGAGCAAAAACGATGAAATTTTTCCGTCATAATTGGTCCAATTGCGACAATTTCAGTGTAAAATTTCCGTCGTAAATGGCCAAATTTATTGTAGTGTATATATGTGTATATTTTTCACTTACTATTTCTATAAATATAATTTTATACTACTTTTCAATTTTTGTGAGGAGCCATCATTAGCATCTCCAAGAGCCTCTCTACTTGAGCTCTTAACTCAAAAAATGAGGAGAAAGAATGAAAATGTTGCTCCAAGAGACTCTTAGTGCACTACGCCATAGATTGGCGTCCGCAATGCTTTTCTATTGTAACACCCACTTTGTGTTACATTAGAGGTACCTTTTTTGACCTACTGAAACACTGTTGAAATTGTGTTACATTACTTGTGAAGGTACTGTTGCAATAGATTCATTGTGTTACAGTAGAGATTGAGCGTTGCATTTGCTTTTTTTTAACATTTATAAATAAAAAAATAAATAAACATGTGGGTCCCACAGAAGTGTTACATTTTCAAGAAGCAGTGTTACATTTGCTGAAACCAGTATTACATTTGAATGATACAGGTGCCACGATGGACAACTGCCACGTGGCACGTGGGTCCCCACTGCCACGTGTTAGGTGGGTCCCACAGGTGCCACGTGTCATGTGGTCCCACACTGCCACGTGCCATGTGGCCCCCACTACCACGTGTCATGTGGGCCCCACATGTGCCACGTGTCATGTGGGCCCCACTGCCACGTATCAGTGTGGGCCCCACATTGCCACACGCCAGTGTAGGTCCCACATTGCCACGTGGCATGTGGGCCCCCACTTCCACGTGGCATGTGGGCCCCACTTCCGCCCCCACTACCACGTGTCAGGTGGGTCCCACACTGCCACGTGTCATGTAGGCCCCACTACCACGTGCCAGTGTGGGTCCCACAGGTACCATGTGTCTACTTTACCTCTTATTAAAAAAGAAATTGGTGTTGGAGGGATTCGAACCCCTGACCTCCAAGTAGGGGTGAGCAAAAAACCGAATTGAAACCGAAACCGAACCGAAACCGGCCAAAACCGAACCGAACCAGCGGTTGTGGTTTTTGATTTTTAAAAACCGCGACTTTCGGTTCCGGTTCCGGTTTTAGGTTCAAACCGAACCGAAAAAATCCGAAACCGAACCGATTATTTATATAAATAAATATTTATATTTTTTATAAATATAATTAAAAATATATTTGCTACTGTGTGGTTCCATATTCTGTTGTACTGGGTGCAGTTAAATAGCTGGGTTCTTGTTGGAATATGCTTGGTTTTATGACTTGATTCCTGCACTAGTTATATTCTATATTTGTTTCATTTCAGTTCTATTCTGTTCTGGCCATAAGAGTACACAGGTTGTTTTAGTAAACTTCCTTTGTTATATGCCTATATCTTCTGCTGGTAGAATCAAGCAGAAATTTACTTATTTGTTTATTTGTTTTAATGATAAACAAGTCCACAAGCCCCCCCCCCCAGTTTTAGTCCCCCCAGTACGCTCACATTTGATAGAGTCAAGACATCTATGTACTGCAGCAACGGTTTTTTGCCCCCAGACTGCATCACTGCATTGCCCCCTGTAACCAGAATTTTTTTATTACCATAGCAAAGCAAAGAAAAGTAAATGCATCTTTTTTTATTGTTTTAAGTTTAAAATTGTTATATGAATACATTTGGACGATTTATGTTTTTATAGTAGAATTACTTTTTTAATTAATTTCTAATACTTTCTTATTTTTATTTTAATCGGTTTTAAAACCGAAACCGAACCGATAAAAACCGAAACCGGGATTTTAAAACCGAAACCGATGGTTCGGTTGCGGTTCCGGTTGTCGATTTTTAAAACCGAGGACACGTACATGCGGTTCCGGTTCCGGTTTTACCCGATAACCGAACCGAACCGGGGTTTGCTCCCCCTACCTCCAAGACACATGACTTCTATTTCACCACCACAACCACTCCATCTACACTTACACTTGGTTAATTCCTCCATCATTAATATATAACCTTTGCACCTTAGGTTTTATTTATTACTACTAAATTATTAGAATAATTTTAATTCTTTATATATGTTAATTATATTATATTATTCACTGAAATAAATTTTATATATTAGGTTGAAATAAATTCTATATTATTCATTGAAATAGATTTTATATATTATATGTTAATTCTTTAATTATTTATATATTAGGTTCCGGTCAAAGTGATAGTTGACCGTTGAATTACCTGATCAAATAATATTTTTTTTCCTAAAATTTTGGGAATAACATTAAATATGATGGATCTTGATTCCCGTATGGTTGGATGGTCGAGAAATATTTTTTTAAAAATTGAATCCTTAAACCGTGACGAAACCCTGTTTAGGGGTTCCGATCAAAGTGATAGTTGACCGTTGAATTACACGATCAAATAATTTTTTTTCTAAAATTTTGGGAATAACATTAAATATGATGGACCTTGATTCCCGTATGGTTGGGTGGTCGAGAAATATTTTTAAAAAAATCGAATCCTTAAACCCTGACGAAACCCTATTTAGGGGTTCCGGTCAAAGTGATAGTTGATCGTTGAATTACCCGATCAAATAAAATTTTTTTCTACACTTTTGGGAATGACATTAAATATGATGGAGCTTGATTCCCGTATGGTTGGGTGGTCAAGAAATATTTTTTAAAAAATCGAATCCTTCAACCCTGACGAAACCCTGTTTAGGGGTTCCGGTCAAAGTACTAGTTGACCGTCGAATTACCCAATCAAATAAATTATTTTTTTGATATTTTGTGAATAACATTAAAAATGATGGATCTTGATGCCCGTACAGTTGGGTCGTCGGGAAATATTTTTTAAAAAATCGAATCCTTCAATCTTGACGAAACCCTATTTAGGGGTTCCGGTCAAAGTACTAGTGACCGTTGAATTACCCAATCAAATAATTTTTTTTTTTGAAATTTTTGGAATAACATTAAAAATGATGCATCTTGATGCCCGTACGGTTGGGTCGTCGGGAAATATTTTTTAAAAAATTGAATCCTTCAACCCTGACGAAACCCTGTTTAGGGGTTCCGGTCAAAGTACTAGTTGACCGTTGAATTACCCAATCAAATAATTTTTTTCCCTGAAATTTTGGGAATAACATTAAAATGATGGATCTTGATGCCCGTACGGTTGGATCATCGAGAAATATTTTT
The DNA here is from genome assembly GCA_036435485.1 of Saposhnikovia divaricata. NCBI lineage: Eukaryota > Viridiplantae > Streptophyta > Magnoliopsida > Apiales > Apiaceae > Saposhnikovia > Saposhnikovia divaricata. The sequence goes on from JAZHRN010000149.1 coordinate 27,558, forward strand.
TAAGAAATCGAATCCTTAAACTCTAAAGAAATTAATATTTAAAAATCGAAATATTTTTAAATTATCAATAATTTTTTTATCTGCTTGACCATAAATCTTTTGTTTAGTGATGTTGACAATCTAAAAAAAATTACAAATTAGCATAATTCCAAATTATTTAAAAGAAATTACAATCTAAATTATCTAAACATTTTTTACTGATTATCTAAATTATTTTTTTACTCAGGTATGTGTAAAATCATGTAGGTGGCAACTTTCCCCCCAATTCCCAAACCGACATTATTGCAAGTCCGCTCACATTATACGCTAAGTCTCCACTCACACACACACAGATCTGAACACAAGCTCCATTCTCTTCTCTTCTCAATCAGATCTAAGGATTATTTCTCTATCCTCTTCTCTTTTTTATTATTTTTTTTCTCTTCACTTTTCGTTCTAATTGGTGTTAATTTTTCAGGTGTGGGCTTCGGTTCAATTAAGGCTTTGGTTCAAGGTAAATATTACACCTACGACTAAATCAGGTTTTGGGTTTTTGTGTCAATTACGTTCTGTTTTGCATCTAGGTTTTTGTGTCAATTTGGGGCTTTTGTTTCGCATCTCTTCTCTTCTGTTTTCTCTAAATCGAATTTGTTTTTTTTACTTTGCAGGTGATTAATTGGGACTCCAATTAATTGGTCCTTCTTCACTTTTCTTCACTCTCCGATTAATTTTTAATTAGGGTTTCAGTTAGGCCTTTCGGTTCGGGGTTTGAGTTAAGGCTTTCAATTCACGGTATATGTGTACTTGTATATGGGTGTCGATTATATGGGCATATGTGTAATTGTATATGTGTACTTGTTATCGATTTAGCTTATTGAGCAATTTGAAGTTGAGTTTGAGTATGTGTTGTGTAATTTTTGGAAAGTCAGATGATAAATAAACATCAAATGTGTACTCAGTAGTGTGTTTTAAGTACTGATCCTTTCTTGGCCCGTATGCTTTCTCTTTTTACTTTATTTCATCAAGTTGAGATTTCCTTACTAATTTTTACATTTGCCTATTCTAACGCCTAGTAATTATCAATTACTAGTTGGTAAATGTCGCTGTATATAGCCCAATGATATTAGTTGCTTAGTTGGTAATTTGATTGCTAGATATGGTACTTTTTCCATTCACTTGATTCTAGTGTCTGGAACCTGGTTGCATGCTATATAATGTTTACTGTTGTTTCCACGTGATGTAATGTGCTCACTGGTTGTTTCCATTCCTGTACAAATCCTTCTATTCTAAGACAGTGTGTGGACTGCTATTCCCTTTTGCTTGTAATTGGTACTCTAAATTGTTAGTACTAAATTTTATGTATGGTAATCTAAAATTAAATGTTTGTTCTATAGTCAGAGGTAATTCTGTGTCATCTCTGTCAACATACGCAGAATACTAATGCTATAAGAGGATCAAAAATTGCACAAGTCCCTGTTTCTGTTACTTGCTTTATGTAAAAGCAGAATATTATATCTCTTGAAGTCGTACTAGTGATTCTAGATTACATTTTGCGACAATGCTAATGTTGTATGTTGCAAGACACAGAAATCGTCGGAAATGGACGGAAAATGAAGCAATATATTATAAACGAAGCTTTTTCCAGGTTGTTCCATAAAGTACTGTGAACTATGATGTCGTCAAAGATAACTGGGTAATGATTTCTTTTAAAGTTTTAGTCTAGTTTTATTTTTTAAAAACTAACAAATTAATAATCAGGATATAACAGCCTACTTCCGAATGATATATATATATATGTGTGTGTGTGTGTGTGTGTGTGTGTGTGTGTGTGTGTGTGTGTGTGTGTGTGTGTGTGTGTGTGTGTGTGTGTGTGATTATGCACTTCTTTGTCAGTGAGAACTCAAAATAAACTCATTTCTGCTTTCGACGCTTATTGGTCAAGCTAGTGGTTGCTGAAGGCAGTATATCAAACCACCGGATGCTCCATACACACACCTGTGCGCACAAACACATACATGAGATTCTATAGAATTTCCCATTTTGCAATGATATTGTGATTAGGTGTTCTTTTTGTCGTTTTCTCATATATAATAATCTTTTTTATGTACTGAATTGTTTACAGAATAAAATAGCAGCTTGAGATTCCAGACTTGCTCGTGCAGTTACCTACACTACAGGAACTAGTGCATTTTCTAACTTCATGTACATCTTGCGTTTCCAATTTCTACTTATAATACTGTTTTTTTTACCCGCTGATGTATCTTCTTTGGTACGGGAAACCAGGTGTTGAATCTTATGATGAATCTTTTATCTACATGTAAAAAATGCAGAATAAAATGATCAAGAAGAGATTATTGTACTTAAATAATATGGGGACCTAAATCATAAGTGGTACATGAATGCCACTAGCCTATTCACAGAAAATCTTTTATTGTAACAATTAAATTAGTGTGACAGGGATTGTATTCATGAATTTTGTTTTCTCTGAACAGAGCTACAGTCACGATATTTTCCCCTTTCTGTTCATTCTTCTATCATTGTGTCGGCAATGACTTCTCCCAAGAAACATCTTGACAAATCATCATTTTTTGGGAAATCATCACTGTACTTGAATCGACATCAGACAGGAGTGGAAAGGATGGATGCAAGCCAGTTTTACGTCATAACTATTGCCTAACAGTTACTTTTTTCATTCTCTGAATTCTGGTGGCATGTCTTGTTATTACTCAGTTTTACAATAACAAATTTAGTTGGTTTTCTGTTTTAGTTCATACTTTTCCATGCAAGTGTCTTAGTACTCCCTGGGTCGTAGAAAATGAGGTTCACTTTAGATTGACATCATACTTATACAACTTAGTGTTTCTTTTATTGTAATTCATAGTTGCTACAGTAGTTTTTTTATCCATTGTATGAATCAATTTCCAAGTTTTCATTTGTATTCAATGATCTATTTAAGACTTGTGGAAGTTGTTTATTTTTGTGAAGTAGAGTATTTGAAGAGTTGCAAGTGTAATAGTTATGCTAGTGCTAATGTTCAGGTAGGTGGAAAAGGTTGTTATGTATGGGAAGGTGAATTAAATGATATCAAAGCATATCAAGATGGACAGGTCTTTTATTTGCGAGTTGATTCAATAGAGCTTGGTAACTATCTCATATTCTTTTTAAATTGTCAGGATGAGGGACAAGCTGACACTGAAAGTGATGATGACGAGCAGCAGATCTATATTTGTTTAAAGTTGTCGATTGGTTAGGATGGGAAGCCTATTCCTTACTGGTTGTATACGCTTCATGGTCTTGGTCAGGTAATTAATCTTTAATCTATGTTGATTTATTAGGTAACAAATGCTGACTAAAGTCTATACTGATTGTGTTTCTTTCTTTCTAATGTTTTCCCATTTTCTTTAATTTTAAGATTTTTTCATTTCATGAAATTGACGTCAATATTTATTATTAAATGTTGTAGGGATTTTTTTACTATATGCACAAAAGCATTCACTATGTTCTTTTTTATAATATCGATTACTTCAGAAATCATGGTCAGTTGAGAATCTTGAGACACGAATTTATCATAATGTCTATTCATGAAGTTTTGCTTTGTCAATGCAGATGATTCTAAGCCGCAGAATTTGATGATGAATTTCAAATATGTCAGATTTGTAATTCTAAAATGGTACTCTCTTCTAAATCATAACTGATTTGTTTGGGTATATATTTGGTACAAGTAAATATTTTGATCTATTATTCTTAATTTAGGAAAGGAAAAAATTGCTCCAATGTTCATGTTGCCAGCAACTCTTGCATCCAGCATGTTTAGTGCCATCCGTGATAGAGTCAGTTTCTACAGATTTGTCTTGCATTTCTTGCAAAGAAAAAACAGAAGAGTATTACCGACAAAGACGCATGTATCTAGCACAAAGACGAGAGAGGTACTTTGATGAAATTAGAAGTTGTAGGTACTTGGACTTTGTTTTGGTGAAATGGTGGATTTAGACTATATTCTGGTGAAGTGGTGGATGAAGGAGATCAGTGCATATTCTGATTTTGTATTGACTAGACTGGGGTTTGTTGGGTTGTAATGGGATTACTACATGTACAAATCAGATATTGCAAATTTTTTATTATTTGTGTTGCAATTGCTCTTGTTATCATGAACTGTAACATTAGAATAACAAAGTGTTACATTAGCCTTTTATTTATATTTCTTAAAAGAAGATTGCAGCGTTGCATTAGATAATTACAGTGTTGCATTAGATAATTTTGTAGTATTGCAATAGAGAGTGGGCCTCACATGACATGTGGCATGTACTAATTTGGAATGTGGGTCCCACATGCCACGTGGCAGGTGGGTCCCACATGACACGTGGCAGGTGGGTCCCACATGACACTTGGAAGGTGGGTCCCACATGCCACGTGTCATGTGGGTCCACATGCCACGTGGCATGTGGGACCCACCTGCCACGTGGCCACCTACCACGTATCACCCCATGACACGTCACATGTCCCCTCACATGACACGTGTCAGGTGGGCCCCTACATGCAACGTGTCACGTGGACTAGGGGTGTGCAAAAAAAATCGAAACCGAACCGAAAAACCAAACCGAAAAAAACCGAAACCGGAAAAAACCGGAAAAAACCGAAACCGAACCGATTAAACGGTTTGGTTATGGTTACGGTTTTACCTTTAAAACCGAACCGAGAAACCGAACCGCCAATATATTATATATTAATAAATAATAATATTTTATTATTATACATTAATACTATTTTTTTCCATCTGAATGTAGTAACTGGCTAACTGCTGCTGGAGCATTTATTAATCCAACAACACTTTATTTCGTGCTCAAGGTTGTTGCAAATGCTAAGCTCTTCTCTTTTTTTCCCAATTTGTTATATTTGATCTTAGTAACTAGCAAATATATAATATGATATACAAATTTACATCAGTCCTTTAATTTACATCAATCCTTTAATTTAAGATTTCTGTTCTGAGCCAGATGTGTCCCTATGTTTGGAATGTATGGAATATAATAAAGCAAAATATACCATGACTTAGTGGCATGGATTTTACAAGTTTCAGTTTTCTGCTTGCTTGTCATTCAGTGGCTTGTGGCAGGTAGGTCTAATAAGACTAATATGCAACATTGTAGTTGTAGGAAAAAACCGGGAAAAAACCGAAACCGTTAAACGGTTAACCAAACCGAAAAAAACCGTTTATGACGGTTTGGTAACGGTTATAAAGTAGAAACCGAACCGACATATACGGTTTGGTAACGGTTTTAGGTAAAAACCGCCCCAAACCGACCCATGCACACCCCTAACGTGGACCCACATGCCACGTGTCACCTATCTGTTTTTGGCTAAGCTATGGTAACACCTTTCTAATGTTGCATTTGTTTGATTTAGTGTTACTGTATGGCCCTAAGGTAATACATTTCTTAGTGTTACTATTGAGAACAAAAGCGTTACATTAGAGAGCAGAGGCAACATTAGCGGATGAAATGGTCAAAAAGTGTTACCTTAGACCTATTGTAACAATTTTCGTGCCTAATGCAACAATAGAAGTGCGTTGCGTCTGGGCATCTATGGCGTAGTGGTGGCTCTTAAAAACAATAAGAGCCTCTTCTCTCTCCTCATTTCTAAGAGCTACTAGTAACTCTTAACTTATATTTAAATAATAAACTATTCATGTCCACCAATTCTTCCACAACTTTTGGTTATAATGGGGTTGATTTATGAATAAATTATAAGTAAAGAGCTAACATAAAGAGTGTTGTTGGAGTTTGACACATAAACCAATGTAATAATTTGCTAAGAGCCTTTTATTTATATTATATTTAAGAGTAAATGTAGGAGTCTATTGGAGAGGCTCAAATTGGACTAGGACATACAAACTCTTAAAATGACTGATCAACTGGGATCAATACAGACACAATCATTCCGACCAAGAAATTGCAACAACAACGGCATAATTCGAGACAAGTGAGACATACATAATGCTGTTGCGTAAAAGCATCACCGGATAATCCATCATTTCTATTCTCGAAAACCGGTTAATTCTTGTCACCATAAATTAAGATTTGTAGTTAAAAGGTTCAGATAGAACAAAGAAGGTTAGTACTACTATAATCCTGCTACATATTATCACGATTGAGGGACGAACTAGTTAGCCTAAGATTAATTAAAATTAACCTTTAATGCTAGGCAAGGCTACACACATTAATTAATATTGCTTGAAAGATCATCCAGAAAATTATTACTCCCCATCTTGTATAAATGAACAATTAGTTAGATCAACATTAGATCAAACTAATTATAAAATAACAAAGAGCAAAGGCAACCAAATGAGCAGAACTGATGACCTATATATAGCAAAAAGAATATTATATGCATTTATTTCAGATGCTAGACCGTGTCTTCAAGAAGATAATATTCTGTTACACACATATACAAAGAAAGAAAAGAAAACATAGTACGTACAACCACCTGGGGGTACGCAATCATTAGATCAAACTCTTGCAACAGTATTATTTAGATCTATTGAAAGAGAGGTCCTCAACACATGAAGCTCATCATTATATATTCTCTTGTAGAAATTTCCGTGCCATGAAACTCATCTGTTACGTGGATCGATAGATATTGCAAGAGGAAATTATATAATATAGTATAATATATTAGGGGAGAGAGAGAGAGAGAGAGAGAGAGAGAGAGAGAGAGAGAGAGAGAGAGAGAGAGAGAGAGAGAGAGAGAGAGAGAGAGAGAGAGAGAGAGAGAGAGAGAGAGAGAGAGAGAGAGAGAGAGAGAACTTTATCTATATATATAGCAAGTAAATATATGTAGTTATATAGATGATTTCGGACCGTTAAGCTCACATTCCCCGGATGAAGAAGAAGTAGAAGGAAGAAGAAGAAGAAAGTGGCAGGGTAATAGTAAGGACCTTTTTGGAGGAACTTTATGGAACTAGGGTTTCCATTCTCTTTGACTACTTCTTCAATACTGAAAGCATCTACTTCAAGTAGATGTGATGAGATATGGATCTGCAAATAAACAGTCTCTCTATTTTCCATCTTATTCTTTTTCTTAGATTTAATGATGGTGGAAGTGATGGTGTTAGGTGTTTAAAGATGATGATGATGATCATGTTGTGGTGTTGATAAAAAGTAAGAGCGAGGGAGGTTTTATTATCTGAAATTGGTTTCTAAATATCCTAACAACTGGATAAGATTGCTAGCTAAACCGGTTTTATATGAGATTAATTGTTTTCTTAAAAACGATCGCAAAGATGGCATGCTTTGTTTAAAATAAAGCAGTTTAATTTTGTGAATATATATGATTATTTGAAAGAAAGTGATAAGGGTCTCTTTTCCTTAAAAAAAAAATATGAGAGAGAAAAAAGAATACAAATTAAATTAGTAATGCTGAAAATTTTAAAATTTAAGTAAAATATTATTTTAAGATAACATATTCAATATATCTACAAAATATACATCTGAGAAGCATATTTATTTTCTTTATTAACTTTTTCAAAACTGCACATAATTTATGCACACATAGTATTTCATATGTTTCTTATTCAGCTTTAAAAACCTGGTGTTAAACATGGACATCTCCCCGACGTATAATTAGGGTGAAAGCCTAAATAACCAAATTATAAAGTTAGTGTCCAAAATAACGAATTCCGAAAAAGGTGCCCAAAATAATGAAATGACTATGCATTGCAGGGCCTACGCATCTGCAAATTGCGTAGTCATGATATACGCATTCCACACATTCGTGGATTGTGTAAAATTCGTTTCTGAATTTACTGAACAGTACTGGGGTTACGCATGTTGATCATGCGTGGGAGATGATACGCATCTTGAAGATGCGTATGGTAATTACTGTTCATCGTCTTCCCAACCTTCGACCGGTGACGATTTCCGATCATATTTTGACCAATTTGTTCGGTCCTTTTCCGGCATCTTTCACTTGCATACTAAATACGAAACTGATCATCTTCTCCCCCTCTACAAGCCTGTACCATTTGTTTTCAATTTGTTTTGCCGGATTAATAAGTCCCAAATCGAAGCTTTTTTCCGATTAGTTTTTCAGATTTACTATACACGCCCCTGCGGGGCCAAACAACAGCTAAAAATCTGGGGAAAGGGGAGAGAAAGGTCCGGCCATCATTTTGATGTTCTCTAAAGGATTGGAGGTTGCTGGATGTGAGAGAACGGAAGGAGGCGATTGCAATGGCGATTTTTGCTTCGCCGGAGCTCCGGAACTGCAAGTGTAATAATGACGTCAGCTGACGTCATTGTGCATCTGGGAGATGCGTTACCCCAGATGCGCAATCTGAAAATGTGTATCACGGCTACGCAGACCGCCAATGCGTAGTCTCGTCGTTATTTTGGGCACTGTTCGCGTGTATCGTTATTTTGGGCAGCTGGGTGGTATATTTGTGTTATTTTGATCATTTTCTCGTATAATTATATATTAGCTAGGCATGTGAAGTTATGCCTATACCAAAAATGTGCATATTATGAAAAATGCTAGAGTTACAAATTATATATAAAAAATTTCATAAATGATACGTGTTTTGATTGGTTATATTCAATTAATTATAACTATTTTATAGCTCGTATAAAGCACGAGTTACTTTTAATTTTTTTTTAATTTGTCTATAATGTAATATAATATTACAATTATTAATTTTAATATGTTGTTGGAGAATTTAAACATTAGACCTTTTTATAACATTAGATCCTTGTATATAACAACTTTTAGTATTAAATTTAATTTAATATGTTGTTGCCGGGAATCGAACCTTCAACCTTTCTATATAACATTTTTAGTATAAATTTTAAATTAAAATATTGATAACGGGATTCGAACCACAAACCTCTGTATATAACAACTTTTAATATTGTATCTAACGGTTATTATCTATTTTAATTGAAGATCTAACGGTTGTGAATGAATGTGATAACAAAAATGAGGAATAAAAAAAAGGGATTAACCAAATTACAAATTATAACCACTTTTACTTATTATAGTATAGTATAGATAGTATAGAATGTCTATATTTATGTATTACTATGCTTAATGCTTTGACTTTATAAATGAACATTCATAACTAATCCGTCATCTAAAAGAGCGGGTGAGTAAACACATATTTTTATGGAATTTGTATCTAAACACTCTCTAGTTATTGTCTTCCTGTTCGCATTGATCAGACTATTTTTCTTCTCAATTTTGTTCGTATTGCTCCTTTGAGTAAAGTTTTCTAATCGTACGGTAGTTATAAGTTTTAATTTTTAAACTCGTAATATAAATATTGTGATAATAATGTTAAGACTTGTAATTTGTATTTTATAATTAGTAGGTTAATAGGCCCATCCCAATGTTTGGGTGTTATTAGTGTGTTTTTTATATAGTTTCTTGATGGCCTTTTTGTTTTTTGTTTTCGTGGTTCAGTTTCATATATATTAACGAAAGATTTTACTTGTTATCCTACATATAATAGGATATAATTATACATTGTTTTATTATGTAGTTCGTAAGAATCGAACTTTGACGTATGGTAGTAATTGCTTATTATTTCTCTTACTCTTATTATTATATAATAATAGGATATAATGAGTCCCCCACATTCACATTAATATTAACCAATAAAATTCTACATTAGTGAAATCTAGCTCATTCTGTGAAAAAATTTTGTAACCAATTATATACACCTAGCATTACTCCATGTTATATAGTAAATGTGCATGTTGAACATAAACCTTCTTTTCGAACACTACTTATGTTCAACATTAATATTCAAATAAATTTGATTAAGGTTTTGAAATTTGATACTGAACCAAATAATTTAATTATAAATATATATTTAGGATTTTCTCTAACATGTGTTTATATTTGAATGTAATATTTATATATAAATATCATGGTAAATTGGTGATAAATTTCTTTTAACATATATGAATTAAGATATGAATATTTTCTTTAAATAATTATAAAAATTAATAATTCTACATCACTCATGTAAATAAACTCGAAATTTATAATATTTATAGTTATTTTATTGAGATAACTTAATATTTATATTTTCTTGACGTTACTAAGTATGTTGAGTGATATTCATCTTATGTTAGATTTATTTGTTATATATATATTCAAATCACAGATTTACTATAATGATTCTGAAATTTGAGGGGAAAATGCCAATTAAATTGAAAAAGATGCGCTTAAATTAAAAAGATTTAACCTAAATTATACATGGAAAAAAAACAATAATTAAAGATAAGTAGAAATAACTTTTGTTTTACTGCACGTCTTACCAGAAAGTCCAAACAAAAAGGTTAGAGAAAAATATATAACCGGGGCACATTTTGACGTTTCGGGGTGAACAATATAATGATGAAAACACGACATGTACGATGGTGGTAGTGGGGTGGGTGGTCAATATGTTTTACTTGGGTGAGCTGCAGTACTGTTGATGTATGTTTGGCAAAGATTAGTAAAAAGTAAACAGTTTAATTAGACTTTAATCTAGGTTTATATGATCACATAATCACGTTCGGCTGAGTTCATTATCAACTTTTACTTGTCTTATGCATTGTAATTAGGACGCAATGCAATTTAAAGAAAGCAGAACAAAAATATTGATACAATTTTCTAATTAATAAAGTTATTTGCTTTATGATATATATATATTTGTAATTTTCTAATTAATTTTATTATATGTAATTTAATACATTTGTGTTTATAAATTATCTTTTTAAATAAATTTAATATCAAATTTCTTTGAAAAAGATTATAAAATAATTTGTGAATTTTTTATGCTCCTCAAAATACGTACAATAACTAATTATTTAATTTGAGAGGAAGGAATTAATGAATAGTTACTAAAAAAAATTTGTTTAACTTTTTTATACTTATAGAAATCCAGGCATGTTAAAAACTTAATCTACCTAAGTTGACAATTAAACTAAAATTAAAAAAGATAAAAATATGTAAGAAACAAAAAGAAAATTATGAATCAACCAAAACGTAAGAATTTGAACTTATCAAAACAAAATGTGCACATTATACTTGTATAGTTGTATGTCATATAATGATATAAATATAATTGTCATTCGTCACGTTACATGAAAAATTATTTCCTATCGATATACAAATTTGGTATCTTTGTGGATAAATATTAAACTTTTATTATATTTAAATACATACATACAGTAAAACCTCTATAAATTAATAGTGTCGGGACCTACATATTTTATTAATTTAACGAGCTTATTAATTAATGGAGGTTAAATTTACACTATCGTTCGGACCAAAAAATTATTTTGAAAATATTAATTTATTGTGGGTTATTAATTTATCGAGTATTAATTTGTAGAGGTTTTACTGTACTTGTCTTATCCATAAAAATATATAAAAAGTATTGGACATTTCATGATGAAGGTACGTTAAGAAAATGTTGGAAAAAGAGCTTGTTGATTAAAAGAAAAGTTATTTTCATTCATGATTACATGAAAAGAATGGTTGATTATTGATATCAAATTATCGTTTATTTAATTAATATTTTATTAGTAATTAGAAATAAAAATAAAATATGTAATGCATAAAGTGTACATATATGTACAATTGTATATAATAATATCAAAGTTTATCAAATAAAATTGAACTATTAAATAAACAATTGAAAATTATAGTTCTGACCAACTCTGAATTATTAATTTTATTTTCTTAATTACATAAATGTGTACGTTTTTAACTTAAAATTAAATCAAAACTTAATTTTATTATTGCTAATTCACTTGCTTATGTAACCAAACATCTTCTTGACTGTATTAAAAAGTAGTATACTCCCTCCCTCAATTTCAAATTAGTAGTCAATTTTAAAAAAAAAATTATTTTAAAATAATTGTCTCACTTTTACTTTTTGGATAATTTTTTACTTAAATTACCGGTATTACCTTTGAATTTTAATTTCCAAATTTAATTTTATATACAAATTTTTCTAATCATTATAATAAATATGGATATATATGTGGAATTAAATCATTTTTGAGTCTTTTGAAAATGAAGTACTGATTTAAAACGAATGGAGTAGTTATTATATTGAGTAGTGCTACCTCTAGAATTACTTATATCACTTGTTTAAAAATCCTTGGTTCCCTCTCATTGCTTGCCTCTGTTTTCAATATTTTCTGTGGTGAGACCAAATTATAATGATTTGGGTTCAATATTTTCTGTGATGAGACCAAATTATAATGATTTGGGCCTTTCATGTATGTAGGTATGATCCAAATAATTGTTCACAATCATAATAGCTGATCAATTTCCTTCGCGAGAATTCAAACAGACTAATTAGTCCAAATTTTGAAATATGATGATGTTTGTACACATCAATTTATATGTTTACTGCCAACAACAACATGTTGGTGCAGTGGTTGAGCCACTGGCCTCCTTTGAAGGAGGTCAGGGTTCGACTCATGCGTGTGTGTGAGTTTCTTAGCATTTTGAGTGGTATTATAACTCCCTATTGTATAGGGACATGGTCTGCGTATTTTAATCTATATGTTTACTAAACAGCCAGAATCTGAATTGGATAGTTAAGTGGTAAAATTAAAGTCTATCCATCCTGGGTTCGATTTTGGCTCACCTAATAAGTTTTTTAGAACATATATTCAATTGTAAGGGCCTAATTCATTTCAAAAAAAAAATTGTAAGGGCCTAATTATTAAAAAAAAAACAGCCGGAATCTAATAAATTTATATCCTCCAAACCAACAAAAATAAAATAGTAGTAGCACTTTGGTAGATTTGCGTATTTGCACCTTATCATTTGACGTGATAGTTTCTATTAATAAGAATATTATTTGCGTATTAGCAAAAATTGCAATCGATTGAATTTTTGTGCAGAAAAAGATTGATGTTAACATTGCCATAACAAATTAAAGAACACCGTTAATGGGAAACGTATGAATTCAGGCCTAGGTTGAGTGATGCTGTTTCCTTGAATATGTTAATGCAATACCAGGACCACTGGAATATGTTAATTGCTTGGATCAATTATTAGTATTGACCCGATCACATAAGTTGTCGTAGCACCCTGTAATTTGGTTAGAAATAAGAGCTTCTAAACCAAAATTGTTACCCAAATCTGCTCAAATCTCTATACTGACTGTGTTTTAAGTTTTGGAACCTATAATTAGCAAAAAAAAAAAAAAGGTTTTTCATTTTTAATATTGTATCTCCCAATTACTAATATTTCTTTTCTAATTAATACACGTTACTTTTTAATTTAAAACATAATCTTATAATCATTAATATATACCCACAAATATCATACCATAATTTTCAATCAATAATAAATATATAATAAAAATCATATAGAACGAATAATGACAGTTAGATTTTTAATAATAAATAAGAATCGTTAGATCTAATAATTGAATATTTCATATGATTAAGTACTTTACTAAAAATTCAAGTTTCGATTTCCGTCAGTTAACATATTTAATTTAAAATTTCATTACATAAGTTTTAAACATGCATGTCATTAATTAAATTTATATAAATTATTTAAATTAAAATTAAAATAAATATTAAAATAATAATTATATAAAAATATAATTATAATATAAAATAAAATATATTTCTAAAACAACAGAGGTTATACAACTTCACTCTTAATTATCTAATAAAAATGGAATCTTTAGAATTTAAACTCCTGATGCAAACTAATTCGGATTCAGCGAATTCTCTTATTGTTAGACAAGATTTATTGTAAATTACCAGGACAGATCTCTAGCTCAACCTTTTCATACATTTCTCAACAACAAAATGTAAAAAAAAAAAAAAAAAAAAAAACCCTAAGGAACTAAACAAATGGAACCAAAATTTGCCAAACCTTGACATCACAATCCAAACTACCACTGTAAATCAAATAAGGAGTAGCAGTTGGCGACACATTACTATCAGCAGCACTAGAATAATCTGTAGCTGCAGTGAGACATTTAACTGGCCCTGTGTGTCCTTCCAACACTGCCAAACAAGAATAGCTTCTATCAGTGTTTCTTCTCCAAATTCTAACTGTTTTATCAGCTGATCCACTGCACAATAAATCCGAAACAACTGCTAAACACAAAATTGCCTTCGTGTGTCCTCTGAGTGCCCCTGTCACATCCATATGTCCACCACCATCTGTTTTCTCCCACACGATTATAGACCGATCACAAGCACCGGAATATAAAATATCCCCATCACTGCAAAGTGCCAAAGCATTTACCGCGGACTTGTGTTCCTCAAGAGTATCCACTATTGTATGTTTATTATCTCCGTTTTTACCCCACACCTTAATTTTTCTGTCACCTGAACCAGTGTATATGTAGCCATCGCTAGATGAGACTATGGCATTGATAGCATCATCATGAGCATTCGAAACAGACTCCAAGCACTTATAATCCGATGTTCTCCATATTTTAAACGTTCGATCCCATGAAGCTGAGTATAGAAATGAACCATCTATCGATAAGGCTAGAGCTGATACGGTATCATGATGCACCCAGGTGGACTTCTTGTGCTTCCCTGTTTCAACTAAATTCTTTCCCGAAAAGATTCTCGTGAAACGGTCATTAAGTGTTGGTAGTGTGGATATGCATTTGTAGGTTTGGCTTGGTGTATTATGTTCGATTTTCCAAACACGAATTTTGTGATCTTGATGAGCACTAAATAGTTTATCACCCAATATCACTATGCACTTAACTGCACTCTTGCATGAGGAAACTATGTTATCCGTTGAATTGTGGTGATCCGATGGGGTTTGGCTCCATACGCGTAATTCGCTATTGGAAGAGCCACTGTAAAGATGTTTTCCAGAGAGAGCTAGAGAGAATACATTTGATGAGTGGCCCTTCAAGGTGGATTTGCAGTGGTGATAAATGGTAAAGATTTCTTGTGATAGCTTGTTTAGAGATGGGACTGAAGGTAGACTTGGTTGGGATGAAATAGAGGGGCTCATTGGTGAATCTGAGCTAAAGTTACTGGTTTGATCATTAGAGTCTTTATCATATGTTTGGGAAGGCAGAGGAAAAGTATGAGTTCCCATTTAAAGAGTTGAGAAAATTGTTTATAGGTTCGAGGAAATTTATATTATTTGCATGTGCTTCGTATTTGTTTATATAGGTTGAGTATGAAGGGAGGGTTCTTAAGCCGAAAAGAATGAACAGAGGAATTCAATAAAACTAAAGATGTAACTAGTTTTAAGGTGCATAACTAGTATAGTTCCATAACTTATTTTTACAATTTTCTTTTTTTTATAAAAATAGGATTGTTCTATTTTCATACAAAAAAAGAAAATTGTAAAAATAAGTTATTTAACTATAGTAGTTAGGAGTCTTAAAATGCGTGTCACGTCCCCGTCCCCGTCCCCGTCCCCGTCCCCCAATATATACAATTCATTGGCATGGAGGGAGTAATTGCTAATTTTTAGATGTTAGTAGGAATTTAAAAAAAAAATCTTTACTAAAATTTTCAATTCAGCCTTGGTCGACTATGGGTGTTAGTAAAATAGTAGACCGTTGAATTGTAGGAAAGGAACATTTGGTGAAAAACAGAGCTGGTAGCAAGTTGCATCAATGTGACTTTAGGAATAAATTTGTAATGGTCAAGCTTTGTTAATTGGCTGACAAAAAGGATGAGATTTTTTCATCACATCTGCTTACACTACGTTTTAGAATTATCAGCTTTTTGATTAAAAATTACTAAGCTCGTGTATCAGCACAGTTTGATGTTAAATACTCTGTCCCTGCTCTTATTTTTCATATTAAAAAAAAAAAAAAAAACAAGTAAACTAAGGTTCATTCGGTCATTCTTGTTGATAGGAGTTGCGTATGCAATTAATTGAATATATAGTAGGTTATACTACACATCAACGGGCATCAGGGCTAATCTGATAAGTTTTTAAACTTGCACTATACGTTTTAAATACTAATCTAGTGGGCTAATCTGGTCCATAATTTTGTTTTGTTGTTCCTGAAGTGAGATATTTTGTTGGGAATTTTGATTGTTAACATCTGCAATCAAATATAGATACTAATGGTGTACATTAGCGAAAAACTCAGCCCGCCTTGAACTTTAAAGGAATTCTGTGTTAAGTAAAAAATGTGCCCTCAATGTCCATAGAGAACATTGCTATAACAAATATAGAGACGTCAAATTATGTAAAAATTTAATTTACTGGATAGATAATATTGTAAATTTCCGAGCAGTCTTGAAAGAAATATAGATTTTAGGTCTATTTTATTGTTCAAAATAGAAATATATATGTAGGTTTAAAAATTTGAAGATCATCCAAATTTTAAGGCCCTATGTTGTAGGATTTCTTGCACACCCTCGACTCGACGGCCCTAAACAAACCTGATATGATATGAAAAGTCATTCCATTATGCTTGTTCTTCCTTGTATAATATTAGAAATTGCTACCAAGTTGAGGTGCAATTGGATGAGAACAAGAACCAAAGGTTGATACATGGTCCCCGTTTATATTCTAAACTAGATGCGAAACAAAAAGAAAAAGCTGAAATGATTTTGGAATGAAGATTTTTGTCACTCCACTAGGAAGTTCCCATACAAGGACAATTCAGATTGGTATACTTTTATGCCATAAGATCAGAGTGTCTTATGATTCCAACAAAAAGAAACAAATTCAGATCTGTTGAACTCCAACAACTATTTAGCATTCTCCTCATAAATAACATTATTAAAATGGCTCTTGGTTATTTAAGATACAAAATTACTTTTTCACTCCAACAACTCTTCTCAAATTCATTCTCTATTTATCTTCTTTGTAGTTTCTTGGCTTGTGTTGTATGATAGTATTTCTGCTCTTAGTTTATGTATATAACCATGGTTTTGAAAGTATAGGCCAACTGATAAGACTTTTAAGTTAACACATGCACTTGCAGATTAGTTACCTCAGTACCAGTCTAATTTTTTCCTGCTTTGTTTGGTTCATCAGCAATGGAGTGCCCGAGTACAGATATTTGTATCAAAAAAAACGCATCTTAAATTGAATGAGTGTTCTTACTAATTAAGTTATCATGACCAAGTGTCAAAATTTTTTATTACCCTTTTTGTCTTAAATTGAACTATTTTTCGTGTTTGTCGTTGGAACCATCATCAAAGTTCCGTGACTAATTACAAATATGGACCAATAAATAAGCCTGTGTAAATTTAGAAGGACAGGCAATCGCATGCAAATAAATTAAGCTGATATTTTTCTTCTTAGAAACAAAGCAATTTTTAGAAGAACATCTGGTGCTTGCAATGGAGGATCTATGGGGATTTCCTCCTAAGCAAAACAAAAAGCCTGAACCACCGCCCCCGCCCCCGAAAAGACTCGGTGGGTCATCAGGAAAAATGTCGAGAAAATTTGAGAAAACCAAAGAAAAGGCATCCCAAGGCATGAAGAAAGTTAAGCATGGAGCAAGCGATGGTGTTCATTGGATCAAACTCAAATGCCATGCTACCAAGGGTGGATTAATCAAGTGATAGATCAGAAATATTAATGTTTCTTTTTTGATTGAGAAATAATCTTCTTGTCTTTTCATATATATGTATATGTCATGCAATGGTCAAAACTGTGTTTTGATTGTGTTTTCCCAGCTAGTTCCTTTTTTCGTGTTGTAACCTGATGAGAATTGCTTTTTGTGATTAATACAATTGCATTCACACAATAGATTCTTCCATTTCGTTTTTTCACGAATTTTTCTGGTGTGGTATTGTGATTAATGTGCAAGTCTCAGGTTTTCCTGATGAAATTATTTGATGGTGTGATACTGGGATAAATGTGCATGTCTCAGGTTTTCTTGTCCTGTGTTAGAAATCCAGAATGCAACAACACATGCATGTGTTGCCATTTTATTTGAAGTTTTATGGATTGAAAAGTAGATGCTACATCGTTGGTTCTCATCCTTCAAAAGTAGCAGGGGAGAAATCTGGCTGGTTAGTGGTGTAGCAGTAGTATTTCGATTCATGATCCTCTTTTCTTTTGTCAAAGGGATTCTTAATTCGACGTTTATCTCACATTAAACGAAGACGCTTGATCATAAATGCACCATATCAGGTTATTAATCTGAAGGCAGAAAGCAGCAGTATATCAGGTTATCAATCTACTGGTAGAATTATCATTTTTCTCTTGGCTGTGACTGTCTTATGATTTTCATATAGTTCTACTGTTTTAGGCTATATTAGTGCAGATTTTTGCCCAATCTATCTATCTATACCATATTATAATTTTATAAGCAATCTAGGATATATTTGATTGTTGGTTTGATACACTTTTTTTGGTACACTCAACCATTGTTAGATTTTAAAATAAATAAATAAGAATTGTTAGATCTATTGCTAAAAAATATTCCTTTTTCTAATTATATCCTATCATATAAGAGTAAAAGGAATAATACAAAATGTACTACCATAGGTCAAAAGTTCGATTCTCGATAACAACGTATTTAAATTTAATATTATAACTCTAAATATACTACATTAAAAGCATATTTAAATATGAGATTAGGGAATCTGAGATGTATTTCAGGTACGTTCTTGAGATACATGGGATTTATATGCAAATATAGGGTAGTCTTTTTTGTAAAATCAGAATTTTTTAATTAGCTCTGCGGGCCCAATCAAATTTAAAATGTATTTTTTAAGTATCTCAGAGAATCTCAGGAAAAGTTCCCTGAGATCAATCTCTATGTCATGGGTCATGACTTTTCTGCGGACAGTCCTAAAACCAAAAACTTGACTACTAAGCCAAATATTCCTCTTCAATGTACCCCAAATCAATATCGTGTGTTTAAAAAAAATGTACGTATGCTTTGATTTCATCATGTATAATTTATATTAATTTTTAAAAGAAGTTTTTCATGCAAGAATTATATTTGTATTATATCCTTATATTTAATAAACGTAAGAATGATTTTATCCATAATTCTGGTCACTGTGCCGTCAAAATAAATTTACAATTTTAAAATTGTAAATACTAAATTTACAATTTTGAAATATACTTTGAAAGTTTCTGCAAATACAAATTGAAATATTTAAGTTAAAAAAAATCAACTTAAAAAAATTATTTTGAAAATACAAAACGGAAGATTAAGATTTTAAAATTCAAAAACTTAATTTATTATTAAATCTAACAATTACCGTTGTAGTTTTCTCTACAAATATATATATTCGTTATAATCATCCACTATGTCCAGCATGTACTAATCAATATTGACACGTCTAAGTCAAGACTTTTCCCGTTAGGCCAACTGGCTAGTAAATTGTCTGATGGAGGGCGAAAGCTCAAGGAGAAGGAGAAGATTACTAACCTTCAGCTCGAAAAGGAGAGCCGGGAACGACATCACCGGATAGTTGAGGTTTTTAACCTTTTCGATATATGTTTGTGTGTGTAATTTTTTTGTTGAGTTGCTATTGCTTGTATTGTTAGGGTTTAATCTGATCATATATTAATTTAACGATTATTAGAAAGTCTATTTTGGGTTGAAGAGCGGACCACTAAGACATTATAAACTATGGTGTTCGAATTAAGTAGTTGAGAAATATTGATGAAATCACTTTCATAATTTGAGCTCTCATGAAATATTGGTGTTTTTATGTTTGTTAAGTAAATAATAATTTTTCATCAAAATTAACAATAACATTGCATTCGGGTTTTTGTCGCTATATTAGTGGTAAGCTTTTTCTGAATTGCCTGATGATAGAACTTCGAGTTCCTATCACCTGCAATCTACCAAGTCATTCTAGCTTGCTACCTTAACATAGCGACCTTTTGGGAGTATAATTCCTCCGAATCACTTCTCAACTCCATGATTTTTGCCTTATTATAATAATAATAATAATAATAATAATAATAATAATAATAATAATAATAATAATAATAATAATAATAATAATAATAATGGTAATAATAATAATAATACTTTTTTAAGAGTGATTGTATCCATAATTTTGGTTATTGTACCGTCAAAATAATCTCAACTACCGATTTTAATATTTTTAAAAATAAACGATCAAGATTATATCATATTAAAAAAAGTTAATATAATTAGAAAATGTTGCATTAGAAGTGAATTTTAAAAAGAAAAATATAATGTAAAATGAATATAATTAAAAAAGACTGTATTAGAATTAAATTTAAAAAAAATTATAATCTGAAAAGTATCTAACTAAAAGAGGTTGTATTAGAATTGAATTTTATTTATCTTTTTATTAGTATTAAAAAAAATTCATATTTACTATTTGAAATCTTGAGATTTAAAAATCAGATTTGGATGATTTTACAATCCACGCGAAACTCATAAAATATCTTTAATTTAGTGATAATTTAATAATTATTACTCAAATGAAAACACTCAGGATCTTAAAAAAATATAATTAAATTTTTTTACATGAATCCTATTCAATGTAGAAGTCCTACATTGATAATGTTATCCAATGTAGAAAACATAATTGTATGTGATTTAAATCATTGACATACACCTTTCGTATTTCAATATAAATACACTTTTTATTCTATAACATATTAAAATACTAAATATTTTTTTATGCTAGATCCAACGATTTTCATCTATTTATTTTAAGATCTAACAATTCTTATTTATTTTGTCATACGGAGGACCAGACTATACTAAAATTATAATTGATTGTTAGTAGAACTATCTTCAAATAATAATAAGGTGATTTTGATAATCGAAAGGAATTATAAGTAAATTTATAATCGAATAGAATTTTTAACGTAAAAGATCGTCAATTTCTTCTCTCTTTCGTTTCTGCGTAGATTTCATTTGATATGTAAATTTATAACATATGAATTTTAAAAAAATAATATAATTATAGATATTAAAAAAGAAATCGTGTGTTGCACGGATTATAAAAGTACTACCAAATATAAAAGAGTATTACCAAAGGTCCGATTCTCAACAACTACGTATTATTTAATAATTTTTTTAGTGTTGTAAACTAATGTTGAATTTGCATGGAAAATTATAAATGTGTATTTTATTAGAATCGAAGAAATTGATTTTCTACTTTTTGAAGGAATCATGCGCTATTACATTCATTTAGAAGTACAAATCAGTAATTACTACTCCCTCCGTCCCACCCAAATGTTTACATTTTGGTTGGGCACGGAGACCAAGGAAAAATATAAAGAATGAGGAGAGAAGTAGGAAAAATGGGTAAAGTGGTGGGACCCATCACTATATAGTGTATAAAATGAGTTAGTGAAGGAAAGTAGTGAAAGTAGTTAATTTTTATATTATAAAACTTTACTATTTTAGGAAAGTTTAGAAATGTAAAGAATTATATGGGACATCCCAAAAAGAAAAGTGTAAAAAAATGTATGGGAGAGAGAGGGAGTAATCACTAACTAGATATTCACTCCCTCTCTCATTCAAAGAGCTACATATCCATACAGCCATACTTATTACACTATAATAATTTGTAATTTGGTTAAAACCTATTTTTTGTTATCCATCATTCACAATCGTTAGATCTTCAAATATCATGAACGTTAGATACAACAATACTAAAAGTTGTTATATACATAGGTCTAAGGTTCGATTACCACCAACAGCATATTAATTTATATTTAATACTAAAAATTATTTTATACAAAGATATATAAGGTTCGAATTTTTCTAATAATATATTAAAATTAATTAATATTTATAATATCGTACGACACTATAAACAAATTATTTTAATAATAAAAATATATATATATAAATTAAAACTTTAACAATAAAATATAATTAAAAAGTTTACAAGTAACCGTACATCACACGGGTTATAGGCTAGTCCAGTTTATTTATATATCCTTTCTTTCTTTGAAGCAAGGTTCCCATGTTCATAGATATAGTACATCATAATGCGTATGTTCAACAGGAGACTAACAAACCGTCATGTTCTAATTCTTATGATCATCTCTTGAAAAAAGAAAGTTTTGTATGTTATTTTGAGAGAAAGAAAAAAAGCTTGGTATGTTATAATGTAGGTTTAATTACCTTTTGATCTTTCAAGTTTGCACAGTTATACCATAAAGTTCTAAAGTTTTAAAGCGTTCCTTTTCGTCCCTCCAACTTCAGAAATGTAGTTTTTAGCCACTATACCGGGTCAGACTCTGTACCGACTTAAAAAAAAGGGTGCAAATTAAAGGGGTATAATAGACATTTCATAATCCCACAATTATACGTAAAAGAGAAATCAAATCATCTATTTTTCTATCTAAACATTCATTTATTATTATTGTATTTACAATTAACATCCCCTTTTTCTTTCCCTAATCATCAAAACCATAATTTTTAATTTCCAATGTAGATTTACAATCTTCAGAATCACATCATCAATCCAATTCAAATCCATAAATTCCAATGGTGTGGTGACTTGTTGACGGAGTTGAAGGTGAAGTACGGTGGTGTTGAGGGAAGAAGGGCGGAGGAGGTGTGGTTGTGGGTTGTTGAGAAGTGACGGTAAAGCAGATAGTGGCTGTAGAGGCCGGAGGACGGCTGACGAGATGTGGCGGTGGTGGAGTTGCGAGGTGGGGTGTTGATTGAAAGGGGAGTGGAGGAGAAGTGTGAAAGTGGAGGGGACGATGAGTGAATGATGTTGGGTTGTTGGTGGTTGGAGGAGTTCGATGGTGAAGAGAGGTAGTGTGTGGCTGGGCGGGAGAAGAGGTGGAATGGGTGAGAATGGCGGCGAACGAAAAAGATGGGTGTGATGGTTGATTGCAGGCAGAGGAAAGAAGTGAACGGAGGTGGCGCACGAATTGAAAGAGAGGAGAAGGGAGAGGATGAGATGCTTGTAAACGGAGATGTTGGTGAAGGTGTTG
Organism: Saposhnikovia divaricata; assembly: GCA_036435485.1. Lineage (NCBI taxonomy): Eukaryota > Viridiplantae > Streptophyta > Magnoliopsida > Apiales > Apiaceae > Saposhnikovia > Saposhnikovia divaricata. The sequence goes on from JAZHRN010000149.1 coordinate 50,421, forward strand.
AATTTGGTGATTGGTGGCTAAGTTGAAGGTTGGAAGGGCGGCGCGGAGGTAATGGGTGGAGGAAGGAGGTGGGATGGGCGGTGTTAGTTGCAAAAGGGAGGCGGAGAGGAATTAAGAAGATGGGATGGGCGGTGTTGGTTGGGTTGATAAGTTGGCGAATGGAGGAGTGGAGAAGCGGTTGATGGGTTGGAGGATGAAGGATAACAGCGGTGACGAGGTTATGTTGGAGAAGATGGATGGAGGACTGTTAGTTGGAAAATGGAGGTGGGTTGAGGCTGTGACGCGACGGAAATGAAGAAGGAGAGGGGAGAGGAATAGGGAGGAGGTCGAACGTGATGTGGGGGTGGTTCGGCGGTGGTGCTGCTATTGGTGTGAAGAGGATAAGGAATTGGGGGTTGAAACAGAGATGGACGGCGCCGGAGTTGCGGAGCTGTTGGTGAAGGATTTGCTGTTCTGTTTCTTTATTTGTTTTTTTTTAAAGAGGCATTATATGAATTTTATTAAATTATTAAATGATTAATTTTAATTGCTAAATTAAATTATTAGTAAAATGTCTATTATACCCCTCTGATCTGTACCGTTTTTAAGCCGATACAGAGTTTGACCCAGTATAGTGGCTAAAAGGTACATATCTTAAGTTGGAGGGACAAAAAAGAACGCTTTGAAACTTTAGGGCCTTATGGGTATAACAGTGCAAACTTGAAGGGTCAAAAGGTCATTAAACCTATAATGTAAATCTATACTATTACAGTTCACTAGTCCATAGTGGATGCTCATTACTCACATGGATCAAAATAAGGTATTGTTTGTGTTCCAAAATATATCAGCAGATGAATTTTAGTGGTAGGCTTTGGCACAGCAGTTGATCCCCTGTTTACTGATAAGATTAAGCTAGCAGGCATGCAGGCTATTGAAAATGGTTACAGGCATTTGAATACAGCTGCTCTTGTTCACTCAGAACAGCCTCTTGGTGAAGCTAATATTGAATTGTGGATTAATAAAATCTAGAGATGAAATTTTTATCACTTCCAAATTATGGTGCAGTGATACTCGTTAATTATTATGCTCGGCCTCAAACATGGTCATCCAAATTATGTTCTTCTAGTACTCGGAAACCTATGGTCGTATATCGGTGTAGTGTGGAGGCATGCTCATTATTTTAGTTCATCTACAAATGCCTTTCGAATATATTACATATAAACAGGTTGATTTTATTTGAAGGTTCAGAGAGTTAAATAGAGAAGAACCTCTGTTCTGCGATTGCCAGAGAGAGAAAAAAAATAAAGAAGAGGTTACGTACTAAATGAGTTGCACTTCGGTTTGCAGATGCTGCTTCATTCTTTATAGTATGATGTATTCACAGGAAACTAACACACCACCATATCTATAAGAGTATAACTGGCAAATTATCTGTGAACTACGATGTAATTGCCAAACTGCGTTTGTATCCTTCCCTATAGTTCCTGTAATATTATTTCTATGTAGTCATTAAATTATGCTACTCGAAACAGAGAGTAGCTACTATCATTAATCATCTATTAATTTGATATTAGTACACGTCAAAAATTTAATTTACAAGATAGCATTAAAAAATTGCGAGTATATAAACATCCTAGCTCACCTCACCTCTTTTATAGAAAACTACCACGTCCTGGTTTTCGGGAAACAATCCAAATCAAACATGACTTTAACTACTAAATAGTTCTGCTTCAAAATAAAAATTCAAGTTTGTCTTCCATACTTCATATGTGCATATAATTTATGTTAATATAATAAGCAAAATGAGATATATTTTGTAGTTTGATTTTGGTTATCTCTTTCATTCACAATTGTTAGATCGGTAGCTCAAATAGATGATGATCGTTGGATGCAATACTAAAAGTTGTTATATACAGAGAAATAAGTTTCGAATCCCGTCAACAACATTTTAATTTAAAATTAATATTAAAAAAGTTACATAGAAAGGTTGAAGATTCGATTCCCGCCAATAACATATTAATTTAGATTTAATACTAAAAATGATTATGTATAAAGGTGAAATATTTATAATATTATATAACTGCACTATAGATAAATTAAAAATAACCGTATTTTGCACGAACTATAAACTAATAATAATAATAAATTAAGTAGTCAAGTAGACAAACACCACTCTTTTTTTTGACAAACACCACTCTTATGAATTTATAAATCATAAATTACCCACTTCAAAATAAAACAAACAACGCCTATATATTTACCCATTCCTATGAGCATTTTTCTATTTAAATCTGTTACATTCCTAAAACTTTAGTCAAGTTTGTTATTCTTCTCGTTGGTAATCTGTCAAAGTTCTCAGATATGGGTGACCTACATGTGATTCTGTTTGACTAACTTCATAGGATTCATTTTCTAAAATTACTTTTGCTTAAGCTTAAAGATATTAATGTCAGCTTTTTTTGTTCCAATGTCAACAGATTACTTTAAATTAGTTTCCAAAATTTCATTTAGTAAATTGAAAATTTTAGCAGTTGAGTCCAGTGCTTTTCCACATATATATGTGAAATGTCAAACGCATTATAAAAAGAATCAGGTAGCTACTGTGTAGGCTGGTTCCTTTGTTCCTTTTCAAATGCTACAGAGCTCATAATTTTAAAACTTAATACAACAAATTACAATTTTATTTTTAAATTAATCATTATTACTGTCAAACTTTTTTAAAATATAACTTATAAAAACTAATAAGTAGTGTACATGGTGATATTCAATCTTACATAAATTTTGGGATAAGCCAAAAGCTCATTGAAATTTTGATTAAATATTAAGGACAAAATCTATAATCTCTATAAATAAGTGAAATCCCTTTAATGTTACTAGTTTGTATCAAATTTGGTTCCTACCCTAAACTCCTATTTTTACTAGAATTTTATGTTGTTTTTTTAATTAAAAAAATAAAAAACTATTATAACTATAATTCTATTTTTACAATTATTTTAATTAGCACAAGGTAAAACTTCATCAACGGGGTAAAACACTTATACAATCTACTTACATATATAGTTACACCGACAAATATACAAAGCATTGTTATAGATGAAATGATCATTATCTATTAACGAAGTACAAAAAAACGATACTAATCAAATTTGTGGAAAGGTAAAATTCTATATTTCATGACAACTTTTTTTTTTCCAACATAATCGCTTTCTAGCCTGCCAAGTTGTGCCCATATGCATGCTCTTTAATGTGTCATTAAGGTCGATTCATTCATCATTAACCTAATTATATTTAGATAAATCTTCATGGAAACTTAAATATTTGCAACATATTAACTTTTCATCATATTCATATTAGCTTTTCATCGTGCTTGGTGGTGCTGGTGCCCATCTGCATATACTCTTTAATTTTTGTTGGTACTCATCAGACAAATAAGATGACTTTCAGTAATATACCACCAAGGGAAGGTGTAGAAGCATCCAGCGTGCAAATAGATTTTTCAAAAATAATATAATAGTTACATCACCAATCACAATTACATAAATTGAATTCAGTTATATATGTCCTGTTAAGGTTAATTTATTTATGACTAACCTTATTATATTTAGAAAATTCGAAGTAAATTTAACTACAATTCCAGATCAAGGAGAATCGTTCTAATTGTACTTTAAGGCCAATTTATTCATTATTAGCCCTCTATAACCTTTATTAATAAGCGAAACCCTATTTTAAATAGCATTACGATATCAAATTTATTCATTCCACCTATTTATTCATACAAGCTTAAAACCCGTGCGATGCACGGATTTTTTAAAATATTATATAAAATTTTTTGTATTAATTTAAATTATATTTTGAAATATTAATTTTGGAGGCTTAAATTTTTATATAAGATAATTTGATAATAGTTGTATAAATGTTATCCATGATATTTCTAAATATGGAGAGATTTTAGTCAGAAAATGTAGAAAGGTGATAGGTTTTAGTTAAAAAAATAATTGTTTAATTATTAGTAATTATAAAATAATTCTTTTATATTATTAAATATAATGTCCGTGTAATGATTAGAATAAGAGAGGATTTAGTTAAAGAAAATTAAAAAGGTAACATGTTTTAGGTGAAAAAGGTAATTGATTAGTTTATAGTATTTATAATTTAATTACGTTATTATCCTAAATACAATTGCTCGTAATGATTTTTGAAAAGAAAAAATTAATATTGTACGTGATATTTCTGTTAAAAGAGGGATTTTAGTTAGAAAATATATAAAAGATGATAAGTTTTAGCTGAAAAAAAATCAGTTAATTATTAATATTAGAATATTATTAGTTTCTTTTATTAAATAGAACCTCCCGTGATATAATTGGAAAAAAAAATATTTTAACTAATTTAACATGTTGTAATTTGAAAGGAAATATTAATGATTATAAGATATGACACGATTGATGTTTTTATAAACAACGTATACATATTTTTAATATATTTTATTAATAATTGAAAAATATGATGTTATATTTTCGGGTATATATTAATGATTGTAAGATTAGTAAGTGTTTATAAAAGGTAATATCTTCAATTAAAAGTAAATGTGAAAAAAGGCAATCCACTACTTACCATTAATTATATTATGTTATTATTTATTTTAGGAGTTTTAATAGTATAGATATCATATATATTTTTCTTTTTAATGAATGGCAAATAAATAAATTCACTTAGTAACGAAAAACAGATACCAAAACATTTTTATTGTTTCGGCTTTTATAAAATAGTATAGATATTTGTGATTGTAAGATTAGTAGGTGTTTATAAAAGGTAATATCTTCAATTAAAAGTAATTGTGAAAAAAAAGCAATCGATTACTTACCATTAATCATATTATGTTATTATTTATTTTAGGAATTTTAATAGTATAGATATCATATATATTTTTCTTTATAATGAAGGGTAAATAAGTAAATTCACTTAGTACCAAAAAACAGGTACCAAAACTTTCAATATTTCGGAATTTATGTAATAGTATAGATGATTTGATAATAGTTGTATAAATGTTATCCATGATATTTCTAAAAATGAAGAGATTTTAGTCAGAAAATGTAGAAAGATGATAGGTTTTAGTTGAAAAAAATAATTGTTTAATTATTAGTAATTATAAAATAATTCTTTTATTTTATTAAATATAATGCCCGTGTAATGATTAGAATAAGAGAGGAATTAGTTAAAGAAAATTAAAAAGGTAACATGTTTTAGGTGAAAAAGGTAATTGATTAGTTTATATTATTTATAATTCAATTACGTTATTTTCCTAAATACAATTGCTCGTAATGATTTTTGAAAAGAAGAAATTAATATTATACGTGATATTTCTATTAAAAAAGGGATTTTAGTTAGAAAATATATAAAAGATGATACGTTTTAGGTGAAAAAGAAAATCAGTTAATTATTAATATTAGAATATTATTAGTTTCTTTTATTAAATAGAACCTCCCGTGATATAATTGGAAAAAAATATATTTTAATTATAGAAATAGAAAGGTAACGTGAAAATTAGAAAGATTATACGATTTGTGTGAAAAATGTAATTAATTAGTTTATAGTAATTATAATTTAATTAAGACAATCGACTACTTACCATTATTTTAATTAATGAATTTTAATTTAATATAATTGAATATACTCATGTTTACCGATTATACTAATGTTTCCTTATTATAAACAACGTATACAGATTTTTAATATATTTTTATTAATAATTGAAAAATATGATGTAATACTTTCGGGTATATATTAATGATTGTAAGATTAGTTTTAAATTAAAAAGGTAACATGTTGTAATTTGAAAGGAAATATTAATGATTGTAAGATATGATACGACTAATGTTTTTATAAACAACGTATACAGATTTTTAATATATTTTATTAATAATTGAAAAATATGATTTGATATTTTCGGATATATATTAATGATTGTAAGATTAGTAGGTGTTTATAAAAGGTAATATCTTCAATTAAAAGTAAATGTGAAAAAAGGCAATCGACTACTTACCATTAATTATATTATGTTATTATTTATTTTAGGAGTTTTAATAGTATAGATATCATATATATTTTTCTTTATAATGAAGGGTAAATAAATAAATTCACTTAGTAACGAAAAACAGATATCAAAACTCTTTTATTGTTTCGGCTTTTATATAATAGTATAGATATTTGTGATTGTAAGCTTAGTAGGTGTTTATAAAAGGTAATATCTTCAATTAAAAGTAATTGTGAAAAAAAGCAATCGACTACTTACCATTAATCATATTATGTTATTATTTATTTTAGGAATTTTAATAGTATAGATATTATATATATTTTTCTTTATAATGAAGGGTAAATAAGTAAATTCACTTAGTATCAAAAAACAGGTACCAAAACTTTCAATGTTTCGGAATTTATGTAATAGTATAGATGATTTGATAATAGTTGTATAAATGTTATCCATGATATTTCTAAAATGGAGAGATTTTAGTCAGAAAATGTAGAAAGATGATAGGTTTTAGTTGAAAAAAATAATTGTTTAATTATTAGTAATTATAAAATAATTCTTTTATTTTATTAAATATAATGCCCGTGTAATGATTAGAATAAGAGAGGATTTAGTTAAAGAAAATTAAAAAGGTAACATGCTTTAGGTGAAAAAGGTAATTGATTAGTTTATAGTATTTATAATTCCATTACGTTATTTTCCTAAATACAATTGCTCGTAATGGTTTTTGAAAAGAAGAAATTAATATTATACGTGATATTTCTATTAAAAAAGGGATTTTAGTTAGAAAATATATAAAAGATGATACGTTTTAGCTGAAAAAGAAAATCAGTTAATTATTAATAGTAGAATATTACTAGTTTCTTTTATTAAATAGAACCTCCCGTGATATAATTAAAAAAATATATATTTTAGCTATAGAAATAGAAAGGTAACGTGAAAATTAAAAAAATTATACGATTTATGTGAAAAAGGTAATTGATTAGTTTATAGTAATTATAATTTAATTAACGCAATCGACTACTTACCATTATTTTAATTAATGAATTTTAATTTAATATAATTTAATATACTCATGTTTACGGATTATACTAATGTTTCCTTATTATAAACAACGTATACAGATTTTTAATATATTTTTATTAATAATTGAAAAATATAATGTAATATTTTCGGGTATATATTAATGATTATAAGATTGGTTTTAAATTAAAAAGGTAACATGTTGTAATTTGAAAAGAAATATTAATGATTGTAAGATATGATACGACTGATGTTTTTATAAACAACGTATACAGATTTTTAATATATTTTATTAATAATTGAAAAATATGATGTGATATTTTCGGGTATATATTAATGATTGTAAGATTAGTAGGTGTTTATAAAAGGTAATATCTTCAATTAAAAGTAAATGTGAAAAAAGGCAATCGAGTACTTACCATTAATTATATTATGTTATTATTTATTTTAGGAGTTTTAATAGTATAGATATCATATATATTTTTCATTATAATGAAGGATAAATAAATAAATTCACTTAGTAACAAAAAACAGATACCAAAACTCTCTTATTGTTTCGGCTTTTATATAATAGTATAGATATTTGTGATTGTAAGATTAGTAGATGTTTATAAAAGGTAATATTTTCAATTAAAAGTAATTGTGAAAAAAAAGCAATCGATTACTTACCATTAATCATATTATGTTATTATTTATTTTAGGAATTTTAATAGTATAGATATCATATATATTTTTCTTTATAATGAAGGGTAAATAAGTAAATTCACTTAGTACCAAAAAACAGGTACCAAAACTTTCAATATTTCGGAATTTATGTAATAGTATAGATGATTTGATAATAGTAGTATAAATGTTATCCATGATATTTCTAAAAATGAAGAGATTTTAGTCAGAAAATGTAGAAAGATGATAGGTTTTAGTTGAAAAAAATAATTGTTTAATTATTAGTAATTATAAAATAATTCTTTTATTTTATTAAATATAATGCCCGTGTAATGATTAGAATAAGAGAGGAATTAGTTAAAGAAAATTAAAAAGGTAACATGTTTTAGGTGAAAAAGGTAATTGATTAGTTTATAGTATTTATAATTCAATTACGTTATTTTCCTAAATACAATTGCTCGTAATGATTTTTGAAAAGAAGAAATTAATATTATATGTGATATTTCTATTAAAAAAGGGATTTTAGTTAGAAAATATATAAAAGATGATACGTTTTAGGTGAAAAAGAAAATCAGTTAATTATTAATATTAGAATATTATTAGTTTCGTTTATTAAATAGAACCTCCCGTGATATAATTGGAAAAAAATATATTTTAATTATAGAAATAGAAAGGTAACGTGAAAATTAGAAAGATTATACGATTTGTGTGAAAAATGTAATTAATTAGTTTATAGTAATTATAATTTAATTAAGACAATCGACTACTTACCATTATTTTAATTAATGAATTTTAATTTAATATAATTTAATATACTCATGTTTACCGATTATACTAATGTTTCCTTATTATAAACAACGTATACAGATTTTTAATATATTTTTATTAATAATTGAAAAATATGATGTAATACTTTCGGGTATATATTAATGATTGTAAGATTAGTTTTAAATTAAAAAGGTAACATGTTGTAATTTGAAAGGAAATATTAATGATTGTAAGATATGATACGACTAATGTTTTTATAAACAACGTATACAGATTTTTAATATATTTTATTAATAATTGAAAAATATGATTTGATATTTTCGGATATATATTAATGATTGTAAGATTAGTAGGTGTTTATAAAAGGTAATATCTTCAATTAAAAGTAAATGTGAAAAAAGGCAATCGACTACTTACCATTAATTATATTATGTTATTATTTATTTTAGGAGTTTTAATAGTATAGATATCATATATATTTTTCTTTATAATGAAGGGTAAATAAATAAATTCACTTAGTAACGAAAAACAGATATCAAAACTCTTTTATTGTTTCGGCTTTTATATAATAGTATAGATATTTGTGATTGTAAGCTTAGTAGGTGTTTATAAAAGGTAATATCTTCAATTAAAAGTAATTGTGAAAAAAAGCAATCGACTACTTACCATTAATCATATTATGTTATTATTTATTTTAGGAATTTTAATAGTATAGATATTATATATATTTTTCTTTATAATGAAGGGTAAATAAGTAAATTCACTTAGTATAAAAAAACAGGTACCAAAACTTTCAATGTTTCGGAATTTATGTAATAGTATAGATGATTTGATAATAGTTGTATAAATGTTATCCATGATATTTCTAAAATGGAGAGATTTTAGTCAGAAAATGTAGAAAGATGATAGGTTTTAGTTGAAAAAAATAATTGTTTAATTATTAGTAATTATAAAATAATTCTTTTATTTTATTAAATATAATGCCCGTGTAATGATTAGAATAAGAGAGGATTTAGTTAAAGAAAATTAAAAAGGTAACATGTTTTAGGTGAAAAAGGTAATTGATTAGTTTATAGTATTTATAATTCCATTACGTTATTTTCCTAAATACAATTGCTTGTAATGGTTTTTTAAAAGAAGAAATTAATATTATACGTGATATTTCTATTAAAAAATGGATTTTAGTTAGAAAATATATAAAAGATGATACGTTTTAGCTGAAAAAAAAAATCAGTTAATTATTAATAGTAGAATATTATTAGTTTCTTTTATTAAATAGAACCTCCCGTGATATAATTAAAAAAATATATATTTTAGCTATAGAAATAGAAAGGTAACGTGAAAATTAAAAAAATTATACGATTGATGTGAAAAAGGTAATTGATTAGTTTATAGTAATTATAATTTAATTAAGGCAATCGACTACTTACCATTATTTTAATTAATGAATTTTAATTTAATATAATTTAATATACTCATGTTTACGGATTATACTAATGTTTCCTTATTATAAACAACGTATACAGATTTTTAATATATTTTTATTAATAATTGAAAAATATAATGTAATATTTTCGGGTATATATTAATGATTATAAGATTGGTTTTAAATTAAAAAGGTAACATGTTGTAATTTGAAAAGAAATATTAATGATTGTAAGATATGATACGACTGATGTTTTTATAAACAACGTATATAGATTTTTAATATATTTTATTAATAATTGAAAAATATGATGTGATATTTTCGGGTATATATTAATGATTGTAAGATTAGTAGGTGTTTATAAAAGGTAATATCTTCAATTAAAAGTAAATGTGAAAAAAGGCAATCGAGTACTTACCATTAATTATATTATGTTATTATTTATTTTAGGAGTTTTAATAGTATAGATATCATATATATTTTTCATTATAATGAAGGATAAATAAATAAATTCACTTAGTAACAAAAAACAGATACCAAAACTCTCTTATTGTTTCGGCTTTTATATAATAGTATAGATATTTGTGATTGTAAGATTAGTAGATGTTTATAAAAGGTAATATTTTCAATTAAAAGTAATTGTGAAAAAAAGCAATCGACTACTTACCTTTAATCATATTATGTTATTATTTATTTTAGGAATTTTAATAGTATAGATATCATATATATTTTTCTTTATAATGAAGGGTAAATAATTAATTCACTTAGTACTAAAAAACAGGTACCAAAACTTTCAATGTTTCGGAATTTATATAATAGTATATATTTCTTCTAGAACTCTATGTTTTATAATCCTAGAATAATTATAATTCTTTCCGTCACTTTAATCCTATTTCTTCCGGTACTCCATGCTATCTTTAATAAAATAGTAAAATCATTGTTATCTAAGAACAATTGCAAATTTTTTTATTATAACCGTACTGAATTGTAAAATAATGTATCTATGAGAAACATGTATATATATCGTATTTTCTTGATTTTCTTAAAATAATCTTTAATTAATAATGAATTAAACAATTTTTATTAATACGTAAAATATCCGTTCTAATGATATTTCAGTCTCCAAATTTGATTTCACCAATAGATTTGTATCCATCAAAATTATTGAAATTTTGTTGTAAATATATTTGTTTTTTTTATTATAACCTATTAAGTTGTATAAATAACCTAATTTTTTAAAATCATTCAAACTTATAAATTAATAATCTGGAGAAAAAGGCAATTTGGCTGGCTATCTTTTTTGTTTTTGGCACTTGTATGGCTGAGAATATTTTTTGACATTTTGTCTGGCTGTAATAAAATTTTTAAGCACTTGAGGGGCTTCCGTCAAAACGCTAGTAACGCCGTCTAAATGTGACTTTTCAGCATGTTTTGTTCTTGAGCATTCTTGAAGATCAAACAGCATTTTGAAGGTGACTCTGAAATTCAAATCCTTTATATGAGTATTCAAATCGAATTTCAATCTGTACTACATGTTTATGTGTGTATATACGAATATGCTTTGTTCGTGATTTCATAATTTTCGGATATTAATTCGACTTTATTGAATTTGGTGTTGCTTTGATGATGATTTGTTGTTTATGTGGTTAGTGTCTATTTATTGTTTATGATCTCAAGAATTTTATGATGATTTTTAATTGATTTTTCATGTCCTAAATGAGAAAATTGCCGTTTGTGAGGGTGAACTTTAATTTCGAATTTTTGGGAATATTGGTTGATTGTTTGTTGTTATTGATGTCTTGTATAGATTGTTGAACTCATAAGCTTTGATTTGATATGTAGAACTAGTGATTTGGTGTACGAATCCGTGTTCGTCGGAAAAATTTTAAAGCTCGCCGGAGAGGTTCGTTTTTTCGCCGGAATTAGATAGACGGCGTTACTAACGTTTTGACGGAAGCCCCTCAAGTGTTTAAAAATTTTATTACATCTAGACAAAATGTCAAAAAATATTCTCAGCCATCCAAGTATCAAAAACAAAAAAGATAGCCAGATAAATTGCTTAGCACAAATTATCATCTAGTATCGTATAAAAATGAAATCAATCATGAAAAAAGGAAGTAACGAGGCCATCACATCAGATCTTTGTTACCTCTATTCTGATTTGAATTTAATTTCTTTATTTTTCCTGTTGCAAATCCGCACACAAATCACAAAACAACTTTACTGATTGTTACAAATCAGCAAACAGATCACAATACAACTTTATTGATTGTGGCAAAAGATTTGAAGAGGAATATTGATTCATTTTCTGTACATTTCATGTTCAATGCATTTTTTTATTCGTGATTCGTATCATATATTCTTGTTACTTATCCTCTTCTAGACTCTAGTTATTACAGTAATTTGTAAAACGTGTGCTTTGACCATTAACAGCAATAACATGGAGGGTGTTTGCTATTGCTTAAAATAAGTTACTTTTAATTTAATGGGGGTATTTTTAACTTAAAGGAGAAAGTAAGGTTGTTTACTTTAAGTTGAATGAAAGTGTTTGGGTAATTTTACTTAAAGTTAAATGAAGGTTTAATAATTTTGGTTTAAAGTGAAATTTCACTTAAAAAAATTTAAATTCATGATATTTAAGCTTTACAAGAATTGTGAAAAAAATAAAAAATAAAAAAATCCATAAGTCATAAGTCATAAGTCAAAAGTACCTAAATGAAACTTATGGCTTAAAGCAATTTTTTAACTTAAAACCGACTTAAAGCCGGAAGAGACAAACACCTCAAAAACGACTTAAACCCCCAAACTCCTTAAATCACTTCTTTCCAAACGGGCTCATAATGATGCACACTGTTAAGTTTAAAACTACAGGAAGCTTTTATTTTGTGTTACTTAGAAATTCAGCCCAGGTTTCGGTCGTCACAGACCACCTAGGCTAGAATGACTGTCATTGAATAGTAAGAGTTGGGTCAGTTGGCTAACCCCAGTTCAATTTCTCGACCAACTTCCTAAACTTCCAAAAACAAATACTCCCTCCGTCCCGTCCATTTGTTATCATTTCAAAATAGGGTGTCGACACGCATTTTAAGGTGGATTTTAAGGATAGTTCCATAACTTATTTTTGAAAGTTTCTTTTTTTGTATAAAAATAGAACAATCCTATTTTTATACACAAAAAGAAAATTTCAATAATAAGTTATGGAACTATATTTAAAATCTACCTTAAAATGCGTGCCAGAAAGTTTCAAAAAAGTGTAAACAATTGGATGGAACAGAGTGAGTACTAGTCTACAAATTATCGATTTCATATCATAATTGTACACTTATATTGGTGTATTCAACTGAGATTTTAATGGATTTCTGATAATCCATGGATTTTAATGAATTTTTTAAATCCACGGATTGTTTAAATTCTACAAAGAATCTTGTAAAATTGATGTAGAGTCATTGAGATTTGAAATATTTTTTTAGAAATCCATCAAAATCTCATTGATTTTTGCAAAATTTCAAAACTTAAAAAAACAACTAGCAAATTCACCATTTTAATAAATCTAAAAAACCATGGATTTTTTAATACCATTAAATTTAAATGGATTGTTTTAAATCCAGATTGAATACACCCAGATTTTAAAAGATTTTTTAAAATCCTAATTGAATACCCTCAGATTTTAAATGACATTTTGAAATCCAAATTGAATACCTCAAGATTTTAATGGATTTTAAAAAATCCAAATTGAATACCCCTAGATTTCTAAAATCCCTCAAAATCCTTCAAAATCCCAGTTGAATACACCCACTTTAAATAGTTTGAAGTTAGAAAATGTATGTATTAGAATAATTTGAAGAGTATATGCATACCAACTCCCAAAAAAATATTAAATTTTTTTAGATTTATATCAACAGATTCTTAAACAAATATTTCAGTGGTTCTTCTCATTTGTTATTGGGATCCGGTCATGTGCATATGTATGCACATAACTGTTTACAGAACATACGGCTTCTGCATTATTGGATCAACGATTCAACAATCCAGATTAAAAAAAAAATAACATCATACCGCAGAAACTTTATGCGGTGCGGTGAATAAAGATGCACAAAAAGCTGGGCCCGAAAATCTAGCCCGGCCCAATCTAGTCAAAATCTGGTCAAAGCCCGGCCCGGTCCGGGGCCAGGACCCGACCTTCAACGGGCCCTATATTTTTGGGTGAAGCCCGACCTGGCCAGGCAAAAGCCCGGGCTTAGCACGGTCTTTTGAAAAGCCCGGGCTTCGGCCCGGAAAAAGCTCGATTTAAGCCCGAATAGAATCCGATTTTTCTTATATATTTACATATATATTTATGCATTCACATTTATTACTAATCTAAAACACTTCAAACGCATATATGTTAACATGTTCATTACTAAATATATTATATGAATACTTAAATTTATCATACATGAATAAAATATATACCAAGTATACATGTAATCCTTTGATTTATCAAAAATATCAATGAACGATCAAAAGATTGTCAATATTCATGTTGGTGGTTCATCAATTGTATAAAATATATGTTTTGTATTTATTTATTTATAATAATAACATATAAAAACTTATCGAATTTGCAAGAAATCGACTCTATCTATCTCGGACCCAAATAAAAGCCAGACCCGGCCCGGTTCGGACCAGAATAAAAGCCCGTCGCGGCCCGCCTCGAGGGCCGAAAAAGGCCTAGATATTTCTCAAAAGCCCGGTCCGGCCCGGTCAAAGTCAAAGCCCGGCCGGGCTTTGACCGAAAAGCCCGGGCTTTTTAAGGCCCGGTTAAAGCCCGGCCCGGTGAGCTTTATGTGCATCTCTAGCGGTCAACAATAGATTTTTGGTATGAAAATAGGGGGCCACTATGGTAATATGCTCGTACCGCGGAAAGTTTCTGCGATACGGTGAATTGTAGAGTTTTTGTGTGAAAATAGGGGGACATTTTGATAATATGCCCGTACCGCGGAAAATTTCTACGATATGGTACAATTTTTTTTTAAACTAGGGTAGTTGGATTGTTGATCCAACGGTGAGAAAACCGCATGGTGGCTACACAGTACTTGACATACATATGTAGTAGACCATTTAGCATTGTTACATTAGTTTAACGAAGGAAAATAATGGATAGAGGGGGAGTATGTGACAACGGCCTATGTACATCTGGTCCAAGGAATTACTTATCAACTCATATTTGGGGAAGTTTTAAGTAATTACCCCTACCATTCTAAAATCGTAAAAGAAAAATTATTTTAAATTTTAATTAACCTTCACAAATATTATGTATTACAGTAAAAATTTTCTAAATTAATACTCAATTAATTTATAACCTTTCTAATTTAATAATTTCTCCGGTCCCAATTTGAGATTTAGGACAGTTCAAAAAATGATCAATTTCGATAAGATAATAATATAATAATTTCTTCAAAAAGCCTTATACAAATTTATAATCTCAATAATATTATAAATTAATAATTCCTTTATAATAATAAAAATATATTTATTTCACACTTTTATAAAATACTATTCTAACATTCTTAAATTTAAATTTATATGAAATTCATACCAAACCTTTTTTTGCTGCATACAAATGTTCGAATGTGGTATTTTCATATTGCATCAAAAGTTAATGTTTTTAATGTCAATATTTTTAATGTTTTAAGTGCTTATTTATTTGCAACAGATTCCAAAAATGTTGTATTGTCTTTGATATCATCTATATACGTGAATTTTTACTTTCAATCTTGTTAATACACAATTAAACTCTAAAGTAATGTACATTGAATTAACTAAATTAAATATAAAATATAAATTATACTATTCATTCTATTTAAATTTATAAAAAACAGTTATTTTTTATGTCAAAAATCTTCTATAAATTAATAATTATTAATTTATCGATTAATTAATAACTCTCTGAATTAATATAATTTTCATATTATATTAATTTATAAAGTTTTATTGTATTAATTTATTGTAGTCCCAACCTTCAAAAATTTTCATTCCTCGACCTGTACAAAAATTTAAATTTCGAACTTTCAATTGAAACTAGTCGAATAAGCCGCGCTTCGCGGCAGTCTTATAATTTTTTTTTTTAAATTTTAAATAAAGATCATTTTAAGAAAAAAAAAATGACAAAAATATTTTTATAATATCAATATAAATTGGTGAAAACAATATTGTATAAATTAAATATACATATATAATAAGATAAATTATTCATATATTTTTCTATAACGATTTTGTCTTACGATTTTTTAGGCCGTCGCCCGTTGTATACATTTTAAAAATATTAAGTATATACAATATAAATCGAGTAATTATGATTACAAACATGGTGATAAAATTTGATTATTAGAAGTAATTATTGTATATATATAAGAATATAAAGTTTTGTTTCTATTTCGAATATATACTATAAGAATATAATATTTTTTCTATTTCGAATATATAATTTTTTCTTCCCAACAAATTCGAAAACCTTTTCAATTTCGAATATGTAATTTGAGTTCTTCTTCCCTACAAATTCGAATTCGAGAACCTTTTCTATTTCAAAGATGTTTATGTTAACGTTTATATTAATATTAAAAAAGGAAGTTTTGATTTCTTTTCTAAAAAATAGGATTTAAAGAAGGAAATTTTAATTTTACATATTTAAAATAGAGGAGCTCTAGAAAAATAGATAATTATGAATCGAGCGATTCTAGAGCTCCACCAAACTCCCGGGGGTTTTCCTTTATATATAGATTAAATATACATAGATAATAAGATAAAATATCCATATATTTTTCTATACCGATTTTGTCTCACAATTTTTTAGGCCGACACCCGTTTGTATATATTATAAAAATACTTAGCAAGTTAGCATACACAATAATAAAAATTTAAATATTAAAATGCTCTTTGACTTTGATTTATCGATTTTGCCTCACAATTTTTAGGCCAACGCCCGTTGTATATATTTTAAAAATATTAAGTATATACAATATAAATCGAGTAAATATGATTACAAACATGGTGATAAAAATTGATTATTAGAAGTAATGATTGTATATATATAAGAATATAAAATTTCTTTTCTATTTCGAATATATACTATAAGAATATAATATTTTTTTCTATTTCGAATATATAATTTTTTCTTCCCAACAAATTCGAAAACCTTTTCAATTTCGAATATGTAATTTGAGTTCTTCTTCCCTACAAATTCGAATTCGAGAACCTTTTCTATTTCAAAGATGTTTATGTTAACGTTTATATTAATATTAAAAAAAGGAAGTTTTGATTTCTTTTCTAAAAAATAGGATTTAAAGAAGGAAAATTTAATTTTACATATTTAAAATAGAGGAGCTCTAGAAAAATAGATAATTATGAATCGAGCGATTCTAGAGCTCCACCAAACTCCCGGGGGTTTTCCTTTATATATTATAAAGACTGCATGAGATTGTTCTTTTACTCATTGTTCTTTTATTATGTTAAGACATCAATTCTTTTCTTTTTAAATACGGTGACTTTTTTCATGACAGTAGTATTTGATTTATGAATAAATTTTCCTAATATAAGTACAATTAATTATATAAAAAATATATAATTTAAGAAGATCGTACTTTCTATAAAATATTTAATTATATGTCTGCTCTATATATTCAAACACCTATTCTAGTTCTAGTAGAACTTTTATTTATATATTTTTTCTATAAATTCAAACTCTTATTCTCTATAAATTTGAACTCCTATTCTGATTCCAATAAAACTTTTAATCGTATGTCTTATAAATACTTATTATACTTCCAATAGAACTTCTAATCATATGTCTTCCCTATAAATTCGAACTCTTCTCCTTTATAAATTCGAACACCTATTCTACTTCTAATATGCTAATTGATATTTTCATATTTATTAGTGTTTAAAATTTTAGAAAATTAGAAAAATCGATTGAGACGATATTAGAGCGCCACCTAAACTCCCGCTATCCTCCTTTATATATATATACTAGTTGATAAAGCCGCGCTTCGCGGCGGCGTTACAATTTTTATTTTTAAAAAAATTCAATACATTTACGTTATATTATAATATTAATATTAAATTTTAATAATTAAATAATTTTCTCTAATGAATCAATTTCTTGTTAAATACGATTCTTTCGATTGAGCCGCTCTCTCATTAAAACCGAAATCCCAACTTTTTAACATATATTATAAAGACTTATATAATATTTTTTATCCATAAAATCGAACCGTAAAAATAAAATAAATTTATGACTACAGTATCAAATTCTAATAGCTAATACAATCTTTTCTAGCGAGCCGTCTTCCCGTTAAATACGTTTCGAGCCACTCTTATTTGAAACCGAAATTCTAACTTCACTATATAAAAAGAGTAAATTCCAATTTTTATATTATTTAAACTTTCTAATATTTATGGAGTTTTAAAAGATGAAAATACATCTTATATTTTCTGTATATTATAGATAATTTTGTATAAAAAAGTTAAAATAAAGGATTTTTAGGAAAAAAGATGTATAGTTTTAAAAAAATCGTATATGACGTCTCCACCGTCCTCATATTCTACTTCCAATAAAACATTTTATTTTATGTATTATATATTTAAACACTTTTTATACGGTCATATTTAATGAACCGCTTTCTTGTTAAACACGGTTATTACTATTGATCCGCTCTCTCGTTAAGACCAAAAACCTAACTTTTACATATATTACTTGTATGATAATGTTTATCCATAAAAATTAAATCCTAAAAATAAAATAAAATTTATAACATCAATATGGTATTTTAATAGCTAGTACAATCTTTTATAGTGAGCCGTCTTCCCGTTAAACATGTTTCGAGCCGCTCTCGTTTGGGATCGAAATTCCAACTTCATTACATATTATTGATGATACTTATCTTACATAACAATTTTTTTTTCTTAAAATCAAAAACCTAAAAAATAGAGTGAATTCCAATTTATACTTTCTTTAGACTTTCTAATTTTTTTGGAGTTTTAGAAAATGAAAACACATCTTATTTTCTCTTTATATTATAGATACTCCTGTATTTATTTAGGATTCTTGCATGAGATTGTTCTTTAATTATGTTAACACATCAATTCTTTTCTTTTAAATACGGTGACTTTTTTTATGACAATAGTATTGGTTTTATGAATAAATTTTCCTAATATAAGTATAATTAACTTATATAAAAAATATATAATTTAAGAAGACCGTGCTTTCTATAAAATATTTAATTATATGTCTGCTCTATATATTCAAACACCTATTCTACTTCTAGTAGAACGTTTATTTATATATTTTTTTCTATAAATTTGAACTCTTATTCTCTATAAATTCGAACTCCTATTCTACTTCCAATAGAACTTTTATTCGTATGCCTTATAAATACTTATTATACTTCCAATAGAACTTCTAATCATATGTCTTTCCTATAAATTCGAACTATTCTTCTCTATAAATTCGAACACCTATTTTACTTCTAATATGTTAAATGATATTTTTAATTTATTAGTGTTTAAAATTCTAAAATTCTAGAAAATTAGAAAAATAGATTGAGACGATCTTAGAGCGCCACCTAAACTTCCGCGTATCCTCCTTTATATATATATATTGATGATTGATATTGATTACCATAAAGTTCAACTTATTTCTTATTACCCAATCCCAAAAATTCTCCGCAGCCTTGAAAAGGCTTAAATTGAACATGATCCTATGAAATACACCCGTGGGTAATGGAACTATTTGGTACTTGGTACTAGTTTGGTACAAGAAGTTGTGTGATGTAATAATATCGTGGGAGGGTAATGAAATTATTTGGTATTTTGGTAGTAGTTTGGTACAAGAAGAAGTTGTGTGATGTAGTATAGGGATGTTTGGTGAACTTATTTTAAGATAAAGTTAAATATTTTTAAATTTTTTTCTGAAAAAGTTAACTTTTTTTGCAATTTATGGAATCTCAAACATACCTTAAATATTTGTATAAATTTTTTTTGTTAAAATATGGAGATATTTATTCCGCATTTCACTTTCTAATTCCCACGTGGCTTCCTCAACTTCAACTTCAATTCTCCATCCTACTCATTTGTTTCACAATTCTTGTCATAGAAAATTTGCACTCATTTTTTCCACTCCTTCATATCTCCATTTTTTCTTCATTGATTTTGTTAACAATTTTTCATTCCATTCTATCCCCCAACCCATCAGTCATCAGAGCATCAGGGTTTGCGTATAGTGATTTTTATAAGGTTACAAACCCCTCTTTATCCTTTTGTGTATGGGCGACTGATTGACATGTAAACCATTATTTATATTTACATTTTACCATGCACGCTTATACTGTTTTTCCTTTCTCTCTTATATTCTTGAAAATAAAGGGTATCTCTCTCCGATTTCCGCGGCTGGTTCGTGTCCGAGAAGATAAGACTCCAGAGCAAGCTTCATCATCAGAATCGGTTAGATATTATAGTTCACACTTACTCTACTTTTTGGACTACAATGTTGTTGGTTCCTTCTAATTCCCTTGCTTATAGGTAGCTGATATGTATAATGCTCAGAAGCACACCCAAAAGCACAATGAAGATGATGATGAAGACGAGTGAATAAGCAAAAGTTTCCATGGTATGATAACCAAAGGAACTGTTGTAGTAGACCATTTACCATTGTTATTTGTTTGCAAATGAGGTGGACATTAGTTTAACGAAGGAAAATAAGGGATAGAGGGGAGTATGTGACAACGGCCTATGTACATCTGGTCCAAGGAATTACTTATCAACTCATATTTGGGGAAGTTTTAAGTAATTACCCCTACCATTCTAAAATCGTAAAAGAAAAATTATTTTAAATTTTAATTAACCTTCAAAAATATTAAGTATTACAGTAAAATTTCTCTAAATTAATATTCAATTAATTAATAACCTTTCTAATTTAATAATTTCTCCGGTCCCAATTTGAGAGTTGGGACAAGTTCAAAAAATGATCAATTACGATAAGATAATAATATAATGATTTCTTCAAAAAGCCCTATACAAATTTATAATCTAAATAATATTATAAATTAATAATTCCTTTATAATAATAAAAATAAATTTATTTCACAATTTTATAAAATACTATTCTAACATTCTTAAATTTAAATTTATATGAAATTCATATCAAATCTTTTTTTGCTATATACAAATGTTCGAATGTGGTGTTTTCATATTGCATCAAAAGTTAATGTTTTTAATGTCTTAAGTGCTTATTTATTTGCAACAGATTCCAAAAATGTTGTATTGTCTTTGATATCATCAATATATATGTGAATTTTTTCTTTCAATCTTGTTAATACACAATTAAACTCTAAAGTAATGTACATTGAATTAATTAAATTAAATATAAAACATAAATTATACTATTCATTCAATTTAATTTTATAAAAAACAGTTATTTTTTATGTCAAAAATCTTCTATAAATTAATAATTATTAATTTATCGATTAATTAATAACTCTCTGAATTAATAAAATTTTCCGATTCTGATTATATTAATTTATTTTATTGTATTAATTTATTGTAGTCCCTACCTTCAAAAATTTTCATTCCTCGACCTGTACAAAAATTTAAATTTCGAACTTTCAATTGAAATTACCATAAAGTTCAACTTTATTTCTTATTACCCAACCCCAAAAATTCTCCGCAGCCTTGAAAAGGCTTAAACTGAACATGATCCTATGAAATACACCCGTGGGTAATGGAACTATTTGGTACTTGGTACTCCCTCTATCCCATTTTATGTGATCCTTATTCCTTTTTGTGACGTTCCAAAAAGAATGAACCTATTTTACTTACTATTTTTGAACACTACTTTTCACTATTACACCCACTACTTCTCCAACTTATACTACTTTTATATTATATAAACACTATTACACCCTCTACTTTCCTCCACTATCTCAAATCTATTATTAAATATTGATCGGTCCCACCACTTTATCTACTTTTCAACTAACTTTACACTTTTTCGACTACATTTTCTTAATCTCCGTGAAAGTCAAACCGGCTCACATAAAATGGGACGGAGGGAGTAGTAGTTTGGTACAAGAAGAAGTTGTGTGATGTAATAATATCGTGGGAGGGTAATGAAATTATTTGGTACTACTTTGGTAGTAGTTTGCCAACAACATGTTGGTGCAGTGGTTGAGCCACTGGCCTCCTTTAAAGGAGGTCAGGGGTTCGACTCCTGCGTGTGCGTGAGTTTCTTAGTTTGTATTAGGTTTCCTTTCTGTATTTGTATTTCTGTATTTGTAATGGCCGGGGGTCCTTCGGAAACAGCCTCCCTATTGTATAGTATAGGAATGTTTGCGGAACTTATTTTAAGATAAAGTTAAATATTTTTAAATTTTTTTCTAAAAAAGTTAACTTTTTTTGCAATTTATGGAATCTCAAACATACCTTAAATATTTGTATAAATTTTTTTTGTTAAAATATGAAATTTTTATCCGAAAATAAGTCCGTAAGAAGTATAATATTATGATGTAATATAATATTGTATAATATTGTGATGTAATATAATATTGTATAATATTGTGATGTAGTATAATGTTGTGGGAGCAGACTGAAAGGTAATTAAGACAGAGAAAATCAGGTGGAGGATATGGAAAGATTGTGAGATCCGGAACAAAGTGGGAAGATCAGAATCTTACCATATTTTCATCGATATTATTAAACTAGATTTCCTGTCCCTACACTATCTTCCCTTCTTTTTATTTTTCCCTGACACTGACCACATCACCTTCTCCTACTACCATTCATATCTTCCAATATATATATATTCTACCAAAAGTTAAAGTTGCCCACACCATCAAATACTACTACTCCTATTTTTCTCTGCCTAGCCTAGCCTAGCCTTTTGTTCTCTCTTCTTTCCCTTTGTAGTAATATTACTAGCCTAGCCTTTTGTTCTCATCATCCATGGCCACCTTTTCACGGCGGAGATGGTCATCTGACAATATTGAAGACTTGGGTGATTCTCATGATGTTCATGTTCTTGCTGTTGATGATAGTCTCATTGATAGGAAAGTTATTGAAAGGTTGCTCAAAATTTCCTCCTGTAAAGGTACACTATCTTTTTCGTATTTTTATATGATGATCTGCGTACATGTTACCCTTTTTTTATTAATCGAGATATATCCGATATGTTACAACTTCTAAGTGGTTTTTAATTTAATTTTTTACAGTTACAGCCGTAGATAGTGGAAGAAGAGCTTTACAATATCTAGGATTGGATGAAGAGAAGACCTCAGTTGGTTTTAATGTAAGTAGTAACATATGCTATTTGTTTTATATTAATTCATGAAAAATACATGTCTTAGTAATGTTATTTTTTTTTTATTTGAATGTAATTGATTGTTTTGGGATTTGGTTTCAGGGTCTTAAGGTGGATATGATCATCACAGACTATTGTATGCCTGGAATGACTGGTTATGAGTTGCTAAAAAAGATCAAGGTATATATGTATTTTTAATTATTCAAATTTGAACAATAAATAAAAATAAATTACTAAAGTGAAGATCTATATGTGCCTAATATGCTTCTACCCCTGTCTTCTGCAGGGATCATCAACTTTTAGAGAGGTGCCTGTTGTGATCATGTCATCAGAGAATGTATTGGCAAGGATTGATAGGTAATACTATTATGAAGCTCTGTTTCTCTTTTCTTTTTGCAACTAATATTATGACAATTGTTTCATTAGTAATTAAGATCAATATATAAAGGGGGTGTTAAACTTCAAACAGAGTATTCATATGGCAATGGTCTAGATGTGAATTCTTTTTTGGCTTTTGTCTGTAATATAAGATTGAACTATTTATTTAGCAAAAAAAAAAAAAGAAAAAAAAAAGATTGAACTAGCCTTGACTTCAAACCCTAAACATTATGGTAAGATGCGTTATCAGCTAGTGTAAATATAAGAGATTTAGACTACCATTAGTACCAAGTTCTAGCATTGGTTTCTTTACAGTTAAAAATGTTTACGAGTATAAGAACAAGTTTTATACCGGAGTACTTGGATCATTGATTTCTATGTGTGAAGAACACAAAGAAGAATTAAAATTGTGCAGATTTTCTACGACCATATTGAATAATTTTCAGGGAAATAACTGTGCAGTAGATTCAAGAATGAGGAACATCTATAATATGTGAATGTCGAAAGTATATTGTTTGATATGAATTGTGATTTGGTCATAAGCTAAAGTAAATTTGTTGACCTAATGCAGGTGTTTAGAGGAAGGTGCAGAGGATTTTATAGTAAAACCAGTAAAATTGTCTGATGTAAAACGGCTGAAGGACTACATGTTCGGAGAAGATAAAGTGGTAACGCAAGACAGACGAACCAATAAGAGAAAATTGCAAGATATGTCATGTTCTGATCACTCTTTGTCTCCGCCACCACCGTCCATGTCATCTGAATCACCTGAATCCCTCTTGATGCCTTCTATTGCTTCATTGTCGACGTTGTCAACTGAATCGCTCTCATCAATGCCTTCTCTTGATTCATCATCAACTTTGTCAGCGCCATCGTCACCACAGTCTTCGCCACAATTGTCAGCACCGTCTTCACCACACTCGTCGCCACAATTGTCAGCACCATCATCACCACAGTCTTCGCCACAATTGTCAACACCAATATCGCCAGAGTTATCGGCAGAATTGTCTGCACCAGCATCACCCCTGTCTTCGCCATCATCGTTAAAGACGTAGATGGGGGGTTTAGATGACCAACTCTCAGTTAAATTAAAATTTTTGTAACTATTAACTTTTACGGAATCACATTATATGCAGGTTTATTCCTCGTTTTTCCTGAAGCATTTTTGTTGGATTAACTTGTCAAATTTACAACAATTATTGGGGTTAACTTCTATGCATATCGACCCAAAGTTAAATATTTCATCACCAGATAATATTTCAGACATTGTAAAGAACTGATTTTACAGTTGATGCATTGTAAAGAGATGCATCTCTTGAGTCTTGATGTAATCGTGAGTTTGCACATAAGTAAAATATGATGTTTTACCAAAGTATAACATGGAACACTTTAATTTCTTATTACTACCTTCGTATCTTACGATTTTTGTTTCGAAATGATCCGACGACCATCCCGTTGAAAGAATAAAAGAAATAGCCGAATTATAACGTTATATTCTTACACGGTGCTAATTTGTGCAAGTCGTTTGCAAGTACTGGTGACATGAAAAGGTCAGATTGAATTTTCTTCCACTTGCTTTAAGATGGCCAATCAAAATAAGGTGACCACGATATTCAAAATAATTACAAGAGAATGATGGTGAACTAATTGAGATCGCAATTGATTTGATTCGGATTTGGGTTGATTTTAATGTCCGATCTTGTCGGGTTGAAATGAATAAGTATAATTATTGTAGCTAGAACTTGGAAGAGGTATTTATGCTTATATGTTCCTTAAAGGCCAAACTTCAGTTCAGAAGTAAATTAATTGGGTAAAAAAAAATTAAAATAAATCATAAAAAAATAACTATAAATACATTTCCGATAATGTTTCAGGAATAAAAGAATTTTTTGATGCATACAATCTTTAATCTTTTTCTTTAAAAGGAATTAATTCAATAATAAAAATTATACAGCATCTATAAAAATAATCGAATCGATCAAATGTAAAACAGATCATGTCGTTGATTAATCCGGTCTTCATGGAAAACCAATCAAACGATTTGTTGAAATTGATATATGTACATGTATCCGTTTCGTCACAACCAGTTTGAGCTACCGTACAATCCAATAAAAATCTTTATTAATGAATCAAAACTTTAAAAATCTCGCAGATTTAACGTCTCGAACATTAAATTACACACCAAAATACACCAAGTTCTCACAAGGAGAGGATAAACAAAATCCAAATAAATTGGTAACAAAACTCGTCAAGAAACAAATAATCTAAAAAGACATAAATTTTTATCTAAGAAGTAGGATTATTAAAAAAACAAGAATAAATCAAAAAAATTAATTGATATGGAACTTTTCACTGATGAAAATAGATGAAAGGCCCAATGACAATTATGAAAAGAAGAAAGAGGGTTTGAAAGAGAGACCGATAGAAATTTCCCTTAATCTTCTAATTGAAGTGTTTAGAAATTTTTAATTAGAAAACTCAAATATTTACCTTAATATTTGTGCATTAATACTCGCAAATAAAATATTTGTCGACTAATACCCGCACAAATATTCATGTTTGAACTTGTAGTCAACAGACAGCAACAACACAATGACATTAGATAAAGGCATGTAAGTAAATTCTGGAACCTGGTCAATGGAAGTAATCCTATAGTCTGCTGTTAGAAGATTTACTGCATTCACCGAGTAGTATGTATCAATGACTTTTCTTCACCATCCACTGTTGTGTAGGAGTAAATGAAACTGACCCTCTTGAATCACCTTTCTGTCTTGACATTTTTAAATTTTTAGTTCCAGTAACTGACCCTCTTCTCCATCCTTTTCCTATTAAAAATTAAGAACATTATCATTTCATTTGGCCATGACTGCTTGAGAATTCGATATTAGCTATTATTAAACGAGTATAAAAGAATTGTTTTAGGGCCAATTGAATACTTTCTCGAAAATATTTGATATAAGGATGTTGATTTATGCAATTACGAAGTATAAACTCGGATGCTGATGTATGCAAATTACGAAGTATAAATTCCGTTCGGCTAGTTTCGAGCTCATTTTGGCTAGTACAATTATTATAATTTGTCATATGGTTAAATTTCTCTTAGTGCAAAAGGCCTAAATCCAAAGGTTGTTGCGTGATAGAGATCGGAGAACATGGTAGTGTCTCTTTGAAACTAGCTAGTGTGACAATCTGAATAGGTAGTAATTATTAACAAGGTGAGTTAAGGATTTCCGGTTTAAATAGGTAGTAATGGTTAACAAGGTGAGTTAATGGTAATATATTTTGTATTTTAAACTCAGGAAACTACGACACATGTACACGCATAAGCATCAGACGCCTACATAAGCATCTCCAATCCCACTTTACCTAAGCTTAACAGGCCTGCATAAGCATATCTCCAGCCTCCAGGTCTGCATAAGCATCTCCAATGCCACTTTACTACAAAGGTAAGCTGGCCTGAGACTACCTAGAAATCCCAACCAGCAGAGTCACTATTGAAGGATCGATTGCAAACAGTAATGGAACTAGTTCAACCAGGGGCGACGACTTAGATCCAAAAATGCCAGATAAGAAGCATATGCTGTCATCTTCGGAAGCAAAACTTATTTGTTAAACACGCTTCGTATGAGTTGTGACTGTGAGAATACAATATGGCTCGGTTAAGAAAATACCACAATCTAGTAGCATATCCTTAAGTCCTCAATGCCTAGAAAAATATCAGAGAAGTCCCAACCTAAAAAAATTAAATTATTATTGTGTCATCAAAATCTAGCAGCCATTGTGTGACAGAACATTTCCTCGAGTACATGGGCAGCAGGATTGTAAATTACATCCCTTTTATTCGTGCATACATCTCTTATTCTCGTCATGGATAAAGGTAGCATAATTTCTCGATGTTTAGCCTTAAGGAAGAACAGCTTTAACTCCTTTCCTGTCTGCTCCACAGGCCTGCCACAGACAAGTAAATTGTTACAACTTGGAACAGACCCCTGATTGCGGGAACAGAGATGACAAACAGGACACTTTAGAAGAGGCGCGGTGAGGGACTAGAATTGTAGAACAATAGAATCGACAAAGTTATAGCCCCTGACTATCAAGAAAGCATGCCAGGATAGTCTAAACCTTGTTCAACAAAAATCGGTAGGCAATCAGGCACCCTATTTTACTATGACAGGTAAGTGACAGACCATTTCTCAATTGTTAGACACAGCTGCACTAGCAGTTTTAGAAATTCTAGTCCTCTCAACCAAAAAGAACGTGAAACATACAATATTACACGAATACTAGATTATAATTTATACGACCACAATCAATTATACATCTAACGTTCCTTGAATTACTGCTGGTCGCATCTCCCCCTAATTCACATTTTTGGGAAACAACATAAACGAAATATGGCAAATACACTTGTTCTGTTGTTCATCACCGAAGAACAAAAAAACAGAGTCTACAAAAGAACTGTGGCTGGCAAAGCATTAAAAAAAATTGTGCGAGAAAATATAGTTTTGTCATCTTTACTAAAAGGAGTGTTACATTCAGTTTAACACATATATAGATGTCAAACTTAAATTTATATTACTGCATGCGTATTCTTAACCAACAATCATCCAAATCAGCGAAATAAAGGAATACAGTCTACCTCAACTCCATATCCTTTCACATACACATTGGTGTAGAGGTCGGATGGATCTGGCATTGGACTTTCCTGCAATACCAACAGGCAGGATACATGAATCATGATTAATAACCAGTTCTTCACTCAAGCGAGCTCTTAAAAGTGTCAAACTAAGACTAGTCATGGCTATAGGAATCAATATTTGACATGCATACCTTGGCTTGAGCAATGGCATCATCCACCTCTTTTCTTTTTTCCTTCTCAATGTCCTGGACAAGAGAGATGAAAACAGTGGATTTTTTCTTTAACATACAGACTAAAAGAAACCCTTAACTATCTTGATATAATGGAATGTAGTTAGAAGCCAAAGTGAACATGCTACCAAGCTGTAAATTTAAAATTCACATCCGACTTTTACCTTCAGCTCCTTTTCAGTGGCTATATCATGAGCTAATATTAGCTTTCTTACTCTTTCAATTGGATCACGCTCCTGCAGGTAATGGAAGCAGTTGTTTTCAGTTACAGTTACCTTAGTTGTTTTACTGTTTATCAAATAATTAGTTACTGCATTGTG
The DNA here is from genome assembly GCA_036435485.1 of Saposhnikovia divaricata. Taxonomy (NCBI): domain Eukaryota; kingdom Viridiplantae; phylum Streptophyta; class Magnoliopsida; order Apiales; family Apiaceae; genus Saposhnikovia; species Saposhnikovia divaricata. The sequence goes on from JAZHRN010000149.1 coordinate 79,199, forward strand.
CAGACAAACTAGTACTTGTACTTGCTGACTAGACTTGTAGAGGTCTATCAACATTGCAGGGGCACTTTAGTATTTGCTGTTAGTAGGTTGTCTGTTAGTAGGTTGTTAGTATGGTTCAGCAGTTGCAGGATAAAAGACACAGGGGTGTAGACTGTGGTCCTTAACATTGTAGTATGCATTGTTTTGTTCTAATGGAGAATGGCTCTAGTTCATGTCTTTCCTTTGTTTAAGTCATCAGTTATCTATTGCTTGTATTCAAATTGTCAAAGTCTTTATGGTATCAGAGCGAGCTTAGATAACTAAGTTTGAAAGAATCGATTGTGTAAGTGTGAGTAGTCGAGTGTGTTGTTGTGTCTAGATAGGTGTGTGTCACATATTGTTTAATATCTAGATCTACTCATGGCTGCTAGTAAAGTCTCGTTCACAGAGCTACAAAACCCTCTATATCTGCACCCATCAGATGGGCCTACGTCCATCGTTGTGTCAAAGTTACAAGGTGCAGGAGATTATAGAGCATGGAAAAGGTCGTTTGAGATACAGTTGTCAGCAAAAAGAAAGTTGGGTTTCGTTGATGGGTCAGTGTCAAGAAGTGCAACAAACAATGTGGAGGCAACCCAATGGGACACCTGTAATAACATGGTGATTTCTTGGATCCACAACAACATTTCTGAACACATAAAGTCTTCCGTACTCTTCATCAACACGGCCAGTGAGATCTGGAAACAGCTTGAAAAAAGGTTTTCCTTGACAAATGGGTCAAGAAAGTACAAGCTAAATAAAGATTTGTTTAGTTTGAGACAAAACGGAATGAAGATAAGTGAGTATTATACCAAGATGAGCAGTTTGTGGGAAGAAATAGGGTCGATGAACATGCTACCTGTGGTTAAAACCGTCACACCAGAAGTGACAAACTTGTTGGAAGCCATTGAGGTTTTGAAGGAAGAGTCAAAGTTGTTTCAGTTCTTGAATGGTTTGGATGAAGTGTATGGAGCGCAAAGGAGTCAGCTACTAATGATGGCTCCGTTACCATCGGTGGAGACAGCATGTTCTGCACTGCAACAGGAGGAGTCACAAAAGGAGGTTTTGGTGCCAAGAGGGACAGGTGAGGTTGATGTTATGGCGATGTATAGCAAGGGAGTAACGCCAAGAACGCTGGTATGCACGACGTGTGCAAGAACAGGACATACTAGTGAGAGATGCTGGGAGAAAACTGGGCTGTATCCACCATGGCACTACAAACACAAGCCTGGACAGAAGCAAATGTCGAATAAATGGACTGGAAACAGGAAGTTTGGCACACCTAGGGTGGCGAACAATGCTCAAGGGCATGTTGAAGAACAGCAAGGAATAACAATGACAGCTGAACAACTGGAGAAGTTACTGAAGTTGATTCCACAGACAGGGACGTCGAGAACACAAGGAGGTGAAACGGATGAGGAAATAGATTATGGATTTTCTGGAATGGCACACAGCAGTGACAATAAGGTGGAGTCAATGGAGTGGATCATCGACTCGGGTGCATCTGACCACATGACGTCGTCTTTGAAAAATCTGGTAAATGCTAAACTTGCTCCATCTACGTTTACTATCACTTTGCCAACAGGAGCAACTGCAGTGATTACCCATGTGGGAGATGTGACACTACCGAATGGAATGCAACTTAAGAATGTCTTACATGTGCCACAATTCAACCACAATCTTTTATCCATTCACAAGTTGGCGAAGGACAGCAAGTGTAATGTGGTCTTTCAACCGGACTGTTGTGTCATAGTGAATTCAGCCAGTAACAATGTGGTTGGAATTGGGAGAATGAAGAAAGGCCTGTATTATCTAGAAAATGAGAAGGTGTGCTCCAACATGGTGGCTGTGGCAGGGCATAAGTCACAGAGACAACCGAATGACAGAGAAGAGGGATCAAAAGCTGGGGATGAGTTCAATGTTTGGCACCAAAGGTTGGGGCATGCACCAATATCCAAGATGCAACGAATCAATGAAGTCAAACCTTACCTTTCTCAGCACAAAAGCCAGGTATGCCTCACTTGCCCTATGGCTAGAATGACCAGGCTCGCATTTCCTATCAGTAATTCACATGCATCTTGTCCATTTGAACTACTACACACTGATATCTGGGGCCCATACAAAGCTACAACAAGAGGAAAATTTAGATATTTCCTCACTCTAGTTGATGATTGGAGCAGAATGACTTGGGTGTACCTAGTTGAAAGAAAGTCTGATTACTTGAGCATTTTGTTAAAATTTGAAGAACATGTGGGCACACAATTCAAGGGCAAGCTGAAGGTCATACGATCGGATAATGCCCTGGAATTTGCTGATAAGGCTTGTAAGGAACACTTTGCAAGGAAAGGGATAGTTCACCAAACGTCGTGCCCATACACTCCGCAGCAAAATGCAAGAGCAGAGCGCAAGCATAGGCATGTACTTGAGGTTGCAAGGGCACTCCGTTTTCAATCCGGCCTACCACTGTCTTTTTGGGGAGACTGTGTATTGACTTCAGTTCACATCATCAACAAATTGCCAAATGCAGCCTTGAAATTTGAAGTGCCTTATGAGAGGCTCACAGGAGAAAAGGTGGACTATGGTGAATTGAAAGTCTTTGGCTGCTTGGTGATGGCATACAATGCAACCCATGGAGGAGATAAGTTCGCCCCAAGAAGCATACCAGGGGTGTTCATTGGCTATCCCAGTGGCACGAAAGGATACAGGGTACTCAACCTACAGACTATGCAGCCTTTCATCTCAAGAGATGTGAAGTTTCATGAAGCCGTATTTCCATTGAATAAAAACGTGGACAACTGTTATGCGCAGCCTTTACCAATCAAAATGCCCTATGCTGAGCACCATGTGCAAGATGAAGAAATTGAAGTGGAAACTGAACTTGAGACACCCAACAGTGCAGGGGGAGAATCAGATAATGGAGATCAAAGTGATGTGGAGACTGAGGAGAACACTTCTGAGCCAGAAAATGCACTGGAACCGCAAACCACAAGAAAATCGACAAGACCAGTAAAACAGCCAATGTGGATGAGAGATTATGTCACTCCCACCTCCAATGTAGCTATAAATGCAATGGCAGTGACTACACAAGCAATCAGTCCAGAATTCAATTGTTTTTTGGCGAAAATTGAAGTTCCAACTGATCCAAGGCACTTCAATCAAGCTATTGTCTCTCCACATTGGGTAGACGCCATGAATGCCGAGCTCCATGCACTAGAAGCTAATGAGACGTGGGAAGTCACCACTTTACCTCCAGATAGGAAGGCTATTGGGTGTAAGTGGGTCTATAAAACCAAATTTAAAGCAGACGGTTCGATTGAGAAGTACAAAGCAAGGCTGGTAATTCTGGGCTACAAGCAAACATATGGAATAGATTATGTCGAAACATTCGCACCAGTGGCGAAAATGACCACTGTAAGGGCGCTGCTAGCAGTTGCAGCTATGAACGACTGGCATGTCGACCAAATGGACGTGTCGAACGCCTTCCTGAATGGAGAACTAGAGGAGGTAGTATACATGACGTTGCCAAAAGGATACACTGGGTATGGAAGTAGACTTACTCGAGGTATGAAGATTGAAGAGGGCAGCAATACACAACAGTTGGTGTGTAGGTTACGAAAGTCCTTGTATGGACTTCGCCAAGCATCTCGACAGTGGCATCACAAGCTATCTGTCACCTTAATCTCTATTGGATATACTCACTCCAAGGCAGACTACAGCCTATATTCCAAAGTTGAGGGTGATGTGATAACGTTGGTCTTGATATATGTGGACGACCTGCTCATTTCTGGAAACTGCAGAACCACAATCGCCAATCTCAAGGCAGTACTGTCAAGTCATTTTCATATGAAGGACTTAGGCCCCGTGAGCTACTTTCTTGGGCTTGAAGTGGACAGGAGTGAGGCAGGGTTCTTTGTTTCACAGAAGAAATACACTTTGGACATGATAAAGGAGTTTGGGATGTCGACATCGACCCCTCTAAAGCTTCCAATGGATGCTCATGTGCACCTCACCCCAGATAAAGGAGACATCTTGGATGACCCACAACCATACCAAAAATTACTTGGCAAGTTGATCTACTTGACGATCACTAGGCCTGACTTGGCCTTCCCAGTACACACACTTGCCCAGTATATGCAACGACCAACCACTGTGCACATGCAGGCTGCAAAGAGAATCTTGAGATACTTGTTAAACAACCCAGGCCAGGGAATACTTCTAGCCACATCCTCAGCTGCTCAACTCACGGCTTATTGTGACAGTGATTGGGCAGGTTGCCCAACCACCAGGAAATCGACCTCTGGATACTGTGTTTTGCTAGGGTCCTCACCCATCTCATGGAAAACAAAGAAGCAGTCCGTGGTGGCTCGCTCCACAGCAGAAGCGGAGTATCGAGCCATGGCATTGACATGCTGTGAAGTCACCTGGATTTCGTCACTGCTCAGAGACATGGGGTTGCAGAACTTACCACCAACGATCATCAAGAGTGACAATCAGGCAGCCCTGTCAATTGCTGCAAACCCAGTACTCCACGAGCGCACCAAACACATCGAATTAGACTGTCATTTCATCCGGGATAAAATCACTGAAGGAGCAGTCACCACCATGCACGTGCCATCTCATTCCCAAGTAGCTGATATCCTCACCAAACCGCTGCCTGTTAAGCAACACCACTATCTTCTTCGCAAGTTTGGAGCCTCGGTTGACACCTCCACTCCACTTGAGGGGGAGTAATGGAAGCAGTTGTTTTCAGTTACAGTTACCTTAGTTGTTTTACTGTTTATCAAATAATTAGTTACTGCATTGTGCAGACAAACTAGTACTTGTACTTGCTGACTAGACTTGTAGAGGTCTATCAACATTGCAGGGGCACTTTAGTATTTGCTGTTAGTAGGTTGTCTGTTAGTAGGTTGTTAGTATGGTTCAGCAGTTGCAGGATAAAAGACACAGGGGTGTAGACTGTGGTCCTTAACATTGTAGTATGCATTGTTTTGTTCTAATGGAGAATGGCTCTAGTTCATGTCTTTCCTTTGTTTAAGTCATCAGTTATCTATTGCTTGTATTCAAATTGTCAAAGTCTTTAGCAGGTAAACAAATATTAATAAAAAAAACATCATATACACTCGACAAGTACACTTCCAAAACATTCCAACTAAACCATCCTAAGTAGTGTCAATGTGTCATTGTTTCTCAGCACTGACCCAAAAAAGTATGGAAGCTTACATTTCCCATTAGTGACTGCATGTTAATGGTGTATTACTTTACCTTTTATTATTCAGAACCAAAGACTGATATCTGAAACATTTTTATTTGATGATAATAGCATCATAGTAGTTTGATAGTATATCAGACAGACAACCCTAAGTCAAACGGTATCAGTGTATCACATTAGATAAAATATATCAAACCTGTCTGACACCAGATAAAATATATCAAACCTGTCTGACACCAGATACTTCATCACGTGTCCGATATGTGCTCCCGGGATCAGACATTGAGTGACCATGGTATCTATAGGTGTCCATTTCTAGAATCTGGTACAAGGGAGAAGGAAAAAATATTAATAGATCATGACATACGGGAAAATTGTAGCATTACATGATTCTGATATACTCCTATCTGCAATTGTTCCAGTAAATATCCGTAGATGCATGCATAAAGTTACAGGCTCAATTGCTCAGGTTTAGATTATCAAATACCACTTCCTATCATCATAGCCTCCATTTTTTTAAAAAAAAAAATTATTGTGTAAATGTAATGTGGCTGTTTCAAAGTCCATTTTGCAGAAAAGACCAAAAACATTATCCGCGTGACGTATCAGTACTATATATACAGTTCTCACATCACAGTTCACAGGCTCATCTATAAATCAAGTAATTACATACGAAATATCTAATTACAACAACCAGACACCTAATATATATCACTGTAGTAAGAAGCATGCCAACCTAAATAAAAATGTAGGCTGAATATGTCAAACTCCGGATGAGCTGTTAGAAGGTTGTAAAAATGCTGGGATACAAGACAAAAAATCATGCTGGGATAAAAGTTGAGCCACGCCACTCTAGCAGAATTACATTGTGGTAATTGTTAGACTACAGTCTCTGTAATTATAATTAGTTTTTTGTACAAATTGTACATTCTTTGAGTTTGCCATCAAATAAAATCCATTAATAACAGAACAACCAATCATGATAATTTGAACTCAACAAAATATGGTATTTCGCATCAGAAAACTGAGTTGGGGCTGCAGAATATCCATTTTTATGCGAAATAATGGTCTTTTGGAGAGGAAATAATTGGAAAATTCACGGAAGATGTACTACATTTACTTACAAGTGGTCCATTCTTGAGGGCATACTCTTTGGCAAACATGCAAGCTTGTTTCACAGCTAGGGCATCCATACCATCAACCTGCTTAATGGTAAGAAGTAAGAACTTAGTAACCACACATCAAAACGGCACCAGATAAAACTAGCCATGACAAGATTGCACTATGCATGAGAATCTTCTGTATAGTTTAAGATGCAGGACATGCATTACAAACAGCAAAACTTCAAACAACTTTAGAGGACGATATACGGATATGCTAGGATATATTAACCATACATCGAAATCATTTCATATGAACATAGCAAAATCCTTATATGACTTGCAACATTACTAAGCTAAGTGGCTTTGTACATTACCACAAAAATTAAGACCATGGACCATACCAAATAAGGAATGAGGAAACAAATCCCACGCAATGACAGAGGCTATAGCTATTAGAAAGAAAAAAACTCCCTCACACACACACACACAGGCTATAGCTATTAGAAAAACTCCTCGATACTATAACTAATGAAAGAGCACCTTTAAACCAGGAACATAGTCCCCTCTCTTATAATAAGCTGGACTCTTTGCCGCCCTCCATTCTGCCGTACCCATACCATCTGCAACAACAATGACAACTTTTCATTATCCAAATTCATACACCAATCAACAATAAAAATCATTTATCAAACACCTACAATGATTATTCTCGCAAACGAAAATCGCAGGCAAATCCCATAGAGCAGCCATATTAAGTGCCTCAAACAACTGTCCCTGATTGGCAGCGCCATCGCCATACAAAGCAAAACTCACATGATCCTCCTTATTATACTTTTGCGCAAACGCCAATCCAACTCCCAAAGGCACCTGAGCTCCCACAATTCCATGTCCACCGTAAAATCCACTATCCGGTTTATAAAAATGCATCGAACCACCTAGATATCAAATATAGGCACAACCACATGGTGTGTGAGTATTTAAATCTCCGCAATTCAGCATTACAAACCAAAAATAAGAACAACATTGATCCACCTAAGTATCGGGCACGTTCATGCATGGGTATTCAAATTTCGATAAATAAACACTACAAACCAAAATTCAAAAAAAAAAAAAAAAATTAACAACAGTACTGATGCACCTTTTCCATAAGAACAACCATCTTTCCGTCCCATCAACTCCGCGAAAGTCCCTAACAAAGTCCCACCACGACAATAATAAATACAATGATCACGATACGCAGTAATAATACAATCCTTTCGCGTAATCCCCGCTTCCATCCCGATGGCAACAGCTTCTTGGCCATCATAAAGATGACAAAACCCTCGTATCAGCTTAGCCTTGTAAAGAGAGTCAGCAGCAATCTCCATCCGACGCATCGTAGCCATGTCAGTGAAAAATGTCATAAGTTCTTTAGCCGATGTTTGGACAGACCGAGACGGGGGCTCACAGTTGTGGCTAGTGAATGGGATGCTCGTTTCGACTGTGATCGGTGAATCGTCGATAGATGAGAATGAGTGGCGCAGAGATAGGTTTGATGCGGCCAACGTTGGTGAGGCTAGAGGTCGTATGACGTGAGAGCTTCGATGCAGTAACGCCATTTTCTGTTGATATTGTACGTGTGTGTGAACAATTGTAAACCAGAAGAACTAGAAGCAAGGGCCAGTTAAACCTAAATTATTGTTCTATATATGATCATCCCAAACACATTTTGTAAGATCAAGTTTATTTTCTAAAATATTTTAATTTAATTCGATGATTATTTAATTGAGCTCGAATTATATTTATTTAATTTTACTGAGTTGAAATCTCAATTATAACTTATTTTAACTTTATAATTGTTTATTTATAATATATGATATAAACCAATAATATATACAAAATTGTTTCAAAAAATTGAGATGACTGATGGATCTCTATAATTTTCGGAATAAATGAAAATCGATGAACGAGTCGATAGATCTTTAAGACTTTTGAATTTTAAGTAAGTTTAAGTTTTAACATTATCTTGGACTTATTATAAAATTAGCTTATAATCTGTGCGGGTTACTTTTAAATACTTTTAAAATTATATGATTAAATAAAATAGAGTATAATAATTTATTATGAATATAATTTAACTTTGTAATCTATACTATTATATAAATTCCGAAACATTAAAAGTTTTGGTACCAATTTTTTGGTACTAAGTGAATTTACTTATTAACCCTTCATTATAAAGAAAAATAAATACACCTAAAATAAATAATAACATAATACAATTTTGGTAATTAGTCGAGATATTACCTTTTATAAACACCTAAAAATATCAATCGTATCATATCTTTCCATCATTACTAATTTTTTTCGAATTAAAATACGTTATAATTAATGGTAATTAAACGATTAACATAATAAAATTAATGGTAATTAGTCAATTGCCTTTTTCACATTAATATAATAAAATTAATGGTAATTAGTCGATCGCCTTTTTTATATTACTTTTAGTTGAACATATTACCTTTTATAAACACCTAATATCTTTCAATCATTAATATTTTGGGTGATGGCCCAAAATATTCATATGGGAGCCATGCTGGCCCTTTTTACTGACTGAAAACGCTACACCGTCAACCGTGATACGAGGGGTGTTGCGGAACACCGTGTTCCGTATCATGGGGTGTTGCGGAACACCGTGTTCCGTATCATGAGGTGTTGCGGAACACCATGTTCCGTATCATGCACGGATACGGAACATCGTGTTCCGTATCATGCATAACACGGAAGATGGTGTTCCGTATCATGCATAATACGGAACACGGTGTTCCGTATTATGCTAACACGGAGGACGATTCTCCGTATCCCGTCGGTATTTCGGGCCATTTTTTTCAAAATCAGTATTTTGGGCAAAAACTTGTGAAAAATAGGCATTTTGGTAATTCTCTCTAATATTTTCACCTAAAAACATCAATCGTATCATATCTTTCCATCATTAATATTTCTTTTCAAATTAAAATATGTTACAATTAATGGTAATTAAACGATTAACATAATAAAATTAATGGTAATTAGTCAATTGCCTTTTTCATATTACTTTAAGTTGAATATATTACCTTTTATAAACACTTAAAAACATCAATCATACTTTTACTTGAACATATTACCATTTATAAACACCTAAAAACATCAATCGTATCACATCTTTCGATCATTAATATTTTATTTTGAATTAAAACACGTTACCTTTTTAATTTAAACAAATCTTACAATCATTAATATATGCCCGAAAATATCACACTATAATTTTCAAAAAAAATATAAGACCTCAGAATATATAATAACATAATATAATTAGTGGTAATTAGTCGATTGTCTTTTTTACAATTACTTTTATTTGAAGATATTACATTTTATAAACACCTAAAAAGATCAATCGTATCATATCTTTCAATCATTAATATTTCCTTTACAATTTAAACACATTACCTTTTTAATTTACAACAAATCTTACAATCTTTAATATATATTCGAAAATATCACACCATATTAATTCTCAATTATTAATAAAATATATTAAAAATCGTATACATTGTTTATAATAACGAAATATTAGTATAATTCGTAAATATGAGTATATTATATTATATCAAATTAAAATTAAAATACTTATTAAAAATAATGATTATATAAAAACATGATCATAATATTAAATAAAAATATAATACAAGAAACCCGTGCAATGCACGGGTTATAAGCTAGTATTAATTAATAAATTTATTAGTAATAATAATAGTTATTTAATAAATAATATGTGTTTATTAGAATTAATCTATACTATATTATAAAAGACGAAACATTGAAAGTTTTGGTACGGTACGGTACGGTACGGTACTTACCTTATTTAATTATTTTACTTTATTACCCTTAATTATTTAACTTAATTATAAAAAATAAAACTAAATCTTTTCTCATAATATTACACGTAGCTTTTCTCAACACTTCCCCTAAATAATAACTAACCAATTATAATTATGTACGGTACTTACCTTATTTAATTATTTTACTTTATTACCCTTAATTATTTAACTTAATAAATAAAATACAATCTTTTCTCAAAATATTACACGTAGCTTTTCCGAACACTTTCCCTAAATAATAACTAACCAATTATAATTATTAATAACTAAGTGATAACCTTTTTAGCTAAAAGGTAATATCTTTTCTATACTCATAAATAATAACTAACCAATTATCTTTTTCAGCTATTACTTTTTCTAACTTTTCTAACTAAAATCTCTTCTTTCAAAAAATATGATCGTTCTAATTGGTAAAATAAACTAATAATATTATAATTACTAATAACTAAATGATTATCTTTCCCAGCTAAAAGTTAATATCTTTTTATCTTTTCTAACTAAAATATCTCATTTTCTCCTAAATAATAACTAAATAATTACTTTTTCTAACTTTTCTAACTAAAATCTCTTCCTTCCAAAAATATGATCGTTCTAATTAATGATATAAACTAATGATATTATAATTATTAATAATTAACTAATTACCTTTTTCAACTAAAAGGTAATATCTTTTTTATATTTTCCAACAAAAATATCTCATTTTCAAACTTGATTTTTTACTTAATTATACTTACTTAAATATTTATTATTGGTAGAAACATGTATTTCTATTTTATAAAATCAAATAATAATATTATTGTTTCTAATACAATTACCTTTTTCGGCTAAAACGCATTATCTTTTCCAATTTTTCTGACTAGAACCTCTCATTTCCAAAAATATCACGGGTCTTTCTATTAACAAAATAAACTAATAAAATTATAATCTAATTCTTCTAATTAATGAAATAAACTAATAAAATTATAATTATTAATTACTAATTGATTACCTTTCCGGCTAAAAGGTAATATCTTTCCTATATTTCTAAATAATAAGTTAATAACTAACCAATTATCTTTTTCGGCTATTACCTATTCTAGCTTTTCTAAATAAAATCTCTTCTTTCCAAAAATATGATCATTCTAATTAATGAAAAAAACAATAATATTATAATTACTAATAACTAAATGATTATCTTTTCCAGCTAAAAAGTAATATCTTTCTATTTTTTCTAACTAAAATATCTCATTTTCTCCTAAATAATAACTAAATAATTACCTTTTCTAACTAAAATCTCTTCTTTCCAAAAATATGGTCGTTCTAATTAATGACATTATAATTATTAATAACTAACTAATAACCTTTTCCAACTAAAATGTAATATCTTTTTTATATTTTCTAACAAAAATATCTCATTTCAAAACTTGATTTTTTACTTAATTATCCTTACTTAAATATTTATTATTGGTAGAAACATGTATTTCTGTTTCATAAAATCAGATAATGATATTATAGTTTCTAATACAATTACCCTTTTCAGCTAAAACGCATTATCTTTTCTAATTTTTTTAACTAGAACCTCTCATTTCCAAAAATATCATAGGTCATTAATGAAATAAACTAATAAAATTATAAATACTAATAAATAATTGATTATCTTTTTCAGCTAAAATGTAATATCTTTATTACATTTCTTATTTTCAAACTTTTTTTTCTTACTTAATTATCCTTACTTAAATATTTATTATTAGTAAAAACATGTTACCTTTTCTATTTTTAAATAATTTATTTCATTTTTATATTCTAAAAATACAAGGGGTAACTATATTTAATAAAATAAAATAATATTATTATGATTACTAATAAGTAATAACTAACAAATTATATTTTTAGCCAAAACACGTTACCTTTTATATTTTCTCTTACTAAAACCTCTTCTTTTCCAATAGTACCACGAATAATTGTATCCAATAAAATAATACCATAGTAATTAATAATTGACTTATTACATTTTTCAACTAAAACGTATCATCTTATTTATATCTTATAACTAAATTTTTTCTTTTTAAAAAATAATATGGCCAAGATATATATATAGTTATGTTTAATATATATATATATATATATATATATATAATTATTATCAAATCTTATCATTTAAAAATTTAACTTACAAAATTCGTATCATCAAAAAATTATTCAAATTATTAAAAAAATCATATAATATTAAAGAAATCCTTGCATCGCACGGGTTTTAAGCAAGTAATATAAAATCTTAATGTAAAATTGTTGTTACGGGATTTGAACCTTGAATCTTTAGAAGAGGGATTTAAATATAACATATTTATTATTATTATTATTAGATCTAACGACTATCATCCATTTATTAAATATATAAGGGTAATTATTCTTTTAGATAGAATAACCAAATTATACCACTCTTTGTTTATTATATATTAGTATAGATGTGAATTAACTTTTTAAAAAAATAATTTAAGAAATTATTGATTTCTTTGTAGAAATTAGAATAGATAAAGTGCAGTACAGACACGCAATTATCTTCAATCCCTCACCCTCCCGCCATGAGCGTCCCATTCTCTCTCATCTCTCCTCTCTCCCAACCATTCTCTCTCGTGTCTCTCCCACTCTCATCTCTCTACACTCACCGACTCCACCTAACTCTTTCATTTCGCAATCTCCGCGTTCAAACGCCTCTCTCAATTCGAACCTTCTACAAGTTTCCGAAGCCTCTCTTCGCCCTAGACTCTCAGCTCTCCGACGTCGACGACGACGACGATGACGAGGCGGCGGAAGAGTACGACGACGTCTCCGGCGAAGGCATTGAAGAAGAAGAAGAGGAAGAGGATAGTGATGATGATGAAATTGGAGATGCTGACGTCATCGCGCCGGAATTGAAGTCGACGTATGAGGAGTTTAAGTGGCAAAGAGTTGAGAGGCTTCGTAATGAAGTTAAATTGTTTGGTGAAGAGATAATTAATATCGAAGAGCTTAAGTCGATTTACGATTTTCGGATAGATAAGTTTCAGGTTGTTTATCGTTTTGATTTTAATTTGACACTGAATTGATATTATTTTTGTCGAATTTAGATACATTTATGATTATTGGTTTCGGTACCGTCTATTTGAATGATTTACGAAATCTATATTGTTAAATTTGAGGTTATTTGTCTGTCTTATTCATGTTTAGATTTGTTATGCAGAAAGTATACATTGACGCTCTAGCTCATTGTGTTAGGAGCATATTTACCGGATTTAGATAATGACATGATTTAATCATTTAAGTTGTTAATTTGGTATGTTTTTTGTAATTTTGTATAGAGATTGTCAATTGAAGCATTTTTGAAAGGTTCGTCGGTTGTGGTTTCAGCACCTACAAGCAGTGGAAAGACATTGATTGCGGAAGCTGCAGCAGTTGCTACTGTAGCCAGAGGAAGAAGGCTTTTCTACACCACACCTCTCAAGGCATTGTCAAATCAAAAATTTAGAGAGTTTCGGTATGCAATTCTATTATTTTTGGTGTTAAAATCATCAGAGTAGGGACTTAGGGTGAAGTCGACACTTCAAAATAAGATTTCTGTTTGATACAGTATGATTATATGTTGAGTTTCATCTCATGTTATCAGATATGTTATTTAGGATGCAATTAGTCATTATTTAAAATTAAGGACTCTGATTTGGGTATGATAATGTAAGCATGCTTTATTGTGTTTTTGCCTCAGCGAGACATTTGGCGATGGCAATGTTGGTCTTTTGACGGGAGACTCTGCAATCAATAAAGATGCTCAGGTCCTAATCATGACTACTGAAATCCTTCGAAACATGTTATATCAGAGGTGTGCCAAATTGGATTTTTCTCGCAACCACATATATGCATTTGTACTGCATATCAGCATATGACTTGTAAATATGTTATAAATAACTCATGCATACCTTGATGTTAATTTGAAGTCAAAATGCAAAATCATAAGCTGTGCAATTATAACAAGTTGGAGATCTACATAAAGACTGTTCACTAGACAGATGCTCAGTCATCAATCCTCTATTTGTTTGATCTGGTTCTCGAGTGGATGTTGTTTGTTTGCAGTAGTCACTTTTTATTAGTCCTTCATTTTTGACAAACATGATTTTCTTGTGTTGAATCTAGATAGAAGAACATGTTAGAGTGGATACTTTGGGGAAGGGTATATATAAATTTTAAAAGTTGTTTCTCAGTGTATTCTGCTTTACTTATTACTTAGTCCTATTAGTTATAACTTACCCACTGATCACTATTCAATTGTTGGATTGTGATTTTGTGTTTCTGTATTGAACTATTCAAACAAGTTATAGTGGATAGCATCATAAAATTTCATGCATTTGATTTGCAATGCAATTGCTACACCATTTAGTTGGGGCCAACACATCATTTACAAATTAGACATTAAATGTCAGGCGTTCATCCATTTGTTTTCATATTTTAATTGTTACTATGTTTTACAACTAAGAACTAGATTTTTTTGCAGCCTCTTTAGTACTTAATGCAGTTGGCACTAGCTGCATCTTATGCCATAGCTATTTTCAACTTAATTAAAAACTTAAATCATCATAGTTCTTTCTTTCCATTTTCTAATGCAGTGTTGGAATGGCTTCATCACAAGGGGGTCTTTTTCAAGTTGATGTTATTGTTTTGGATGAAGTACATTATCTAAGTGATATATCTCGTGGTACTGTTTGGGAAGAGATAGTGCGTAACAATTATTTTCCATTCTGTCTCTTTGTCTATAATCTCCAAGTATTTTGAAGATACTTTACACGTTGTTTTCTTTTTATTATGATTTAGGTCATCTATTGTCCAAAAGAAGTTCAACTTTTATGTTTGTCAGCAACAGTAGCAAACCCAGATGAACTAGCTGGTTGGATTGGTCAGGTACGGTAGATAGTCACCTGTTAGTCTACATTATTAGTACCTTTCTTAATTCTTGAACCTTGGCAATCTGGCTATACTAAGTGTCTCGTCAACTATGGTTATTTTAGTCTTACAAGTTTCTAGATAAAGTGTTTAATTTAATTGATGTTAACAAATGATGGTCTTGTGGATTCATAAAGACTTGCGTCATGTTTTCCTCTTTTTGCTTCATGATTTTTCCAGATTCATGGTAACACGGAGTTGGTAACATCATCAAGGCGTCCGGTACCACTAACTTGGCACTTCTCCACAAAGACAGCGTTGTCACCCCTTCTTGATGATAAAGGAACTACCATGAATAGGTAACCTCCATAATATGTGTCTCCACATCATCAAAATGATTTACTTCTGTTTTTTTTAGATCAAGTAGTGCCCTGATACTTTTAGTAACATGTATAATACTCTTATGAAAAAAAATATACAAATCACTAACAATTTATAACAAGCCATATAGTAACATGTATAAAGTTTTGTTGCGAACTATTTATGGCTGGAAAAGCTTCCCTGACTAGTAAATATTTGTGATACAATTTCACTGAAATTGTCGACATCTTTGGATAGAAGTTTCAAGTTTTAACATTTTGTTAGTACATTAAATAAAAGGTTTCTAAATTTCATTCTTGACGAGAGCTTACATAAATTCAGCCATAAAAAGCAAACTTTGTACAGCTGAATCAAAATTTGCTTTTTACGGTGAAACTTATGGAGCAATATTAAGTCATATAAGCTCTTTTCAGCTTCCTTTCAAAAAAAAGAAAGAAGAAGCTCTTTTCAGTTTCTGTTTAACAAACTGAAGTAGATAAATAATTAAGTGAAGTAGTTTTCCTCAACCTTCTTATTGTTGGATCTCTTCCAAATCATAAAGACTTGGACAAATTAAAGTACCTTGCAATTTTTTGTTCCAACTGAATAGGAAGCTGTCAGTCAACTATCTACAACGAAACTCATCGGGAGAAAAGTCGTACGACAATGAGGGATCTAGAAGGAGGAGATCAAGAAAACAACGTGAGACGAATGACATAAACACCTTCCGCCGCTCACAAGTATGAACCTGTTCTGGTCCATGTCTCTGTGATACAGAATCATACTTCATATATTATCTTATACAACCAGTGTTTTGTGCTTTTCACCAGTATTACTATTAGACAGAGAATAATTGGTTAATAATATCTTTAGGTACCTCAAGTTGTAGATACATTGTGGCAACTTGAGACAAGGGATATGCTGCCGGCAGTTTGGTTCATCTTTAGCAGGAAAGGATGTGATGCAGCTGTTCAGTATATTGAAGACTGTCTTCTGGATGAATACGAGAAGGCTGAAATTGAACTGGCCTTAAAGAGGTTACGTGCAAAATATCCTGATGCTGTGCGGGAGTCTTCTGTTAAGGGCCTACTCCGAGGTGTTGCTGCTCATCATGCTGGTTGTCTACCACTTTGGAAATCTTTTGTGGAAGAGTTGTTTCAACGTGGACTTGTTAAGGTTGTTTTTGCTACAGAAACTCTGGCCGCTGGAATCAATATGCCGGCTAGGACAGCAGTTGTTTCATCTCTTAGCAAAAGGATTGAGAGTGGAAGAACACAATTAACTGCAAATGAACTACTTCAAATGGCTGGTCGTGCTGGACGCAGAGGCATTGACAAAAGGGGTCATGTTGTCCTTGTTCAGACTGTCTTTGAAGGGGCTGAAGAATGCTGTGAGGTTCTCTTTTCTGGACTTAAACCTCTTGTGTCACAGTTTACAGCATCGTACGGAATGGTTCTGAATCTTCTTGCTGTATGTGTTTCAGTCTTTTTCTTTCCCTTTATAACTTTGATGCTTATGAACTTTTCTAAACAAATAATTCTTGTTTTCTAGGGTGCAAAAATTACTCGAGGAATAAGTGAAGAGGATGAGTTAAGCATTTCCCGAGCAGGACGGACTATGGAAGAAGCCAGAAAATTAGTTGAGCAGAGTTTTGGAAATTATGTAGGAAGCAATGTTATGATTGCTGCAAAGGAGGAGCTCAAAAATATTGAAAAAGAGATTGAAATGCTAAATTCAGAAATTAGTGATGAAGCTATTGAGCGCAAGAGCAAGAAGGCATTAACTACAGTGGCACACAAGGAGATTACAGATCTGCAACAAGAATTAAAGGTAGATGTTCAGTTTATTGTCTAGAGGAATTATATTATGGTTTCATTAGTATGCAACTTCAGACTACGATCTCCCCCTCCCCCTCTTCCGGTTACTAGGAAGAGGGGTTACCAGGATCAACAACTTGAGCTTAAGTCGGGGCCGGTAACTTAAAATTTACAAATATATATTTATAACAGAATGATCAACTATATTAAGTAATTATTTGTAGTATTTACTCTTTTAGTTTTAACAAAATTCTACTAGGTTGGTAGTATTTAATATCAATGTTTTCTGAAACCATTCTGCTCAAGGTGTGTTCTTCGTTTATGGGCAGGCAGAAAAACGTTTACGAACTGACATGCGGAGAAAGATGGAATTAGAGAGGGTGTCTGCTTTGAGGCCTCTACTAAAGGAATTGGAAGGTGGAAGTTTGCCTTTTATGTGTTTGCAGTACAGTGATTCTAGTGGAGTTCAACATCTGGTCGCTGCTGTTCTTTTGGGAAGCACTGATATTTTGGATGGCTTAAAACTTAAAAAAATGGTAGGTGTTATATATTTTGCGTTGATAATCAAACACTTTGAGTATTCATTAAGGCACACAAGTGTGCTAGGGTCATGTTTAAACTACAAACATCTCCACCTTTTTACTTATTTAAGTAAAGTAACTTAGTAAGATCTTTGAGAAAGTACTCTATATTGGCTGTACATGTTTCACACACTTTATCTCCTTTTTCGGAGCACTGTTCTCTGAGTATCAACACTTTCATCCTGAAAACAGGTCCATGCACTCGATCTAGACAGAGAAAATATTCATATTAACTCTACTGATGGGCAAAATTCTGAACCATATTATTATGTGGCTCTTGGCTCGGATAACTCTTGGTATCTCTTTACAGAGAAGTGGATTAAGTCAATCTACAAGACAGGATTTCCCAATGTTGCGTTGGCTCAAGGTGATGCATTGCCAAGAGATATTATGATGACGCTACTCGAAAAGGAGGATACTCAGTGGCAGAAACTAGTAGAATCTGATCTAGGGGACCTATGGTGTGGGGAAGGATCTTTGGAAACATGGTCTTGGAGTCTTAATGTACCAGTTTTGAGTAGTCTTTCTGAAAAAGACGAGGCAAGTTCTATTCTATTTTGCTTTATGTAAATTTTTAATTATGAGGTTTAATTTATGGAAACATTTTTCTTAAAAATGGTTTATTCATGTCTGCAAATCTATTACCACTGCTGATGATGGGAATGCTTTATGTTAAAGCCTTGGAGAAAAGACAATACCACCTTCATATGGGCCTTTAGGAGCTATTGGAAAATTGCTGTTTTTTTGTCTAATGCCGAACGGCTTAGCGGTTAGTTCCCGAGTTTTTTAGGAAAGAAAGAAATGAATCCTAAAGAAGTGAAAGGGAAAGAACTTGTAATATTTTCTTCACATGTTCCCAATTTTTTATTAGAGTAAAAAAAAGTATGGACATGAAGGAAATGATAAATTTGTTTAAAAGATAGATAAGATTTTTAATGGAATTATGATAAGTTTCTCTCCCTCCCTCGAAGTATCACACTATCAAGAGGAAAGTTTTGGAGAGAAACACCCCTTCTTTTCCTCCTGTTCCTTTCATTTTTACCTGGTAAAAATTCAGTAACGCCATGTGCATTCAAAGTGACTACCATTCCCTTTCCTTTCCTTTCTCTCCAATGTAAAACTCGATCACAAGCATTTTAGCCTAGTGAATACCATCACCATCACCCTTGGAAACAAGAGATACAAATGTGCGAGTCGTTAAATTTCTTGTAATTGACCTCACGCAAAAAAACAAATAACTTCTGGAATACATTATAAAACCTCACGATGTACTTCATTTATTTTGTAATTTGACTATGCATGCCGATTGATCTTAATTATCCCAAGAAAAGAATATTTAACAGCAGGCCTTCAAACACTCTTTTTGCACACAAGCATCTTTAATAGCATGTCTTCAGACACTCTTATTTCGGTCGTGACACAATTTTTGAGTAGCTAGCAAGGGTTCAACCCTCATATCAGTGTTGTGGTTTACTTGAGTTATAATTTATAATGAATTGCTGTTTTGTAGGTTCTACATTATTCACAAGGATACCATGAGGCAGTAGAATGTTACAAGGAACAAAGAAATAAAGTCTCCCGATTGAAGAAAAAGATAGCACACACAGAAGGTTTTAGAGAATATAAGAAGATTCTAGACATGACAAAGTTTACCATGGAAAAAATTCGGCGCTTGAAGTCTAGGTCGAAGCGCTTGATTAATCGTATAGAGCAGATCGAACCATCTGGCTGGAAAGAGTTTCAGCAGGTAACATGAGCACGTTAAAATTTACCTTGGTCCTCAATTATATGCTTGAAATTATAAAAAAGAGGGGGGGCGGGGGGATTTCCTCAGAGAAATGACAGTGTTAGTTTTTATGTGAGTCTCCGTGAACAATTAAGTAGGGAAATTGAATTGTGAAAGTTGGATATCTTAATCTGCATTCAAAATGTACTGCTTTTGAATTTTGAGGGAAAATAGTACTCCGTAATATCTTTTTTTTTTAACCTCTAGAATGATATATGAATTTTGTTTGCTTTAGCTATTACAACATCTTAACTAAGGCGGTACCATGAGTGCATTGTGCATGACATTAGAAATTTTTCGAAATAAGGCCCTTACAAGTAGATGGTGCTGAATGGTATCTTTCAGCGAGTTCCAAATTGAAATTACCTCCGCGCCCAGAATTAACCCTTAAAAGTTGATGAATTTGAAAGAACTGCATATTATAGTTGGGCAGCAGAAGCACTGAAAGATTGCCTTAATCTGTGTGCTGGTGGTTTTTTAATACTTATGCCTGTAACTCCAGTTATGATAAATATGATGATATATATTACAGTAGTGATATTCTAAAATATCCTTCACTGGGAGTCATAGAATTGGAAGCCATATTTTATATTGTTGAGCAGGTCAAGTTCTGTGCATTTTATTTACCACTACAGTTCCCTTTAAAAACCTAGTATTGTAGTCTGTAAAGTGTAAACACATCATAAACATAACATATTTGGGCTTGTTCATGCTTTCATTTAACTTATTCACAATGTTAACAGGTGAGCAATGTCATTCATGAAATTAGGGCACTGGATATTAATACACATGTGATCTTTCCGCTTGGTGAGACTGCAGCTGCAATTCGAGGAGAAAATGAGCTCTGGCTTGCAGTGGTTGTAAGAAATAAAATAATGTTAAATCTGAAACCTGCACAGCTTGCTGCTGTTTGTGGAAGTCTTGTTTCTGAAGGGATTAAAGTTCGACCTTGGAAAAACAACAGGTACTCTTTTTTATTTTTCATTTAAGGACTTGATGTGCCATGTGGTATCGTAACTGAAGTCTTGATCCGGTGGATCGAACATAAAGGGAGACCATCATTTAAACAGTGCCTAGATATCTCAAATAATTGCAGTTCAAAATTATGAATGTGATATAACAAGTTTATTACGCTGTATGTAATCAAAATCTGGGTTGCAGCTATATCTATGAACCTTCTACCGCTGTTCTAAAGGTTGTCGATATTCTGGATGAGCAAAGAAGTTCTATTGTACAACTACAAGAAAAGCATGGTGTGAAGGTAAATTAATAAGATCAGTAATCTTTCTTATTTCTTCATATAATTCCAAAATCTATTTAGTATGCTATGCCCGTCCATGGTGTAGATTCCCTGCTGTTTGGATAGTCAATTTACTGGTATGGTCGAAGCTTGGGCTTCTGGTTTGACTTGGAGAGAGATTATGATGGACTGTGCTATGGATGAAGGTGATTTAGCTCGCCTTTTACGACGGACAATTGACTTGCTAGCTCAGGTACAATATAACCCGTAAATTCAAGTTTCGGGCAGGGATGGGGTTAAAATTGGCGAGTGAGACGGCGAAATATGGACGGAAATTTTTTAATATTATAAAAATATTTTTTTTATATACTATTTCATGGAAAAACATCTTGGATCATTAATTACAATGGATTAAATATTCAGTACTGAAATATATAACTACCAAAAACTTTTAAATTCATCCAGACATCCACTTAAATCTTTAAGGAAAATATTTAAAATTTTACAAGGGCAAACTGAGACATTATGAAAATTTAGACCTAAAATTAAGAAGTAATATATAAAAATTTTATGTTAATATTTGTGAGTGTTTCCAACTTCGGGCACTTCCCACTACACCGACCCCCCCAGCCTACCCTCTGTCCATAGTCTCAGACATTGGAAACTTTTTTCTTTTTTTTTGAATATTTTCATGTTCGAACAGAACATTATAGAATAATTTCTGTTTGTCTTAATATGTATCATTTGTTTTCAGATTCCTAAATTGCCTGATATCGACCCATTGCTGCAAAGAAATGCGGCAGCAGCTTCCAGTGTCATGGACCGCCCGCCAATGAGTGAACTGGCAGGATAAAACTATTTTGTTATGAAGGTAATTGTGTATTTGAATTAAATTCAAGGTCAATCACTTAAGCCGATCGTTGTTGAGTTTAAAAGTTCAATCACTTTGTTGTGGTAGTGCATAATGTAGTTGGTGTTTTATCTCAAATAAGGGTACTTGTTTTTATTGGATAGATGACTTATATTATAGTTCATCTGGTATACCTTACAGATGAATCTTATCAATGTTGATTTCCGTCGATGAAAACATTCAAAATGCTCAATCATTTGCGATGTTGGTGAACACCTATTGCTGCTGCTGGATCCTAGCTGCTGGCACCTTGCTTCCTGGTAAATATAGAAAAATATTTAAACTTGTCTCTTTTAATGCTTGATAATTATTGTCATATATTTAATTATGACCCGTAGACCAGTGTTATTTGCAAAGATTCTTAATTCTAATTATTATATTTGTTTTTTTACAATCGAAGAACATAGTTCACATTTGAATAGACACTCGTTTAATAAAATATAATTGAGGTAAATTTTTAATTTTTGCTTAGTTAATCTTAATATTTTTGGCCATTATATCAATAGGAGTAGTGCAACCAAGCTTGTAAAGGATTTGTTGGAACAATACAAACATCGAAGATTGGATCCACTTTAGCACTTCTTCTCATGTCAATATGGGAGTTTCTCTTATGACACAAAGTGGGAGCATCTGGTGAATGGAGTTAGATTTTTGTGATAAAGGAAATATATTTGTAAAGAGAGTAGAAAGCGAAAAATGGTATAGGGTTGCAATTGAATGCAACACTTTTGTTGATTATATATTTACTTGATTGTACTTTTTTCTTGCAAAGCAAATATATGTTATATTAATGATTATTTTCTCATTGTTCATGGTTTGACAATCAAACTTACTGTTACTGTAAGTTACTTTCACCTCGCCTGAACGGCTGGATCAGCAATTTTATGGTTTTTTTTTTATTTTTTTGAGTCCAGCAATTTTATGGTATAATTTGGAACATTACACATGTTTTTTTTATTTCCATTTAACACAATCAAAATTACATTTTTAACGGGCATCGCGGTAGAATAGTAGTCTTGGGATGTTTCTAAATCGTAAGATTTTCTTTCAGTTTATGGTATCATCTAGGGCTGTCAATGGATTGGATCTGGATTGGATCAGGCATGATCCATATCCTGATCCATTTAATTTTACCGGATTCGGATCGGATCATAGTCGGATTTTTTTCAACATGATCCATATCCGGATCCGTTAGGATCACGGATTATCGGATCGGAGCTCCGTTCCGTTTATATGTAGAGGAAAAAACTTTTAATTTAATTCAACAATTTACGAATAATAATAGCAACATTTTGAAATGTAAAGTACGCAAACAAAATATTACAAGTCTTTATAAATTCGAGAAACTTAGAAAGTGACCAAATCATTCAGTCGGATGATTTTATTGGCTTAATATGTTAAGAATGCATTGATGACCTCGGGTGATATGAATTGTTAAAAGTGATCCCCGGCTATTGTGTAGCAGAAAAAGTAGAGCAGTCAGTAGCAAACTTGGGCCTTTTGGTTTATTGATATTCGCTACCAAGGACTTGACTGAGCATACTGCGATTTTCTTTAGAATATTTAAAGATCATAACAAAAGTGTAGTGCTCGTGTAGTGATCAGAGCAGGTTCATTTCTGAACATACATCCAAGTTTCAACAATACAATAGTCAGACTTTTAAAATTCAAAGTCTAAAATGTTCAAGTTTTAGCTCTCATGTTCAATTTGAATATTAATCATTTAATCCAAATTAGCAGCTACTATTTGCATAAATTTTGTCTATAACAATTTTTGATGAATTTTTGCTAGATTGATCAGTCTGTAATAGAGAGTTTTGGAGGAGAAGGACGAGTTTGCATTACAGTTTATCCAACACTTGCTACGAAACGGGGTATGGAAACGGATACGCGGAACATCACTTTTAGTGAATTCGGTACGACGGAACGTATTGGTACGATGGAACGCATGGGTACGAAGGGTCTTTTTATAAAAAAAAATCTGCTATAATATAGATTTTTCCAATTAAAAACTCAATTAATAATATAAATATTTATCATCAAAATTATTGTAACTTATATATTATTATAAGTTTCCTAATGTTTTGTGATTTATAAGGTTATTGGGCCTGAAAATGATACATTGAATTGAGCTTGGGACTTGGGGTGTTTAAAACATTAAAAAGATAATTTATATAAAGACATTAGTACTGGATAATACGGGTCGTTATTGTCAACGTTTCGGATCGCGTCCCACAACGTTTCGGGTCGCGTTTGTTCCCGATTCGGGAACGAAGTATCGGGTTCGCAATACGTGGCTACGTCCCACGTTTCCTGTAACTATGGCATGGAGGCATCATTTAGCAACCTTAGATCATAGGTTTAAAGTGTGCTACAGCAATAATACCAAAATATTAATATTCATATGTAACATACCTGAAAATTACATTGAAGTCTATTCTTTCTTTTTTTAAAATTTTAATATATAAATATATTTATTAAATAAATTATGTAATATATATTTAAAGCCGGATCGTATCAAATCCATATCCGCTTCATTAGCCTTCCTATTTTTTCGGGATCGGATTTTTTTTATATGATCCATATCCGCTCCATTAACCTTCGGATCATATCGGACCGGATATCCGATCGGATCGGACCGGATATCCGATCCATTGACAACCCTACATTGAGTCATTGCACTGGCACGGCGACAACTAAGGATTCAGCACCTGTATAAAAGAAACTACAGGACTATATTCCTTTTAACTTTATTGCACTGGTGTACGGAAACAAATACAATTATAATTCCATAAGATCTACTACAAGCACGCTTCTTTTTCTCGTATCTATTGTATAAACTGTGCATCAGAGTACTAGAGAATAAAAGAGGCGCAGCTTTAAGAAGTCGTAATTTGACTTTTTTAAGATATTGCTAAAGAATACATCAACTAGAAACTACCAAAACGCAGCAAATATCATCGGTGTGCTTGCATGTGAACTTCCCCACTAGCTTCAGATGAGACATACTTCCCTTTTTTTCTTACTCAAGTGACCATACTACGCTACAGGCAATATAATTGCATTATCCTACAAGGCACAAAGCAATCTGTTAAACCTTTCTGCCCTAGCTGAATTAGCATTGGAAGGATTTGCCTGGTCACAGTTTGATCGTAAATGATTAGTTCTCCTCCTTTTTATCCGGCAGAAGACATCTTCAGTATCTAAAACGTAAGACACCTGCCAGTAGCCAACTTTCTTTAGCTCACAGAAGAGTCAGCAACATAATATGAAAATAAATGTGATATATTAATATAAGGAATAAACTTTCTCAAGACCACCTTGTATGAATTGCATGATATCTTGCATTCGAGACCATTAAAGATTTGAAGCTCTTCCATGGCCTGGCTAGTTACAGAAATTTCATCTTCACATGCAAATTTGCGCTTATTTCTGCAGTAAGATGTGAATCAGTGTGATGGATATACAAGGGATAACAGAATTGGAACAAATTCTCCTGTCACATACAGTACCTCATTAAGGCTATCCCCGGCTTCTTTGTGTCTCGGACAAGGGAAAGGAAATCATTGTTCATATAAGATGCAAAGTTTGGGTCCATGGAAACAGCAGTCACTTCAGGCTTGTCATTCCCATAATCCATAAGTTGTATAGACACGTGCAGTGGTGCAGATGACTGTAATTCAGGTTTAATTATATTCTTATCCCAGTATACATGAATAAATTGGTCTCCAAATCTTCAGATTATGCTATGCTAAAATGAAAGGACAAAAACAATAGTGTAGACTTACACATTCAATACGATAAATGTTCTCGTCATGAAGTAGGACACGGGCATTGTCATGATACACTGTATCAACAAAGCTCCCGCCTTTTCTTGATTTTTCATATGCATAGAGCTGGAGAAGTTTGTTGTCCATCTCATCTGTTGCAACTGCTTGTAACTGCAAGATATAACACCAGAAAATCTTAATATATAGAGAAACAAAACGCAGAAAGAATAATGCATACTGTACCTGTTTGACGATTTTATATATCAGTTTGTCTAATGTGAAGAGGACATAAGACTGAGCTCCCATCATAGCTCGGCAATCATCCTCGAATTTTGTATTATCAGAAGATCCATCCAGCAGACTATAGAATGAATTTATAAATCTGTACAACACAAAGGAAATTCTGAGTAATGTTTAATAACTAACACAATATTTGTTAAAAAAAACTCAGTATATAACTCACCTAGCATACAAATCATTTGGGGTTTTATCATTTGAACCCCTCCAATTCTTTTCAGCAGATGACTTTGCAGACTTTATTCTATCATAGAGGGTCTAATAATTGGGTAGAGCATAATGATCAGATGGATGTACAAATTGACAGGGCAATTAGAAATTGCAGAAATATGAATAATTAAAGGTATCTCACAGCAAAGTGAACTTACTTGATGAAGCCGAAAAAGCACATAGAAAGAATCATTTCCATAAAAAATTTGAGAAATCTTTTTTTTCTCCTTTGACGCTGAAGGCATATGCATGATGAGAGGCTTTACTGACTGTAAAAAACTTACAGAAATGGGTGCATGTGTTCCATCTCCTTCATTATCATGGGCGTCAGCTGTTCCTTCAGCCTCACCCTCACTCTCAGCCTTTTCCTCATGTTCTCCTGCCTCACGTTCATGGGAGCAATCTTCTCCATCAGCAGACTCACTTCTAGAAGCTTCGCCATTCTCAGAGGCAATCTCTGTGTCTGATGATCTGTGAGCACTTTCCTCACCTTCATTATAGGCATCAACCTCGTTTTTAAGTCCCTCTCCACCACAAACTTCTTTTTTCTGTCTGTTTTGATATTTTTGCACATTTGTGGTTTCAATTTGGATTTTTCCAGTAACCTCTGCAGCAGAGTCTCCATATACCTGGAAGTTATCTTCTTCAAAATCTCCATTCGGGGACAATTCACCCTCCTCCCTTTCAATTTTGTTGTGTCCAACAGATTCTTCATTACATTTCCGAACTCTGATGCTTTCTGGCATTGCTCCAATCAAAGATGAAACTAGTCTTGTACCATCACCACCCTGTAGCATCAAGTATGAACATCAAATTTTCAAAAAGGCAATATGACAATATAACAAAGCCACATCTTGGTCATATGGTCAATTGTACACTGTCCTACAAGTATTTTCTACACAACCTTTATATTCATATTAATACAAACTTTAATTTTAATTTTAATATTCAGATTCAAAACAATTAACTTGTAACCAAAGGCCTATTGGTCTGACCGTATCTCCGTTGTTCCCTTCATGAGAGGCAGAGGGTTCAAACCTTGTCAAAGAAAAGGTGGGTGGGTGAGTGTGTTTAACTATCAAAATACAGTTAACTTATATTACTCCTCAATTTAATTAAAAACAAATATGTTTACAATAATTAAACAGGTAAGATTATGCTACATAATGGATCCATAGAAATGGTCAAAGTGCATCTAGTTCATGAGAATCACAAGAACGAAGTACAAACTAGGTTGTAAAGTTATAATAACCCCTTGCCATTCCGTAACCAATTAACCAGCTCAATTAGCACTACAGCAGTACAAACATGCTTCAAAATGAAGAACTTTTGGACACAATATGAGCATTGAGCAATACCTCCGACAAAGTCAACTTCTCAGAAAGTCCATCGGCTGCAGCTTTACCAGGTTTTAATGGAGTTGCACAGAGACCTGGCAAGGGGATAAGTACTTAGAATAGAGAATTTGAATTTTTGGTGGCAATTTAATATGAAAAATGCTCAACGAAGAGGACAAGCGTAATCACAAATCGTAAGAGTACCTACCCAATGTATGTCCCCCTTTGACCCTTCCATGACTTTCCTCTATTCCAGCTGAAATTGAGACACTTGAACATGCTAGCTGTTCACTTCTGCCGATCCTTGATGTATTATCTGCCGCAGTTGCAACAATTTGTGCATTCCCATTCTGGCACAAGTCATTTTTATGTGATGTATGATCTGGATCATGATAACCATTTTCCTTAGCCCCATTACTGGAATTTACTAACCATGCTCTGGAGGTACTCGAATACTCAGGTGGAATATTATCATCTCCATTTCTAGCTTGGTTTGACTGTTTGCAATTACTTACAATTGCAGAACCAGGACTGCCATCACTTTCTCCACAACTAGGACCACCACTATTTCCCTTGACAAAATCTTCAGTGTCCTCTGCACAATGCTGATGAGATGGAACACCAAGCACTGGTTCGAGAAATGTTGTCCACACCTTCATAACTTTATCCAACTGCTCAGTTGAACATATTTCTCCACAGGAATACTTAATGAGCTGATAAAGGTCTTCATGAATGTCCAAGTCAGGATATTCAAAATCCAAATTTGGTACAATAGGTCTTCTGTTTCCAGCACCGATTGATAACAATACATCATCCTCTCTACGTTGCATTTCATTGATTTCTTTGATCTCTGTCAACAATGCTTCAAAAAAGGGGAAAAAAAAATTGGAAGTGAATTATACAAGTTTAAAATACTATGTTCTTGCATGTCTTGCACTTTTACAGACTTTTACAACATAAGATATAGCAATATAGGTCAACATTGCATTCTAATTCCTATTTTATAATGGTCCCGGGCTCCCATCCCCACAACTTGCAACCACACAAAAATAGAATAATGTTTAATGGAACACACATACAAAGGCAAAATAAAAGGAAGATTAACATTGATATTATCTCATTTTAGGCATGGAAGAAAACATAGAGCAATAACATAACACAAAAATGAATGACTTGTAGACACTGTGATTGACAGTTCAAAGAGGACGGGTGAGTGAAGAAAGAAGGCCCTGGATTCCCTACAGTGCAAAGAGAGAAATCAAGAAAAGAGAGAGTAATTTGCTGCAAGCAGTTGTACAGCTATAATCAGCAGTTATCAGCCGTGATGACTCAGATCACAGATATTTGAATTAAAACAAGAACCACATATCTAACCCAATTTTTAGAAGAAAAACCTATTATATCAGCTTACCATAATAGACACAATATTTGTCAAGTTAAGTGGGACACCAAGTCTAAATACCTTTTGTGCTCAAGCTTTTTGAATCCTGCTGCTTGAAATAAAAACTCCTGTGATCAAGTGATTTATGGTAGTTCTTAGAATAGATTTCAGCCCAAACTTTATTGAAATCAGAACGACATCTCGCCCACTCTTCTTGTTTCTGCTTCAAGCGTGTTAATATAACTGGCAGCGCAAGAGGTGCATTTTTCCTTAGTACATCCATCACGTCAAGCCCATGATCACCATACAAACGTTCAATGCACCTTAGATTTAAAGCTATACAGAACCAGAGAAA
This sequence comes from Saposhnikovia divaricata, assembly GCA_036435485.1. NCBI lineage: Eukaryota > Viridiplantae > Streptophyta > Magnoliopsida > Apiales > Apiaceae > Saposhnikovia > Saposhnikovia divaricata. The sequence continues at coordinate 108,353 of JAZHRN010000149.1, forward strand.
AGAAGTCAGCAAGGAAATATAAATTAATACTCTACAGAATCATTGGTCACTTGCTAGATCTACCTGTAAAATGGTCTTCGATATGAATCAAAGTGTCTGTTTTTATGGTATTATCATTGATCCTGTCTAATAATCCTTCTACGCGTTTTGTTGTCACGTTCACAGATTCTAGTAACATGTCCAGTTCAAACCTGACAGCATACACATCGATAACATGAACAACTGGAATTCTAAACAGGTTGTAATTTAAAATATGGGTTCAGGATACTGACAGCTGCAAGAAATAGAAGCGGAAATACTATGGAGACGAACTCACCTATCATCTTCACATCGAAACAAGCTTTCCTCATACTGATTTTTGCGCATGTGTTTGAAAGAGTAATCCTCACTTCCTGAAGTGACTGAAACCCAGTGATCATTCAATACTTCAGCACCAATATTTGTTCTCTGGCTTACTGAAGGAATTGGATACTGCATTGATTATATTAGTCAATAACTGAATGAAGCCTTTGTAAGATGAATAATTCAAATATTAAATGCACCCAAGAGACGGGATCCCTACGTTGTTGGGCAAAAGACGGTAACTAGGTGTGCAGCTCTCACAGTTAGATAGGTCAAGTTCTTGAATTGGTTTCGCCAAAAACTTATCCTTGCTCGAAAATAAAGAGATTTTGTTTCCTGACACATCCTTGTTTCCAGAGCCTACTCCTTTATCTAGTCCATCCCTCTCTTTGCTTTCGCGATCCATAGTATCATTGTCTCTATCAAGTTCCCGATCCCTATCTCTATCATCCATCTTTGCCGATCTAGGTAAATGTCCATCACTCCACAAAAATCCTGTAGGAATCCAGGATCAGTCAGAACTTGAGAAACTAACAAGGATATAATCTGTTAGTAATAACATAATGGTCAAAATTTTAAATGAATTGAAGCCCTGCGCATACTCAATTTTAAATGCCAGAAAGACTCCACAAAAGCCAGCTCTTCGTATAAATATTGGAAAAGGAAATTACAATAGGACAATAATTAGAATAGTGAACCACGATACTTACTTTTGCTCAGAATACCAGCAAGAAGACCCCCTGCAAGAAAGGCTTTTATTAGACAGTATCCACAAACACAGGCATTTAAAAAATAATTATTTAGCAGTAATTTATTATATAAATATATCATACCAATCTTATCAGAACGATTTATGATTTGACTGAAGCCTTCCGTAAGGTCTGAATAGCTACCGATAATATTTCCCACCTAAACACCAAAAAATTGCTCAAAGTCATTAAATCTTATTGTGCGCTACGACATGTGCCGCATAATAAAGGTATTCATGAACGAGGAAATCCATAACCATCTGCATTCATCAAAAGGTCTGAGATAACAAGGTCTCCACTCAAAACACTTATGCATATCATCTGTGTTAATATCTATGAGTGTTCCGTAAAATAAAGTTTTTGATGCTCTGTACATTCCAATTTAAACTCCAATCCATATGTGTTCCTATTTAGAAGTCCTCTTTATGTAATCAAATCAATCAACTATATTTTCCACGCATATAAAAAACATATTTGTAGATATTATTTTCTCATTTTTTTTTTGTTTTGTATAAAAATAGGATGTTCAAACTTTTATAAAAAACAAAAAACTCGAAAAAATGTTACCTACAACTATATATTTTATATGCATGGAAATGCATGCTAGAGACTTGAAAAAAATTAGGGCGTTTATTATGGGACGGGGGGAGTAATTTAGAAATTATCATACCTTTCATCTCCAATAGCTTCCTTATTCTTGGCTCTTAATCAATTTTTATTATAAAATGTATATATACAGTATTTTGAAAAAGGAATGTGAGATTAACACAAAACTGAAAAGAGATGAGATGTATTAATAAAGAATGAGATAAGGAGAGGAGAGAGAGTCTTAAAATTGAGGAGGATACAAGAGCTCTTAAAAATTAAGAAATAAAAGTTTGTTGGAGTTCCATTTTAACACATTTTCCTCAAATTTTGACTTGAGAAGCCTATTTAAGAGCTTGTTGGAGATGCTATTAACCTTAAAATAAGTAGTCTACCCTGTGATTTCTCTCTTATCAATAATCTATTCCTAAAATTAGTTTAACTCGCCAGCAATGATAGATTTTACTAAATACTGTGTTGCAAATCAGCATATGCTTAAAGCTCTAGATAATATAACCGCTACATTACTGTAAAGATAATAATGTTATAAACATCATAAGCCTTACCAAAGAATCCAATTCTACTCGTGAGATTATGCCTCTGTTGAAAACATCAAGACACCTATAAATTTCCAGGTACTGCTCTGAATTACGTAGTCTCTCCTTCACCTTCTCAAAAAAAGAGCATCCTTCTTCAAGCACACCTGATTCAACACGAACTAAATTACAGCAGAAAACGAAATCAGAAAGTCATGTGACCAAAATAAAGAGAAAAATGGGAAGAAGAATAACAAGGAATGGCCGAGAGAAGGTACTTCCTTATAGTTATGGATTCAGAGGACAAGACCGGCACTTACTCTGCAGAACAGTCCTTATATTCTTACATAAAATTTTAAACATGGCCTTACATTACAAGTGAAAACTGTGTACCGTGAATTTAGAAATCTTGGGACCCAAGTGTGGTTGGAGATCTAGAACCAATGGCATAATGTAAGCCTGGAGAATTTTAGAACTTTCCTAAATTGTCCGCCGAGGTCGCTTAGGTAATATGTGTACACAAGTAAATCTAGAGTGTAAAATTCTTATAGTTTAAATGACATTATAAACAAAGTCAAAGGTACAGCCTATAATGTAAGCGGGGTTTCTACTGAAAGACTACCACAGTACCACTTCTAAATGGTACCAAGTAATCCAGATAACTGCTGACATTTTAGTACAGCCTAAAACAAGTAGATACAAGGGATATCCAATAGTGGCAACCCTCCTAGACAGGTTTTTAAACAAAAAAATAAAAAAATCTGCACCTTTATAATATGGGTCAGTGGCAGTGTCGTCATTTTTATTGGTAGGCTTCCGTTTTTGTGGAGAATATTTCACATCAAGATCGATATCTTTATCATCTCGATCCCTGTCTTCTCCTCGCTCTTTGTCTTTGTCACTACGCCTTTGCTGCTCTTTGTCAACTCTCACCAGCTCTTTATCATCTGGATCAGGTCGGTCAATGCTGAGGCCACCGTCAGCATGTGAAGCTATGCCTTTCTGCTGATAGCAAAAACAAGAAAAGGATTTATATTAATAAAAAGAGAACTGAGATTTCTAAATTGTTGATTTACAAATTTAACTTCTCTACATGTATAGGCCTCATTGTTGTCATAGGAGAGCTCCTATCATCGCGATACAGGATAGAGTTCCTGCCAGTGTTAGGATAATGAAGCGACGCTGTTCCCGTCGAATCGGGTAAAAAGTGAGCGAACTCGGCTAGAAGGTCTGTGTGATCACGAAAAAGATCAGAAACCTGCAAGGGGATGGCAAATTAAACGTACAGTAAAAAAATAGAAGCTCTAGAATACCAAGGACAGCAACAGTATAAAGGAAAGAAAAGTGTAATTCTACACAACAGATAAAACAAACATGCCTCACGGTAAACATCTTTGATGCTTTTGTTTTCCCTTCTGTACATATTTAAGATGTCGAGGAAAGACTTGTATACTTGATCATCACCGTGAAACCTTGTCTGTGCAGGCACAGGGCATATCAGTTGTGAATCGGGTAAAAGGATAAGAAAATGAAAAGTTGAATAGAATGTAGCCTTTACCTTAATTTTGTTTACAAATTTGATGGCCTCTTCAAATTCAACTGGCTTCTTTGCTGGGTCTGGACCGTATGGTTCACCCTCTCGAATTGTAATCTCATATCCCTTCGGCAAAAAGGTATTGAATCCTAAAATCAGTGCTTGGTGTCCTTTAAATAATTCCTTTACCCTTGCTATGACACCTGTCGTATCAATTCTATCAACAAGAAATGGACACGAAAGAGAGATGACTGATTAGAAAATTCATTGAACATGCATCAACAGAAAAACTAGAATAAACAACGCAACTATCAAACCTTTGAGCCTTAAAATCTTTCATAACTTCGAGAAACTCATCATATTGTTCTCTTTTATCATGAAATATGTCCTTCACAGCCTTCAGGTATGTTAGGGCATCATTTGTCGTTAGTTTTTGCGTGCTGCCTCCACCATTCATTTGAGCTTGAGCGGAGCTATATATTTCAAAAAAATAAGGAAATAAAATCAACTGTAAGAACGTTTGTTGCTAACACAACTATTAGAGCAAAATCTCTTGCAACTATCTTTAACTAATATTTAACTGAAGTGTAAAGTGTACATCTGTAAAATCTAAACCGTATAAGTCTAGGCAACAAAGTTCTTCCCAATAAAAATAAACTAACTTTCCAATTCAAAATAAACAAATAAAATACCATGATTTTTAAGAAAATTAGTAATTACAATACCAAGAACAACATAGACAAAGTACAAACTTTTAGGAATAAACTCCAAGCTGAGTAAATAAACAATATCAGAACTACTAACTTGCATAAATAAACCAACAACAATTCAACAAACTGCTAATCAAGATTCAATTTTTAATCTTTTCTAAACAAGACTCAGCTTTAAGTAACAACTATTACAACACAACTAACACAAACTCGTAAAACAAACTTAATTTCATCCCCAACATTCCATAACAACAGAAATAACAATCAATCAACCACTATTTCCAAAAAAAACGCATATCAATACGAAAACTGAGAAAAACTTACGGTTCAGCGCGTGTAGAGACGATAGGACGTTTAAGCTGCGAATTCATATAAGCATCATCTACAGACCTCTTCATCTTTCCAATAAATTTCAACAATTGAACAAATCATCCATCATCTATTTCGAAACTCCCTAATCCAGTCAAAATTAACAAAAACAGATCTAATTAAAGTCTTAATCACAAATTAATCAAATTAAGCAACACAAATTAAGCTTAATCTAAACACACACATATAAACACGTATGTATAATCAATTACCTGTAAACAGATCACTTTTAGATGATAAATCCTGTAACAGAATCAACAATAACATTAACTGTAAGTAAAGATAAGCATATAATATAATTTAATAAGATTATAAATAAAATTAAAAGTTAAAAAAGGAGATAAATTTACAGAGAAAAAAAATTAAGATCTTTCACGCGGCTTAGAACAGAGCATGTAAATTTACAGAGAGATTACTTGTTAGAAGCTGTGTGTACATACAAATTGTGTATGTATGTATAAATTCTGCAGAATTAGCGTCTCTCTCTCCTCTCTCTCTCTCTCTATCTCTCCCTCTCTCTCGCTCTCGCTCTCGCTCTCGCTCTCGCCTCTCGGCTCTCGGTATGAAAATATTATGTACGAATGAATGTATCTATCGCTATATCAGCAGGAGAGATTTGAGGGTGAGAGATTTGGCTTATAAATTTGGTCGTTATATACAAAAATATAAGAAAACTGTTATGCTCGTTAATTTTATTACAAATAATTGTGGTAATTTTGAATTAACAAACTTTTATTATTTGTTTTCCGAAAGATGTATACTTTCATTTCTTTTATTGTTTTAAAACGATACAACTTTATTTTTAATGATGATGCGTATAGCTACACAGATATGTAACAGATTGTGAATTTTTTTTTTAAATTGTTAATTGGATGATAAATCATTTATTGTAATACCTGGAGTATAACAATATTCAGTTAACCAATCAAAAATTTATAAAATATTTTAGGATCAATCAGAGTTAATTTCTAAATTTTAGATCTATATTTAGGATTCGTTTGGATTGGGGGTTGAGAAAGGTTGGGTTAGGTCGGCTTCAAATTTAAAAATTTGTTTTTGCGAAAATTTTAAAAGTAAGGTGTTGGATTTTAGATTTAATGTGTAATATTATTTTAATTCTTTTGTAAACTACCAAAACCCAACACTTTATTTTTAAAATTTTCTCAAAAATAAATTTTTAAATTTTAACCCGATCCAACTTAACCCTTCTCAACCCCAATGTACCTAAGAGTTTTCCTTATTTACATTCTTATTCTATCTCGTTAAATATGGTTAGTTAACACTTCTAATAATTTTATTGAGAATATGGAACCTAAGATATATCTTATGTATCATTCCTAAGATACTATACAAAATCAAGGTTAATTAAGTGTAAAGTCTTTATTGCCCCTGCGGGACCTACTTATACATGATCAAAACTACGTAGTTTTATTTTAAAATGTTTAGAATCTTAGGGATGATACCTAAGATACATCTTAGGTTCCTTTTTTTCAATTTTTTTAACGTATTCGTAAATAAATATTTTTTAAATCAAAAAATATTTACTAAAAATCACAATTTTAATTTAAAATCAATCATGATATACTATTATATATTTTAAATTAAATTTCATAATTAATCATTATTAATCAATCACTCTTTTAATATAAAGTAAAGTTCTATGGGGTACTCATTTAATTGGAGTACTTGGAGTACATATACATTTTGCATTCAAAATTTTGCAAACTTTATTTTTTTGCAAAGCTTATTACATGAATATCACTATTTCATTGAAAATCTTGAAAATTTTGTATGTTTTGCTAACAAAATATTGCAAAACGAATTGTTCTGCGAAACACATTTGGGTTGCAAAACATATATGTTCTAATTGCAAAACATAAAGGATTTTCAAGATGAACATATTGCAAAACATACATGGTTTTCAAGATTATCAATGAAATTATGATACTCATATAACAAGGTTTGCAAAATAATAAATTTTAAAATATTTTGAATGCAGAACGTATATGTACTCCTAGTACTCCAATTAAATGAGTACTTCATAGAATTTTTCTCTATAAAGTCAATCACAATCATATTATCATACATTATAAATTGATTTTCATAATATATATTGTACAATTATAATTGATTTTAAATAATTATAATCTAACTCAACTAGAAATTTGAAAAAATATCGGATTTGAAATCAGATTTTAAATAACTTCAATAAAATCCATACCTTCAAAGACTCGGTTTTTTTTAAAAGCTCAAAATATATTTATTCATTATTTGTTGATAAAATTAATTAATAAATGCATATAACCCAACACTACATATATTTTAATGACTTTAATTAATAAATATATGCTATAAGAGTATTATTATTGGCTGTGAGTAAATTACCAATCAAAAATTTAAAATAATTTTAGAATCAATTAGAATTCACTTCTAAATTTTAAATCAATCAATCATATACAAAATTTTATCATTTATCATGATTATTTTAATTTACTAATCGCGACAACATTAAATTTAAATATAATAATATCTTCATTTAATAAATTCGTATATCACATGGTTTTTAATTTTAAAAAAAATTACTACTAACCATGAATAATATTTTTATAAATCCACATAACAATATATTACATATGTTTATATATCTTTTATTTATGAATTGTTTTTTCACCTAAAACATATCATATTTTCTATATTTTCAAACTAAAATCAATTCTTTTCAAAAATATCACGGACAACGTATATATAATTATTATCATATCACATCTTTTGAACTTTTAAGCCTACAGAATTCATGTCTTAAAATTTTTAATTCAAATTTAAAAAAAGTTTCCATTATATTAAAGAACATCTGTGCATCGCAAAGGTACCAAGACGTTTGTTGAATTCTTTGAATAAGTGAAAAGGAGAGGATGCGCCCTCGTCCTCCGGCTGAAAAGAAAGATAAAAGTAAGTGAAGGCGCGTCCAGAAGAAGTCTATAGAAAATTCAAACTGAGTTATCCCACAACTAGGATACATCTCTATTTCTAATTCTTGTTTGGATAATCTATAGAACAAGAAAGGGCGCGTCCTCTGGTAAGAACGCGTCCACAAACTATCTAGGAAAAACCACTTCGAAGGTCAACAGTCAAAAAACATGTTTTTCACAAAAGTTTTGGGGGCAAACAAATCAAACAGATATACATACAAACATGCTTACATACATAAAATGAAGAACATGAACATACTCAAACAGTCAAGTGCACATCACAAGTAAAATATACGGTGAAAATATGAAATGCAAGAATGGTTTTGTACCTTTCGAGTTGCTTAGTAAGATCGACGGTCTAGAATCGCGATTTGAGCAATAAAATGGTCGGATTTTGGACTAAAATGATGATTGCGGCGAAGCTTTGTTTTCTAAGAAAGAGAAAAAGTAAAAAGGTAAAATAAATAATGGAGTTGGGTGTTTAGAGAGAGCGAGAGATGGGGGGAGAGAGAATGAATGGGAGACATCTGGCGTACACAAACAGTTCATATTCAGAAAGGCGTGCCAAGGGCTTTGGGCACGCCTAGTTGGGAAGTTAGATAATTTAAATTTTGAGAGGGTTTTATGATGAAAATTCAAGATTTTATTTTTAAATTCATACTGAATTGGAGGTAGTTGTTATGGCCAAAATTTCACTCAGGTAGATTTATGAGCATTCTAGTCAATTATGGACTCAATTTGGGAATTTTACTGGGCAAATTAGGGTTTTAGTAGGAAAGAAAAGATGAAAGACGCGCCCTTTCTCCCTAGACATGGAGGACGCGCCATTTACGGTTGAAGGAAATTATTAGAAGTTTGTTATTCGTTGATCTTAACAAGTAATTTAAGAATTTCCTCTTGGGATATACCAGCAAGGGGATGTTCGTTATGAATGCCTCCAGGGGTGTCACGGGTATTCAAGACCCTATTCTGTATTAAATGGGCGCGCACTCACTGGGGAATTAAGGAGATTCTCGGTGTGTGTTTTGGAGCTCTGTTCCTGTTATCAAAGGGCGCATCCTCTTTTAGAAATCTCGGAGTAATCCTGCACTTTGCACCTAAAATCATGGGATCACTTGTCATGCTATCTGGTGGGTGCTTCTCATCCGGAGGACAAGAATGTGATCCACACTTGGGGTAAATCATGACTATACCTACGGCTATGAAATTGAGAAATAGCTGGTAGCGGTGAGGATTAGTCCTCGACGGGGGAAGTTTCGATATCCGTGAAGTCGTGAGATCGTGGATGGGTCTTGGGCCATTGTGATTATGCCTCATAGTGGAACATTCATGAAGTTGGTCGGATTATCAAGAACCCAAGTCCGTCTAGGTTTTTACTCTCCAAGAACTACGTATGGTTTGATCCCCTATAAATACCGGGGTACGTAGGCCGATTTAGGGGTTGGAAGTTGAGAGCTCTGAAACGGCCACCATTAACCCTAATCATTCTCAGCCACTAATTATCTACAACCACTACACCACAAATTTTTTCGACGAAGAACCACCATTGTAAATCTTGTTTCCAACGACGTACCTCGAATTTTGTTGTTCCCAAATTTCTTCGTCAACAATATGTATTTTGGAAAAACGTAGGATATATGGACTGAAAGGTAGGAAAAAGGAAAAAAAGAGGTATCGCTTTGCGAAAGAAAAAAACCTCTGTTGACTTTTTATAATCAACTAGCATGAAAGCCCGTGCGAAGCACGGGCCAAATGCCAAAACATATGAATCGTTAGTTAAATTATGGCAGATAGCATGTAAAGGGAATTGTTATTCCCAGATTACATACTTGTATAATTGTAGAAGGGGGGGTTGAATACAATTCTTGATATTTATAAATTTCTGATAAGAACTCCAGAAATCTATACTTAGATAATTGTTGTAGAAAGATTAATGCACAAACACATAAAAATCAGGTGGTTAAATGCACCACCTGAAGCTTTTATTCGAAGAAAACTCTGTGATACAAAAGTACACAGCTTCTGTTTTACAACTCTTTGCTTTCTAAGAATATTCAATAGAAACCCTAAGCAAAATGTATCTGTTTTCTTAGTCTACAAAGAGTGGCTACACTTGGTTATAAATCCCAAGTTTTACAAGTACTACTGGAATAAGATAATATTAATCTAATTCTAGTTGACTTGCTACTACACTCCAAATACACATGTAGCCGAAAGGTTGTCCTTGTGTTCAGACATGTCTCCTGCACCTTTCTTGTATTCATAGTTTAAACGGAATGCTTTTTTCTTCTGTGTTTCCAAAGTATGGCTGCCATACTGCTTTTTGTATCTACTATCAACCCATGTGATCTGTCAGTCAAACATGTCCTTATCAACTGCTAATCCCCAGCTTATCATAGAAGACAGTGTCAATGATTATCCGTTGATATTGTACACTGACATCCGTTGATGATGTATTGAGCTGTATCCGTTGATATTGAGACTTGAGTTGTATCCGTTGATAGAGTGGATTTGAGTTGTATCCGTTGATAGAGTTTTGTCTTCATCTGTTGATACACTTTCACTTAGACAGAATTACATAGCATAGCTTATTTACAATTGGCTACCCTATTCTGCCTATCCGTTGATGGTCAACATGACTGTGGATAAAAACACTATCAACTGATAACATAGAGATACTTCAGTATGCTACAAAACCTCATCCGTTGATGAGCTACCTGTCAACGGATAGAGTTATAAATCCTCATCCGTTGACAGCTACAAAACCTTATACAATTTGATTGATTGTGAAGTTATCATCAAGTACAACATATTCCTAACAATCTTCCCCAATTTATACTTGATGGCAATAAAGCATAAATTCAGGACCTTGATGATAACAAAACATTCCTAAAGATATATATATATATATATATATATAACAATGCAAAAATTGTATTAAGCTACAAAAATTAAAAACTGAAAGTCTGAGAAATTTACAGAGAAGTGCTCCTCTAGACTGAGCAAATTAAGACTGTTTCTTTTCTCTTGTTGGCATCACCCTTGATTTTCCTTCTTTGGCAGAGTTGGACTCAATCTGCATTTGGAGTTGCCTATAGAAGGCATCTTCTTCATCAACCTTTGGATTTAGCTTTTGTTGTAACCATCTCAGGTATTGAGAACTAGCCTTTGATAGTTGGTCTTCTAACCTGAAGAATCTCGTGTTACCATCTTCATCCCTGAACTCCATCATCCAGAAGGGTTGAAGGTGGATTTTCTGTCCATTGTATGGGATCTTCATCTTCCTTGGTAGACTTGATGGTGAGTTCCATTCCCTCCTTATCTGTTCTATTCTGTCTAGTATCTCCCCTTTTGCTATCTTGGAGAACCCTGTGTATCTCTTGATTGCAGAGAACACTTTGGTTAAGGTCAGATAATTTTCTCCAAGAACCCTCTGTAGTGGCCATGTCCTTTCCTTTCCTCCCTTGTATACAAAGACCAATCTCTCAGGCAAATGTTTATATTTGTCAATTCCTCTTACTTCTGACAATTCATCCAGATAAATATTCATGCCAGAGTATTCTTCAATATCTGCCTGATAGATAAAATCATCCTTGTTTTCCAAGATTGGCTGCCTGACAATAGCAGGTACCCTAGCAACTTGAATTGGTTCCTTTGAAGGTTGCTTCCTTGGTATCCTTTTCTTCTGTGTAGGCTTCTGTTGAGGCTTCAGCAAGAATGAAGGAACCTCAATGGAGTCAAGATTCATTGGTTCCTCTTTAGGTACTATAGGATCACCATGGAAATTCACAGCTGGGTTGAATACTTTTACAGAAATAGGTTGTGATGAGCCAACTGTCTCCTTGTTTTCAATTTCTGGAGAGACAGGCCTCCTTGCCTTTGATTTCATTCTCTTAGATTTGGATTTGGGGACTGATTTCACTTTCCTTTTGGATTTGGGGACTTCCTCAGGTTCCCTCATTTCATCCTCTACCTCATCCATTAACTCTTGAGCCAGCCTGGCTTGCTTCTCATCTGAGTTTTCATATAAATTTTCTTCACTTGGATGAGCTTCCCTGAGAAGTCTGGAGGTCTCCTCTCTTTTTGCTTCAACAAATCTAGGATGGCTATTGGATATGTTTAAGACTTTTCCATTCCTTATTATTACAGTCATCCATTCTCTTACACTTCTATTGGCATTTTCCTTGAACTCCTTAATTTTCTTTCCCATTAGCTTTCCTTCATCATCCTTGGGAAATGGAAAGTCCAATTGTAACTTGTTCTTCCCATTTGTCTTTGGTGGAGAGTAGGCTCTGGTTTTGATGTATGGTTCAAATTCTTTGACATAAGAAGGTTCAGCATCATAGAAAGTAGGAGCTACAATCTCTGGAGTGAGCACCTTCAGAATTGTAGTTGATATTGTTGGAGCTGAGGACTGAGTAGAGAACAAATTTGACACAATTGATTCATTGATCATCCTTTCTGTTCTCATCATTCTTTCATTGACCTCCTTGTTGATCTTTTCTAAGGCCTCTATTCTAGCTTGCCTTTCACCATCTGAGATTTCTGATAGGTCAGGAATCACAGGCAAAGCCTTTTGTTTCTTCATAGGGGAAGCCTCTATAGTAAATTCTTTTGGATTGACCACTATCATTGGATATTGCTCCCCCTCACTTTGTGTTATCTTGCTACTGGAAGCTGGAATTTGAATTTGACTAGAAGTGACTGCAACCTCTTCTACCTTTTTCTCCCCCTTTTTGTTAGCATCAAGGGCTGGAGATGAGGCTGCAAGCAACCTTTCCAGTAGCTCAGTCTGTTTGGCTTGAGTTGCAATGAGTGTCTGCATTTGAGATTCCATACCATCCACTCTGGAGGAGAGATGCTGAACAGATTTGGCCAGGCTATCTTCCTTCAATAATTTGCTAGTCAGCACCTTCTGAGTGGTAGTAGGGGCTAGTGCCTCAATCCTGGCATCTAGTTCCACTTTCATTTCTCTAATTGCAGTTTGGACCTCCTCCTGTTGAGTTCTTTGAATGACCATGTGCATTTTCTGAAGTTTCAGGGAGTCCATTATTTGCTGAAGGACAGCCTTTCTCTGTGGATCTGCATTTTGGTGCTCAGCCCTAGCAGATTGATATTGCTTCACAATCTCCACATTGAAATCACCAGCCACAGTGGCAGTAGAAAATAGCCAGTCTGGAGTATCACCCACATTGACTTCTTCATCATTTGTTGTGCTGTCACTGTCATTATTGCCAAACTCTTCACTGTCAGCATTTGAAGACAGAGTTGTCAAAGCATCCTTTGCTCTTTGTAGAGATTGTGAGGTGTGCACTAGGTGCATTGCCTCCTCTGCCTCCACATTGCCCTGTTGTGCCATGATTTGATAAGCAGAAACAGGATGAGTAAAGGTTTCAGGATCCAAAGAGATGGAGTCAATGATTGACTGATATTCTTGTCGAAATTCCATCTCTTTAGAAGCTTCATTAACCTCCATTAACTCAATTGCAATGGCTGAATCTTCCTGCCTTATTTCTCCTGTAGTCCCTTCTCTCCTCTCATCTCTCTGTTCTTGCATCAGGGGCTCCCCCTGGCTCACACCTCTCACACCCTCACCTTCACCTACTAAGGTGGAACTCTCTTGCTCTCCTTTTGCTTGACCTGAAGAAATGGTCAGCCTCTCATTATTTGCCTCTCCTTTGCCTGCTCACAAGGCAGCCTCTCACTCCCTTCCCTCAATCCTAAAAGTGTTTCAACTACTGAGAACTCCTCCACACTTGACACAGGAATGTCAGATATAGCAGTGGTAGAGTGAGTTATCAACGGATAAGGAATATCCGTTGATGGAGTAGTTATAGCTGTCAACGGATGGCTAGACAGAGGCGCATCCGTTGATGGAGAAACACTTGTCAACGGATGAAGGATATCCGTTGATGAAGGAATGATAATATCCGTTGAAGTGAAAACCAACACTGAATCTGTGGAGATTGATTTTAAAGCTGAGGCCACAGATGTTGTTGTGAATTCAGGAATGGAAGGTTGATGGCCCAACAAATCATCTAAAAGATGATGACCACCAATTGCAGAGTGGGGCTTCTCCAAGAATCTTAAAGATGGAGAATCAGGAATTGATGTAGATATCATATCCACATCCAGAGATGGAGTTGGTGATGGTGGATTGTAATGTGTATCGATTTGAAGATTAAGATCAAGGGGCTGTGACTCCACATTTATTGAAGTCACATCAAACTGAATTTGAGAAGGTACAGTTTACTGTACTGTGTGTGCACCCTGTGCTTCCCCTATGGTTTTAGATTTTACTCTTCTTTCATAGGTTTTTGAGAGAGGGTTGGTGTCCCTTACCCTTTTGTGCAGAGTTGCTGTAGAACTAGTAGTCACACCCTGTTGAGAGGATGTAACTTGGGCTTGGCTATTTGGCGCACTTTCCTCACCCACCTTATTCTTAGGGCTTGCACCCTGTCCCTCACCACTCACTACCTCCTTCACACTCCCCTCAAGAGTTGTGGTAGTTTTTGCAACAGGTGCTTTTTGAGAAACACCTGAGGTTTGTCTCTTAGATTTTGGTTTGGAAACTTTTGTTTTAGTCACTTGGGTAGGAGCCTGTTTGGTCACTACTACAGACTCCATTGTGACTGAGGAAGGCAAAGAAATTTGGGGGTTAGAGATAGGAGTTTCAAGGTTAGAAAGAGTTACCTGAACAATTGGTAGGTATACCAATTGTACCTCTGCATTGGAGTTCATTCGAATTAAATCACTTAAGACTCTCTTCTCCTGAACAAAACATGTGAACTTGCTATCCGGGTTAGCAATGGATAGCTTATTCTCAGATACATGCAGTGCTAAGAGCATCAAAAATCTAGCAAAATAGATATTCTTGCCCCTAGTTTCCTTTTTACCTAATTTTGCTGCTATCTCATACATGACTAGTGTGCCAAAGTTATAGAATTTATCAGTTAGAAGCATACACAGCATAACTAGCATGGAATGGGTAACAGCATCAAAGTTACTAATTTTGCCTGAAAAAGTTTTAATGAAGGCATCACAAAAATAACTCCATTCTTTAACCATCCCTTTCCTAGCAATTTTTCCTAAATTATCAGTACTAAGGGCATAATTTATGGAATTAAGCATGGCAATTATTTCAGCATCAGTGGGTACTTTCAGACAGTTATTCTCAGGCAATTTTAAACAGGCAGTTATCACATCAGAGTTAACTACATAGTTTTTACCCTTTAGAGAAAAAGCAATTGTACCATCTGTGCCATTGTACTCAGCAGATGCCCACACCTCTTCGATTACTTCGTGGATTAGAGGAGTGGTGGCAGTCATAGCATACGAAAGTTTGCAATTCTTCACAAAATTCATCATGGTGTGATAAGCTTCTGGGGCATTCACTGTATCGACATAGGCAGCGAAATTGTTCTTCTCATAGGTGAACCCAGTGGAAGACATCATCTTAACAATAGGCGCCATTGAAGAGTTTGAACTTTTGTTGCAGAGAGTTTTTGTGAAGAAGAAGATGCAGTTTACTTAAGAGAATCTTGAAAGTCGATAAAAGTGAGATGTGAGAGCACAAGACAGCCTTTTATACTTTTCAAGAATTGAAAATGAAATAATTAAAAGTAATTACTCATTGGTCAAAAGTAACTGTCAAATAATAAAAGAAAATAAATATAACCAGTCATATATAGATACACGTTTACCAACGGTTATATTTAAAAGAAAATATGTATATCAACGGATATGGATTGAACGGTTGAGAAACAGTTTATCCGTTGATGACGTGGATAAGCTGTTATCCGTTGATAAGATAATTTTGCCTTTGACAAAATTTCTAAAGACAAAACAAATTTTCTGAGAGTTTTTAATTCTCAAGAAAATCAAAACACATTTCTAGCTGCAATGCAGTGAAATCAAATATCACTAGGAATTATGACAAGTTAAGCATACCTAGCTCACCTACCAATCTTGTGAATGTGGATTCATCAAGAGGCTTGGTGAAGATATCTGCAAGCTGCATTTCACTTGGCACAAAGTGCATTTCTACTGTACCATTCATCACATGTTCTCTAATGAAGTGGTATTTGATGTCAATGTGCTTGGTTCTCGAATGCTGCACTGGATTCCCTGTGATGGCAATAGCACTTGTGTTATCACAGAAAATTGGAATCTTCTCAACTTTTAGACCATAGTCAATGAGTTGATTTCTCATCCATAGAATCTGTGCACAACAGCTTCCAGCAGCAATGTACTCAGCTTCAGCTGTAGAAGTGGAGACTGAGTTTTGTTTCTTACTGAACCATGAAACAAGCCTGTTTCCTAGAAATTGACAGGAACCTGTAGTACTTTTCCTATCAACTCTGCAACCTGCATAATCTGCATCTGAATAGCCAGTTAGATCAAAACCAGATTCTCTTGGGTACCAAATGCCAAGGTTTGGTGTTCCCTTGAGATACCTGAAGATTCTTTTAATAGCTATTAAGTGAGACTCTCTAGGGTCAGCTTGAAATCTAGCACAAAGACAAGTAGAAAACATTATATCAGGTCTACTAGCTGTTAGGTATAGAAGTGAACCTACCATGCCTCTATAGCTTGAGATGTCCACAGACTTTTCCTTAGTATTCAACTCAAGCTTAGTTGCAGTGGCCATAGGTGTTTTTGCAGATGTACAATCCATTAAGTCAAATTTCTTTAAGAGATCATAAATATATTTTGTTTGACTTATGAAAATGCCCTCATTAACTTGCTTTACTTGTAGGCCAAGAAAGTAAGTTAATTCACCCATCATGCTCATTTCATACCTACTTTGCATAAGTTTGGCAAACCTTTTGCAAAGCTTCTCATCTGTAGACCCAAAAATAATATCATCTACATAGATTTGAACAAGTATTGAAGAGCCATTAATATTCCTATGAAATAAGGTTTTATCTACTGTACCTCTAGTGAAGTGGTTCTCCAAAAGAAATTGAGATAAAGTGTCATACCAGGCTCTTGGTGCTTGCTTCAGACCATAAAGTGCTTTCATGAGAAGATATACATATCCTGGAAATTCTGGATCCTCAAAGCCAGGAGGTTGATGGACATAGACCTCTTCTTCCAGTTCCCCATTTAGAAAGGCACTTTTGACATCCATCTGATAGACTTTGAAATTGGCATGTGCTGCATAGGCTAGAAAGATTCTTATTGCCTCAAGTCTTGCCACTGGAGCAAAAGTTTCATCAAAATCTATTCCTTCTTCTTGAGAGTAGCCTTTTGCCACTAATCTTGCTTTATTCCTCACAATTATGCCATTTTCATCTGTCTTATTCTTGAGAACCCATTTAGTACCTATGACACTTCTATCATCAGGTTTGGGCACAAGTTTCCATACTTTATTTCTTTCAAATTGGTTTAGCTCTTCTTGCATTGCTAACACCCAATCTGGATCTAGAAGGGCATCTTCCACTTTCTTAGGTTCCTCTTGAGACAGGAAGCTACTGTATAGACATTCTGCTTGAGTTGCCCTTCTAGTTTGGACTCTTGAATTTGATTCACCAATAATTAACTCAAATGGATGATCTCCAGTCCATTTTCTTGCAGGTGGAAGGTTTGATCTTGATGAGGTTGCTTCATTTCCATGAGCATGATCATGTTGATTTAGCATTGAATTTTGACCTTGAGAAACTCCCCCTGAGTTTGTTGTCCTTGCTGAATTATGAAGTTGACTGTCAATGGATGCATCATTTTGCCTGTCGACGGATGCTTGAGAATCTCTGTCAACGGATGCATCTCTAATAGTGTCAACGGATGTTGCAGAATGACTGTCAACGGATGCTCCATTTTAAGTGTAAGCATCACTTCTAGTTGGTATAACAGCTCTAGGTGGATCTCTGTGGTCATGATCTTCATTGTCCTCATCATCATCATAGTACATTCTTCCTTCACCTTCATTCTCAAATTCCAACTTTTCATGGGAACCTTCATCATTTAGGCCTAGAATCTTTTGATCATCAAACACAACATGTACAGATTCCATAACAATGTTGGTTCTTAGATTGTAAACCTTGTAGGCTTTCCCTGCTGCATATCCAACGAAAATAGCTTCATCTGCCTTTGCTTCAAATTTGCCCAAGTTATCTCCATGATTCCTTAGCACAAAACACTTACATCCAAAGACATGTAGGAAAGCTAAAGTTGGTTTCTTGTTGGTTAATAACTGATAAGGAGTCATTCCTCTAGCTTGATTGACCAAGGAATAATTCTAAGTAAAGCATGCAGTGTTGACAGCTTCAGCCCAGAAATATGTTGGTAACCTTGATTCACTTAACATTGTTCTAGTTGCTTCAATGAGAGTTCTGTTTTTCCTTTCAACAACCCCATTTTTTTGAGGTGTTCTGGCAGCAGAAAACTCATGGACAATTCCATTCTCTTCACAGAAAATCTTCATTGTGGAATTCTTGAATTCAGTACCATTGTCACTCCTGATTCTTTGTACCCTGTCTTCAGAACCATTGTTTAGTATTCTGAGGTGATTGATGATGATTTCACTTGCACAATCCTTGGAGTGCAGGAAGAAGGTCCATGTGAACTTAGAAAAATCATCTACAATCACCAGACAGTATTTCTTCTTTGAAATAGACATGACATTTACTGGACCAAATAAGTCCATATGCAGCAATTGAAGAGGTTTAACAATGGATGACTCTGTCTTGCTTTTGAAGGATGATTTCTTTTGTTTCCCTAATTGGCAGGCATCACACAGTCCATCTCTGACAAACTCCAATTGAGGGATTCCTCTAGCAAGATCCTTTCTTACCAAATCATTCATAACTTTAAAATTCAAATGTGACAGCTTCTTATGCCATAGCCAACTCTCATCCTTACTTGCTTTGCTGAAGAGACAAGTAATGGATTCTGAGCATGCTGAATTGAAGTCAGCTATGTAAACATTTCCTTTTCTAAAGCCTGTCAATACCACATTGTTGTCTTCCTTGGCAGAAACAACACAGGCTTCTTTTGTGAACTTTACTTCATAGTCTTTGTCACAAATCTGACTGACACTCAGCAAATTGTGCTTCAAACCTTCAACTAAAGCCACTTCTTCAATGATGACATTGTCTTTTGAAATCAGTCCATATCCCTTAGTATATCCTTTGCTGTCATCTCCAAAGGTAATTCTAGGGCCAGCTCCTTCCTTGAACTCTGTGAGCAGGGTTGAATCTCCTGTCATGTGCCTAGAGCATCCACTGTCTAGGTACCATAGATTCCTTCTGTTTCTCTGCACACATTTCAAAAACAAATCAAGTTGATTTTGGTACCCAAGCTTCCTTGGGTCCTTTCTTGTTAGCCTTTGACTTTGCACTCTTAGCATTCTTTAACTTAGGTGCAGATGCTTGAGTGATGGGGTTAACAAATGCTCATTTGCATGAATATTTGATGCATGCATGTGTGAAAAATTGGCATACATATTATTCATGTTAGGTATGTTCCATGACATTTGTGGCACATTCATAGATTGAAAGTAAGAATTAGACACATATGGCATGTTCACATATGGATTTGAAAAACTAGCATTTTGATACAGACCAGGCATAACAGGCATTGCAGGCATACATGGCATTGGTTGAGGTACATGAAGAGGAGCCTTGTTGACAATCTTGCAATTAGAAGATAGATGATTGACACTATTACAATTACTACAAGTTTTCCTAGGAGCAAACTTGTCAGGAGAATAATTGTTTTTCTTGTTGATGCCTATCTTACCATTTCTGTTCTTTTTCTTTTTACCCTGAATTTCTACCTTTTCATTATCTGATTTACCAACAGCCTTTTTGTTATGTAAATCACCTGCCTTAGCCTTCCCACTGGATTTGGTTTTGCTGCACTCACCACTAACAAAATTCTTGTTGACTGGACCATACTTGATATCCAGTTTCCTGAGTTCCTTCTTACTAACAAACTTTTTGTTAGTCGACGGATACCTCTCATCCGTTGACGGTTCATCTATCAACGGATGATCACTATCCGTTGATTCACAAATAGTCTCTAGATCCTCAAGGCCAGGTTCTAGCTCCTTTTTCTTTTGAGTCCAGGTATCCTTCACAAACGATTCTATTCCCTGAACTTCTATTATGTTTTGAGAAATATTCCTACAACTTTGAAATTTAGCAATTATCCCTTGTTCTTTTTCAAGCTGGTCTTTTAAAATCAGTTCTCTTTTTAACACAGCTTCAAGTTCACTTTTAGCATTACTGCAATCAACTCTCATTTTCTCAAATTCTAGAAATTGAGTTTCTAGAGCAGCATTTCTATCACTTAAAAACAGATTAGACTCTTTAATCATATTGTTCTCTTTAGTAAGTGATTTAAGAGTAACACTTAAGTGATATAGTTCAGTAGACATTTCATCTATAACACTATTGCATTCCTCTTTGGTGAGCTCAGAGAGATTAGTAGAAAATACCTGATTGCTAGCTGAACTTGCTTCCTGCTCTCCAGAATCAGCCATTAAAGCAAGGTTGACTAACTCAACATCATCATCAGAATGATTGTCATCAACAGCCCAGTCATACTCTTGGGTCAAGAATGCCTTTCCTTTCTGCCTGAGAAGATCAAAATATTTCTTCTTATAGTCAACAGCCTCAGTTGACTTTCCCTTGTTCTCAGATCTAGGTTTCCTGCATTCACTTATCATGTGACCAGCAATTCCACAATTGTAGCATTTAATTTTGGATTTATCCACATAGTTGCTTGTGGAAAAATCCTTGTTAAATGGCTTGGCCACCCCAGAGTTTCTCTTGAATTTCAGCTTAGAGAATCTCCTAGATAGAAAAGCTAAGTGCTCATCCATCTCATCCAATTCATCCTGCTGAAGAACATTCAATTCCTCAGACACCTTTTCCTTGCTCCTGCTTGATTCTGCTCTACCTTTACAAACCTCCCTGTTTGGTGTAGAACTAGCAGTTTCTGTCCTTTCCTCCTTTTGCTCCAAGTTGGCAACAAGTGCAACTGACCCACTTTTCTTTTGAGACTTCTCAATCTCTTCATCCTGCTCCATTTCCAGCTCATAGGTCTTTAAAGTTCCATAGAGCCTTTCAAGAGTAAATGTCTTGTACTCTTGAGTGTTTCTTAGAGAAACAGTCATTGGCTTCCATTCCTTGGGCAGTGATCTCAGAAATTTGAGATTAGAATCTTTAACTTGATAGATTCTTCCATACAGTTTCAAACCATTTAGTAGCTTTTGAAATCTACTAAATGTATCATTCAATGTTTCTCCACTCTTAAAGTGAAAATGTTCATACTGTTGGATTAGTAGTTGCATCTTGTTTTCCCTTACATGTTCTGTTCCTTCACAAAGGCTTTGAAAAGTGTCCCATACTTCCTTGGAGGTAGTACAGTTAATAACATTGTCAACCATGTCTGTTTCTAGACCATTGAACAGAATATTCATGGTCTTTTTGTCTTTGTGGACTTCTGTAATATCTTCAAGACTCCACTCAGAAACAGGTTTGGGAATGAGAGTGTCAGTCACACCTTCAGCCAGGCCAACTCTTGTTGCAGTCTTCATTGGAACGTGAGGAGCCTTGTCAATGCAATCCACAAAGCCCTCATCAATAGACGAGAGATGTAGACGCATTTTTACTTTCCAGTGAAAGTAATTTTCTCTATCAAGAACTGGAATCTTTACTCCATAATCCTTCTTAGACATGTTGGAAGTGTGTTGATCTTTAAACTTCAAATATGTTAGAAGCTTGCTCTGATACCAATTGTTATTCCCAGATTACACACTTGTATAATTGTAGAAGGGGGGGTTGAATACAATTCTTGATATTTATAAATTTCTGATAAGAACTCCAGAAATCTATACTTAGATAATTGTTGTAGAAAGATTAATGCACAAACACATAAAAATCAGGTGGTTAAATGCACCACCTGAAGCTTTTATTCGAAGAAAACTCTGTGATACAAAAGTACACAGCTTCTGTTTTACAACTCTTTGCTTTCTAAGAATATTCAATAGAAACCCTAAGCAAAATGTATCTGTTTTCTTAGTCTACAAAGAGTGGCTACACTTGGTTATAAATCCCAAGTTTTACAAGTACTACTGGAATAAGATAATATTAATCTAATTCTAGTTGACTTGCTACTACACTCCAAATACACATGTAGCCGAAAGGTTGTCCTTGTGTTCAGACATGTCTCCTGCACCTTTCTTGTATTCATAGTGTAAACGGAATGCTTCTTTCTTCTGTGTTTCCAAAGTATGGCTGCCATACTGCTTTTTGTATCTACTATCAACCCATGTGATCTGTCAGTCAAACATGTCCTTATCAACTGCTAATCCCCAGCTTATCATAGAAGACAGTGTCAATGATTATCCGTTGATATTGTACACTGACATCCGTTGATGATGTATTGAGCTGTATCCGTTGATATTGAGACTTGAGCTGTATCCGTTGATAGAGTGGATTTGAGTTGTATCCGTTGATAGAGTTTTGTCTTCATCTGTTGATACACTTTCACTTAGACAGAATTACATAGCATAGCTTATTTACAATTGGCTACCCTATTCTGCCTATCCGTTGATGGTCAACATGACTGTGGATAAAAACACTATCAACTGATAACATAGAGATACTTCAGTATGCTACAAAACCTCATCCGTTGATGAGCTACCTGTCAACGGATAGAGTTATAAATCCTCATCCGTTGACAGCTACAAAACCTTATACAATTTGATTGATTGTGAAGTTATCATCAAGTACAACATATTCCTAACAGGAATAATATATGTAATGATAAGCCGAAATCGGTAAGAGAATTCTGTATAAATTAAGTATTTAAATCTAAATTTGTTAAAACATATGACACGCAGGTTGACTATGACAGATAACTTGTAACGAAAAACATATGTAATGATAAGCTTAAATCAGCAAGAAAATTATGCGTAAAATGAGTATTTAAATATGAGTATTTGAATCTAAATTGAGACGAATATACGGTTTTGAGATCGTAAATTAAAGAATGAAAAGTTTCTTCTTGTAGTAATTCTGATATACAAAGTGAACATGCTGATTGCAAAGCGGTAAGATAAAGAAAAAGAGAAATGGCTATGTGTTGTTTGTTATTCTTAACTTGTATTGTCCTCATGCTGTTCATGCCGAAAGTTCTTCACGCAGATAGCCTGTACAAAGTACGGGGTCCATTAAAATTCGCATAATTCACTCGTAATTTCAGAAATATTTTATGTTCTTGATATACCTGACAAAATATATTCTTGCGCAAGCTAATAATAACGTGAAATTTATATATGATCGAAACAGTATACTTTAATTTAAACACTATGGATATAATTATGTTTATCAAGCCGCTCAAATCTCAAAAATTGCTCACATCGCCAAATATGATTTTTAATTTTCATGATGCTACTGTGAATTTAATTTATCCAAATTGTATTTTTGATGCTACTGTGAATTTAATTTTGAATTTTATTAATGCGGTAAAGACTACATCGTACCATATTTCATAATAATAATAAATTTATAATATACATATAGTTTTTACTACTTTTTTTTAGCTTACATTCAATATTTATATTTATTAATGACCATATATATCTCATCAGTTGTCTAAATTCACAATATACATGACATTATTTGTATATCGTCCCGAATCAGTCGTGTGTTGTTGTAGTTAATTTTTTGGACTTACATTTCATTCCCTACTAATTGATTATATTATGTTTAACTGAATGATCTATGACAATTGATTTGGTTCATGGCTAGTAGAGGTGTTCATAGGTTCATAAATTGGATCAAACAGACCCAACTCGACCTTCTTTTTGGTCGACTAACTCGATTAAAAAATATCCGATAATTGATTAAGTTAAAAAAAATTAAATCAAATTAAATGGATTGTGTACGGATTCTATGTTTTTTCCACCAACCCAACCCATACTGATTTAAGTTACATACCTTATTTGTTAATTTAAATATTTATTTATATACTCCATTATAAACAATCATACATTATAGACTATAATTTAATTTAATTTAATTTATAGATGTATGATTATATTTCGTATGTATGTATATAACTTACGATATAATTTACATCACTAAAGTTATAATGTTAATCAAAATGAAATATTAACACTAAAATTGTAATTTATACGTATTTTAGTTTTATTTAAAATTTTGAAATAAACGATTTTATATAGTTTTGATTTATGATGTACGTTGGGTATGGTTGGATTACAAATTTATTTTTGGTGAGTTGGGTTAAAAAGTTGGGTATGGTTGGATTACAAATTTATTTTTGGTGAGTTGGGTTAAAAAATTTCAAACTGATTTAATTGGATCATTTTACAAAAATGTCTCTAACCCGGCTAATCAACCCCATGAACACTACTAACGGCTAGTTACGCTAATATCACACTCTTCCAGCCTTCCAGGTAACTTTGTTGTCACTGTATCTCAATTTTAAAAATATAGAATAATTTAATAATTATAATATTTTATTATAATAAATAAATATTAATTTGAATTCGTATAGAAAACATAATTTTAAATTTAAAGCATATATTACATAATCATAATTTATAAAATTAATTTAATTAAAAATGTATTGTAAATTATAAATTTTTTGGTTGAAAAAAAAATATAATCACCAATTCCCAGCGAGGATCCTCGTTCGTTCCTTGTTCAAGGATCAGGACAGGTTCGAGGAATATGAGCGGAGTTAGCATTTCCCGATCTGAAATGATTTAATGATTTTCCTTTATCCAAGGTACTATGTTTTTCATGTAGAAAAGCATAGATGGTATAGCGGTAGAGTCAAAGAATATAAAATAATATTTCATAAATGTACTAAAAATATATACATAAACAAAATATTTTAGACATCTACTAAATAACATGAGAATTCACGTCCCCTTAATATACATCAATATTCATTAAAATATAATGTATTTTATAATTAGAAAGGGATAAATATGTTGATAGCTT
This sequence comes from Saposhnikovia divaricata, assembly GCA_036435485.1. Lineage (NCBI taxonomy): Eukaryota > Viridiplantae > Streptophyta > Magnoliopsida > Apiales > Apiaceae > Saposhnikovia > Saposhnikovia divaricata. The sequence goes on from JAZHRN010000149.1 coordinate 133,132, forward strand.
AATTCTAATTGAATTTTAAATAAATTCATTAAAAAGAATATACCAAGTGATTTTTTAGTGAATGGAGTGAATGGTTTTTAAGTTGGTATAAAATGGTTGTAATGGTAGAGTGGTTGTAAATGATACATTAGTTATTTGTCCAATCAAGTGGTTATAGGTTCAATTCCTAGTAAAAATTTTTTTATTCATAATATAATAGATGGGCATGTTAGTAATTTACTAAATAGGGTTGAAAACCCATGTTCCCCTATAATAGATATAATGGATTTGTTATAGGAAGGAATGTGTTCAAAGATACATATTTCTACTTCATCTTCATGTAGAAGTACAAAAATTTGTTGCCCTAAAAATAAGGTACAAAAATTTGTTTGTGTAGACTAATGAATGATTTATTATTGTATCTAGGGCTGAGCATTCGATCGGTTCGGTCCAAAACCGAACCGAACCGAATTAACTGAAAACCGAAATATTGCTTTTTCTTAAAACCGAATCGGACCGAAATATCTTATAAACCGAATCAAAAACCGAACCGAAATATTTCGGTTTATTCGGTTCGGTTCGGTTCTTTTAAACCGAAATTTTTTAAAAAAATTGAAATATAAATTATGACTCAAATAAAATTAAAAATAATACCAAAATAATACATCTATTTATAAATTTTGATAATTATTAAAAAGGAACCAAAATGAGCGTTCAACAGCAAGTAATAATTAGAAAGTTAATTAGATTTTAAATATAAAACAAGCAAAAGTTTGAAAGAAGCAGAAGTTTAAATATTGAGATTAATTCACGAACTCGAGATGAGGAACCTGGTGATTACTAATTAGGTTGAATCAATTGGGTATTTATAGATTTAGGTCATTGGGTAATTTAGATTAGATGTAAATATAATATATTATTAGATATCAATTTAAATATGTATTATATATAATATATAATATAAATATAATATATTATTAGATATCAATTTAAATATGTATTAGATGTAAATATAATATATTATTAGATATCAATTTAAATATGTATTATATATAATATATAATATAAATATATGTTATATATGCATAATTCGGACTATTCGGTCCTAATCCGATTTTTTTTTTTTTTTTTTTTGAAAAAATCAAACTTGCATTAATTAATATCATCCAAAGCAAGGTTACATGTAATAAAATCAGGAGCAAACAAATGCCACTCCCTAAGACCTGACATAGAATACGCTGCTTGCGCTAACAAATGCGCTACAGTATTCGCAGATCTGTGAACAAAAACCACTAACACCTCCTCCAAGTGTTTAATCATCTCGTAACAATCTTCGACAATAGTGTCAAACATAGACTTACCCTTATACCCATGAATCGCATCCACTAAGATTTTTGAATCAGACTCAAACGAATCAAATAACCGAATTGACCGAAGTTTCAAAAATATTAGAATCGAACCGAAATATATTATTTCGGTTCGATTTCGGATCGATTTTGCTCAGCCCTAATTGTATCTTTTAGAGTTGATTAGAATTATTTTATTAAATTGTTACATTATTTAAATCTTTGATTTTGATTTATTTTAAAAAATTCAAATGAACATTTCAATGAAAAAATTGCATGTTTTATTTCACATGTTTCAAATGGTATAAAAGCAATATAAACAAAACAAATTGCCACGCCAGAAAAAAATACTACGAGAGTTTGAGAGTTGAGACTATGCGAGTTTTAGAATAAATTAAATTACTATGTACTCATATAACTTGTCCATATAGGAGAGATTAAAAGAATAAATTAGGTTGACATGATATAAAGATGTTAATTAAATAAAAAAGAAAAGTTTTATGAGATTGACCTCAAGATATTACTTGATATTAGAGTTAATTGCAAAAAAGTGGCCAGATTTTACACTCATTTTCAGAAAAATGGCCATACTTTCAATTTTGCAAAATGGTGGCCAGACTTGCCTTTTTCCTTTCGAAAAAGTGGCTGGAGACGATTTTCGGCTTATTTGGCAGGGGTAAAATGGGAAAATATGTTATTTTACTAAAAATAAATGCTAAAAATCACAAAAATTATCAAAAAAATCCTCAAATTAATATGTGTCACCATATGATTGGTTATATTCGTAATAATAATAATAATGCCCCTCATGCATGCACATAAATTGACTAATTAAATCTTGACAACTCATATTTGTGGATTTTTTGGTGAATTGATGTATATACATGGGGGGCATTATTATTATTATTATTATTACGAATATAACCAATCATATGGTGACACATATTAATTTAGGGATTTTTGTGGACAATTTTTTGGATTTCTAGCATTTTTTCCCCATTTTACCCCTGCCAAAAAGCTAAAAATCGCCTGCAGCCACCTTTTTGAAAGGAAAAAGGCAAGTCTGGCCACCGTTTTGCAAAACTGAAAGTCTGGCCACTTTTTTGAAAATGAGTGTAATATCTGGCCACCACTTTAAAATTTACTCTTGATATTAAAATATTTTCTAACATAAAAATGGCATTTTTGTAAATAGTATGTAATATTCTACAATTACAATTACATTCTCGCATTTTTTACAAGGGATTTTATATAATTTTACATAACTTATGGTCATGTTTGACAATTAAAGATTAGCTGTTAAGTGAAATAGTTAATTATTTTAATTAGCGAATTGAATTAGCCGTTTCACACGTAAATGTTTGATAATTATTTATTTGAATTAATGTTCTATATTTTAATTAAACATATTTACAATTCTATAATTGAAAATATAATTTTTAAAAAAATTAATTTATTGAATCGAAATTGCTATTTTAATTTGTTAACTATCAAACAGGTACATTAAAAGTTACATTGGATCAAAACGGGGTAACATTATGAACATGAATCTCATTAGATATTTTTATTCATCTCGAGATACAGAGAAGTAAAATCAAATTAAACAAATTGAATTGATCACAAAATGTAGAATGCAAGTAATCGAATCAAGCAAACCTAAGTGGAGCACTTAAAAATATTCGAGCTCAAATGTTTCATAAAATACAATTTTCTTGCCCGACGGACTCTCCGAAGAAATAAAGAATCATACTTCATCTAAGGTCGCTGCACCACTCAACCCTAAACAAGTCGGCCAAGCCCACCGCTTGTCCCGTTCAACAATCAATGGGCTTGATGTGGCCTAGAGAGATGTTTCGAGCTCTTTATAACAAGCAACATCAAGTATTGTTAATAGTAGGCCCATAAATAAATATCCTCTCGGAAGTTGAATTAAAAACTTTTTGACCCTTCTAATAAGGAGTTAGGTCGAGGGTTGGACTCCGGTGGAGTCTGGATGTGTTAAAAATTATATTTTTTATATTTTGAAATGATTTCAAAGTAAAACTAACAAACTTTACCGCGTTGAAAAAATTTGCAATTCTAGATGTATTGAAGTAGTATAATTAAAAACTAAATTGTAGCCAAAAAAACCAATTCTATGATTCTTGAGTCTGGTCAATTGACATGGTGTGATATTGTTTTTCTTCTCTAAAGGTCGTGGGTAGTCATATCTCGTTTCTTTGGTTTCTCTTTTGTTTTTGTTCCTTGAGTCATGGCATCATCTAGTAGGAGTGGGATTGGAGAAATTGCAGAGCAATATGCAAAATTGACATTGGATGAGGAGGCTGATGGGGGAATATCCTATGATGAGGAAAATGATGAAGGTGATATGGTTGATAGTCGTTGGTGTCTGGTGGGAAAGTTTCTGACGGGGAGAGCTATTGATTTCCAAGCAATGCAACATCGAATGGCATCGCTGTGGAGACCGGGAAAAGGAATGTATGTGAAGGAATTGGAGTCCAACCTGTATCTGTTCCAGTTTTATCATGAGGTGGACATCTCTCGTGTGATAGAGGGTAGCCCTTGGACGTTTGACAGAGTTCAGCTTATATTTGAAAGACTACATGAAGGAGAAAATCCAAGAGCAAAAGTGTTGAATAAGTTGAATATATGGGTACAATTACACGATATATCAGCAAGCTTCAAATCGGAGAGAGTGGTGAAAGATGTGGGGAATTATCTAGGGGGCTTCGTTGAGTCATGCCCTAATAATTTTACGGGAGTCTGGCGTGATTATCTGAGAGTCAGAGTTTCGCTTAATATTGACAAACCGTTGAAGAGGAAGATGCAGTTGAGGAAGAAGGGTGGAACAGAGTGTTGGGTGCAGTTTAGGTACGAGGGATTGACCACGTTTTGTTTCATCTGTGGTATTATGGGACATTCTGATAAATTCTGTGACCGTTTGTTCGACACTCCAGCAGAAGAAATAGAAAGACCTTATGGTGTGTGGATGAAGGCAGCTCCAAGGCAAAAGAATCATACTATTGGGTCAAGGTGGCTACGTGGTGGCATGGCCGTGAAAGGGCCGGAAAGCACCAGGAATAGAAGGCCAGGGGAAGAAGGAGTGGATAAGGAAAGGATGGAAGGGGTGGAGACAATTACGGAGGGACGTATGCTTACGGTTACAGATCCGATAGTGGGGGGAGGGAATAGTGGAAGGAATCAGCGTATGCATAGCTCATCAACGATAAATAAGGGGGATAAAAGTGTGGATGAGGAGATAGTCAATAATGAGGGGGTATTATTTATAGATAATAAAAGACGTCGGACAGAGGAGATAACAAATAATGAGCTGGCACTTGGGCCTGTGGGGATGTTGGGCTTGGAAGATGAGTTGGATCCAAAAAACTTGTATGGGGCGGGTTCTGTTATGCAGGCCCGCCGAGAATCATGAGTGTTTTGGCTTGGAATTGCCGTGGGCTTGGGAACCCACGGGCTATTCAATTCCTTAATGACATTGCTAGTCAAAAGAGGCCCAGTTTTATATTTCTGTCTGAAACGAAATGTAGTAAGGAGATGGTAGAGGTGCTGCGTAGACTGTTAAACTTTGATGGAGCGTTTAATGTTGACTCACAAGGATTGAGTGGGGGAATTGCTATGCTATGGAGGAGAGATGGGAATGCGAAATTATTGAGTTATTCGAAGAACCATATTGATGTGGAAACTAATGTTGAAGGTATGGGGAGGTGGCGGCTAACGGGGTTTTATGGGGACCCAGATCGAAGGCAAAGAAGAAACACTTGGAACTTGTTACGAAGTTTAAGTTTGGCAAATTCATTACCGTGGTGTGTTATTGGTGATCTGAATAATGTTATGAGTAAGGATGATAAGAAATGGGGAGCTCCATACCCAGATTGGCTAATTAAAGGTTTCAACCAAGTGGTGATGGATTGTGGGCTAATTGATCTTGATTTAGAGGGTTATCAGTATACTTGGGAGAGGGGAAGAGGATCACAATCATGGACGGAGGTTCGGCTGGATCGAGCGTTGGTTTCTCAATCCTGGTTAGCTCAATTTAATATGGTGAAATTGATTAATATGGAGGTTAGTACTTCAGACCATACTCCGATTTTATTACAGCCTACTAGAAATAATCATGAGGTGGGAGAAAGAAGATTTAGGTTTGAAAATGCTTGGATGAGTGAGCCGATGTGTATGCAAATTGTTAAGGATTGCTGGGAGACGAATATGGGAGAAACGTTTCAGAGAAAGATCGAATTATGTGGGGAAAAGTTGGATAGTTGGGGAAAGGAAATCACGGGATGTTTTAAAAAAAGGATCAATACATGTAAATCGAATTTAAGGAGACTTAAAAGAAAGCATGATCCAGTTTCAGTTCTGCGCTACGAGGAAGAACATAAGGAATTGTTAAAGATTTTTGATCAGCAAGAGACATATTGGAGGCAGAGATCGAAACAGTTTTGGTTGAATGGAGAAGACCAGAATAGTCATTTTTTTCATGCGAAAGCAAGTGAGCGTAAGAGAATTAACAGCATTTCAAGAATAAAGGATGATCAAGGCAATTGGGTGGGCTGGGATAATGGTCTCGAGGAGGTAATGGTGGACTACTTTCGAGGTTTGTTTTCTGCAGGGGTTTCTAACTGGGAAGAGGTTGTTAAACATGTCCCCCGTAGGGTTTCCAGAGAGCAGAATCAAGAATTGTTAAAACCTGTAGAAGAAAAAGAAGTCAGGGATGCTCTGTTTCAGATGAAGCCAGATAAGGCCCCTGGGCCAGATGGGATGACGCCTGGGTTCTACCAGAAATACTGGGGCATAGTAAAGAAGGATGTTGTCTCAGTGGTTCGGGATTTTTTTCAGTACGAGGTTTTTCCAGCGGATTTATGTGATACTAATGTGATTCTGATTCCGAAGACAAAAGAGCCAAAAGGGATGGGGGATTTTCGTCCTATTTCTCTGTGTAATGTAGTGTATAAAGTGGCCTCTAAGGTGCTTGCAAATAGAGTGAAGGACTTTATGCATCTTGTGGTTTCGGAAACTCAAAGTGCATTTATTCCCGGGAGATTAATTTCAGATAATATCTTAATATCATATGAGGTTATGCATTATTTGAAAAGGAAGAGAAGGGGGGTTGATGGATTCATGGCGCTGAAACTTGACATGAGTAAAGCGTATGACCGGGTGGAGTGGCCATATCTTAAAGCGGTGCTGATTCAAATGGGGTTCGAGGAGAAATGGGTGAGAATGGTGATGGCTTGTGTGGTCTCAGGGAAATATAAAATTACTTACAGAAGGAAGGTGATGGGGCCGATTGTTCCCTCTCGGGGGATTCGTCAAGGGGACCCTTTATCTCCCTATCTTTTTATATTATGTGCTGAGGGTTTATCTTCGTTGATATCATATTTTGAGAGACAGAGATGGTTAAATGGGATTCGAGTGGCAAGAGGTGCACCTTCCATCTCTCATATGCTATTCGCAGATGATAGCTACATTTATGCTAAAGCTACAGAGGGGGAAGCGTTGAAGGTTAAAGAATTGCTGGAATGTTTTGAGTTGGCTTCGGGACAGAAGATCAACTTGACAAAATCGTCACTGTTTTTTAGCACAAACTCTAGTCTGTATGTGCGTAATACGGTTTGCAGCACACTGGGGGTTCAACAGGCTAATGATCAGAGTACTTATTTAGGTCTTCCGAATACTCTTGGAAGGAATAAGTCAGTGGTGTTGGGTTTTTTGAAAGAAAGAGTTCGGAAAAGATTGGAGGGATGGGATAAAAGGGGTATATCTAGGGGTGGAAAAGAGATCTTGATTAAAACAGTTGTGCAGTCTCTTCCAAGCTATGCAATGGGAGTCTTTTTACTCCCTTTGGAGATAACTCGTGACTTGGAAAGGATGATGGCGAGATATTGGTGGAGAAATAATTTTACAAGTGGTACGGGGTTGCACTGGATGAGCTGGGACAGAATGACTCAGCATAAAAGTATGGGGGGTATGGGTTTTCGGAACTTAAGGGATTTTAATATCGCTATGTTAGGGAAGCAAGGTTGGAGGCTACTAACTCGGCCAGAGTCTTTGGTGGGTAGAATTTTCAAGGCAAGATATTATTCACAAGGAAACTTCCTTAATGCTCAACTTGGGGAGAATCCTAGCTTTGTGTGGCATAGTATTTGGGAGAGTCAGGGTTTAGTTCGTAGTGGTGTTCGATGGCGTGTTGGCAGTGGGGAGTCAGTGAAGGTGTTAGGGGAGCCGTGGTTACCAGATGAAGCTGATCCATATATAAGTTCAGATGGGCAGGGCTTGCAAGGGGCTTATGTAAATCAGCTAATGCGGATCAATGCTAGACAATGGGATGAGGAGTTGATTGAAGACATGTTTAATACTCGAGACCGTGATCTTATTTCTAGTATTCGAATTGATGGGTCAAGAGATGATGATTTTTATTACTGGACTAAGGAAATTGCAGGGGAATACACAGTCAAGTCTGGGTATAATATGCTTCAAGATATGAAAGGAAGTTGGAATACACAGGATAATTCGGGGTTCTGGAGATCATTGTGGAATTTAAAAATTCCTGCAAGGGGTAAGGATGTGTTATGGAGGGCTGTAACTGGGTGCTTACCAACGAGAGCTCAGTTGAGGTCTAAGCATGTTCAGGTGCAAGGGGAATGTCCCATGTGTAACCAAGATCTGGAGACAATTTTTCATTTATTTGTGCAGTGTTCCTTTGCTGTCAGATGTTGGCAGCAATTGCAGGTTGATGTACAGTTTAACTCTTCTAATTTTGGGGAGTGGTTCGAAGAGGTGCTGAAGAAATATGGAAGAAAGGAAACAGGTCTGATTGGGATGCTATGTTGGGCGCTTTGGAGAGCGAGAAATGATAAAGTGTGGAAGAATCGAACAGCGTCTGTGAAGGGAGTAGTGATATCTGCAAAAAGCTACCTTGATCAATGGACTAAAGCCCAGGATAACGCTCGAGTGGTACCTCTGCAGAATTCAATCAGGGGTGATGGTGTCGAGAAATGGGTTAGGCCTCAAAGAAATAGTATTAAGGTCAATGTGGATGCTTCTATATTCCGGGAACAGGCTAGTTACGGTTTTGGGGTTGTGGCTCGTGACTTTGAGGGGACTGTGGTGGAGGCTAAGTTGGGATGTTGTACGGGGGTGGTTGAGCCTGAGATTGCAGAGGCTATAGGGTTGAAAGAAGCATTAAGTTGGGTGAAGGATAAGAGGTGGGGAGAAGTGGTGATCGAAACGGATTGTTATGTGGTGGTACAGGCAATGCGTAGTTCAACAAAGTTAATGTCTCCTTTCGGCATGATTATTGAAGAATGCAAGTCTTTGGTTTCTAGTCTAAGCGATGTAACGCTTTTGTTTGTCTATAGATCTGCTAATAGAGTTGCACATTCCCTAGCGAGGGCAGCCTATTCATATCCAGATCTTGTTTTCAGGGGGAGTAATGTTCCTACTGAATTCCTTTCTATCTTGTTGGACGATGTCCGTTTTTAATGGAAATTTTCTTTTTGAGGTAAAAAAAAAACATTATTATTTTATACAGCTTGAAATAAGCGCAATGAGTACATTTTTTTGAAACTAGTTCATCTCATTAAATCATCAAATTGCCTCTTACAAGGTACTCCAACACAGAGTGTGGAGGACCATAAAATCAATAAAGATATCAACTTCATAAAGTACTCTAGCAACAAAATGAGCTATCTTATTGGCTTGCTTTTTAACAAATGAAATCAAAATATCCCTACAATCTTCTAAAAAATTACGACATTCTTGAAACAAAGCATCCATTTCAAGATAATTCTCTACAACCCCATTGATAGCTTGAACTGTGAGTAACGAATCACTTTCTATATCCAAAGCGCAATGAGTACTGTTTCAGTAACATTATAACCCTATAGTGTTATTTTTTTTTTTGAAACAAATCGTAATTGCATTACTTAGAAAACTCACATATAATTCATTTAATGCGAAGTACGTTAAGTTTTCTAGCCATATTCACAAATTTTATTAGCATTCTGATAAAATTTGCATTTGTAATAAAAGTTTGTCGGTTTTATTTTCGGTTTGGTTATCCTAACTATTAAAATAAATAATAACATAATATAATTAATGATAATTAAATAATTGCTATTTTTACATTTACTTTTAATTACAATCATTAATATATATTCAAAAATGTCACATCATATCTTTTAATCTGTAATAAAATATATTAAAAATCAATTGTAATATCCAGTTACTAGAATAATAATAATAATAATAATAATAATAATAATAATAATAATAATAATAATAATAATAATAATAATAAAAGAATAATAGAAAAAGAATGAATAAAAAATTACTAAAAAATTAGGTATTAAAATTGAATTTGAAGATATTAGTCTAAAATATAGATGAGATTCTAAAACTAGGATAATTAGTAAAATTGGAATTAGTGTTTTAAAAATATACTAGATTAATTCTTATTTAGAGCATTAATTTCTTTTTGTACAAGTTAGTTAATCAAAGATAAAATTTGTTATTATGGGAAAGAAGCGTGAGAAAATTTTAGAAGATTGATATCATAAATAGGATATTTTATTTTAAGAATTACTTGGGGAGGTTGTAAAATTATTAGGATTAATTTTTAGAATTACCTTATTTAATTAGGGCTTGTAAGATATTATAAATACATCAAATTCTCCTTCTTCATCTTTGTTAATAAAATTCGTAGGTTTATTTTTCACACAAATCAGCTATCTTGTAAAATTCGTAGAAAATTCATCGTAAGTCAGAATTCGTTGATTCTTGACTTTTCGGAAAGGTCTTTTCGTGCTCTGCAACTTTCGTTCTTTGAGTTTTTCAAGAAAATGTCGTTTAGAGGGTCAAAAAGGCAAAATACAGATCTGGTAAGAATTGAATACATGATCTAGGATGATTTGATTCTTGAGTTTCCGCGTAGAGGTAAGTTTCTGATCGTTCTTTCTAGTGTGTTCAAATTATGTGTTATGTGTGTATATTTGATTATTAAAACTTGGGCTAAGTGATTATTTATTTTGAATTGATATGTGTTATAGTATATTTGTTATGTGTAAGCAATAGTCTTGGAACTCTGATTTATGCCATGGTTTGCGAAAATAAGAATAAGGACCGAGTCACCGGGTTGTAGTGATAGTTTTCTGAAAATTTAGGACCGTTATCACCGGGTTGTAGTGGTCGTGGTATGAATTGTGGGTTTCGAGTTATTGTTATTGTTGTTATGTGCTATCGAATTATATCGAATAAGAATAAGTGCATCGTACGTGATTGTTTCGTATATCGTTATTGTATTGTATTGAATATTATACTATCTTTATATGTATACGTGTTACTTGGCCTTACTAGTTAGATCGATTGGTGATAAGTGGATTTTATATCCACTTGGATCGCTTAATTTCGGCTTAAATTGATTGTCTTGGGCTCAAGTTGTTGTAGATTTGATGTGTTTTGCTTAGTTGTGCAGGATTACGAGAATGTTGACTAAGGTGGATGCTTTTATAATTTTTTGGGAATTAATTGATTTAAATTCGGATTTTCGAGAAGGGTTGTGCAGTTTACACTGTTTTGGCCATATCTTGAGTTCTAGAAGTCCGTTTGAGGCCCGTAAGCAGTCCACGCGAAGATAACGAGATTTTCTATCATTCTAAGATAGTCCAGAGGTCCAATTACGTGGGGAGCATTCCAGAAAATCTGAAGAAAAGTCAGCCACGAAATTTCCTTACAAAACAGAATCAAATTAGGAAACGTATCTTGCAGAAATTCTATTATAATTCTGTTTTTGTATTTTCTTGCTGGGCAAGACTTGTAGTGCCTATATAAACACATCATACCTTGTAATTTGTATAAGATTATTATTATTGTAACGTAGAACTGCAAGAGAGAAAAGTGGAGAAGGATTCAAGCTCAGTGACAAGCAAAGATCTAGATCTACTTCATCTTCTGTATACTTTGGATTATAGATTTGTTTCTCAACTCTTGTTTTAATTAATATTATTGTTTCTTTCTTTCATATCTTGTTAATTATTATGTTTTCATCAAATCCCATGACGATGAATAGTTCAATTATGGGCTAAACGTTGTCATGGGATTCTAACGGAGTTATTTATGGAACTTAGTATCTTGATGCTGTAAAGATCTGTGTGTGATGTGAAATTGATATCCTCGTATGGTTAATCTTAATGCTTTTAGATGCGTAGCTAACATCTAAATTGAATTGTTAATCTCTTGTGAAGTGAAAGTGGATCTTGAGATTTAGAACTTGCCATGCTAGCATAGGTTCATAATTGATTGTCAATATGATTTGTGGTGTGAGATGAAAATACTTATACTACCCTATGTGATCTTAATGGATAACCTGTTCTTCAACCGTTATGTTTTCAAATTCTATAGACATATAGGGTCTAAGCATAATTGGTGTCTATTCATCTTCTATCTCTTCTGTGGATGTATGTTTAGTTTGGTATGCGTATGCTGACAGGTAGCGTATACTGGTTTCGTGTTATTCGATCAGATATCAAAATCATTGCATATAGAGATTAAAGGCGTCAGATCTAAGGGAAGTATTTGATGAAGTTGGGATCCCATGTTTATTCTCATATTAGTAATTCGAATTCAATCTCATTAGCTAATTTAATTCTTAGTTTAAAAATTGCATCCTAGTTTAATTTAGTAAATCAATACCAAAAGTGTTAATTGTCTTAGCAGTGGATTAAAACTAAACATTGTTGCATAGGAATATTTACTGATTGAAACTTAACCAGATCTCTGCGGAACGAACTTTAATTATATTACTTGTGACTACGTGCGCTTGCGTAATTTTGTGCTAACAAGTTTTTGGCGCCGCTGCCGGGGATCATCGGTGTTTTGTTTAGTTTATGTGCTTGTCATCAGTGGTCGTTAGCGTTCACTGACTCGGATTTCTTACTTAGTTGTTTGTTTCGTTGTGTTTTCAGGTACTTGAACGTGTATGCGAACACGTTTGCAGGCTCGTAAGGAAAAACTGGCAGAAGACGGTTTTGTAGTAGATAATCAGAAAGAGGAACTTGAAACTACTGTAGAGATGGCAGATTTACCAGCAGCAGTTAAGGCTTTGAAGGACTATTCGCAGCCGAAGATTACTGACATACAATCTAGTATTGTCAGGCCAGCTATTGCAGCGAATAACTTTGAGATCAAGCCGAGCACAATTCAGATGGTGCAGAATTCGGTTCAGTTTGGGGGTGCTTCTACAGAGGATCCTAATATGCACATCAGGGACTTTATCGAGATCTGCGACACTTTCAAATTTAATGGTGTGTCGGATGATGCTATCAAGTTGAGGCTTTTCCCATTCTCCTTAAAGGATAAGGCTAAGGGCTGGTTACACTCTCTACCAGCTGGTTCCATTACTACATGGGATGATCTTGCTCAGAAGTTTCTTACTAAATTCTTCCCTATGGCGAAAACTGCAGCAATAAGGAACCAGTTAACTCAATTTCAACAGCAATCTGGCGAATCTTTGTGTGAAGCTTGGGAACGTTATAAGGAGATGCTACGAAGGTGCCCTCATCATGGCATGCCTGATTGGATGGTTATTAATGGTTTCTACAATGGGTTGGGAGCACAGTCTAGGCCTTTGCTAGATGCAGCATCTGGTGGTGCTCTATGGGCGAAGAGCTATGAGGAAGCATATGATCTTATTGAGATGATGGCTGCTAACGAATATCAAAATCCAACACAGAGGCTTTCTCAAGGTAAGGTAGCAGGTGTTCTTGAAGTTGACACAGCTTCAGCTATTGCAGCTCAGTTGAAGGCTCTTTCGATGAAGGTGGATTCTCTTGCTAATTATGGAGTTCAGCAGGTTGCCAGTGTTTGTGAGTTATGTGCGGGCGCACATGAGACGAATCAGTGTGCTATCTCTTCTGAATCAGCACAGTTCGTAAGTAATTTTCAGAGACCTGCTGCACCAGTACCAGCCACCTATCATCCAAGCAACAGGAATCATCCTAATTTCAGCTGGAGCAACAACCAAGGTGCTCAACAACCTCAGCAACCCTATCAGCAGTTTCAGGGGCAGCAAGCAAGGCCATTCAATCAAGGTTATCAGCAGCAGTATGCTCCAAAGCAATCATATCAGCCTCCTGGATTTCAGCAGCAACAGCCCCAGGCTCATGCGGGGCAATCTTCTAATGAAAAATCAGATGATGTGTGGATAGCGTTAAAGAACCTACAAGCTGGTCAGAAACTCTTGGAAACTCAGATAGGACAGATTGCAAGTGCCTTACTTAGTAGGCCTCAAGGAACTCTTCCTAGTGATACGGAAGCAAATCCAGGTAGGAGGGATAGCAAGGAACAGGTGAAGGCTGTGACTTTGAGATCGGGAAAAGTTATAGCAGGCCCTAAATCAGCAGTAGAAGAAGATGAAGATATTCAGAATCAGCAGGGTGAAAAATCTGCAGTGCCCGAAATTGCTCAACATGATTTGATGGCTGATCAGCAAGGTGATGAAGTAGAGAAGAGCAAGGAACCTGTTAAAAATTCGGTGGAGCAGTCTACAAAGAACAACACTCAGATTTATCCTCCTCCTCCTTATCCTAGAAGACTCCAGAAGCAGCAGTTGGATAAGAAATTTGCAAAGTTCTTAGAGGTGTTCAAGAAGTTGCAGATTAACATTCCCTTTGCCGAAGCTCTTGAACAGATGCCGAGCTATGCTAAGTTCATGAAGGGGATTCTTTCTCATATGTTGAAGCTTGAGGAATTAGAGACCGTTGCTCTAACGGAAGAATGCAGTGCTGTGCTGCAACAGAAATTGCCTCCAAAACTAAAGGATCCTGGTAGTTTTACTATTCCATGCACTATTGGTAATTTGTCTTTTGCGAAGTGCTTGTGTGACTTGGGAGCTAGCATCAATCTCATGCCCTTGTCAGTCTATATGCAACTTGGTCTACCGGAACCAAAGCCTACCAACATCTCTTTGCAGTTGGCTGATCGTTCAGTTACATATCCTAGAGGCATAGTGGAGGATGTGTTGGTGAAAGTTGACAAACTCATATTTCCTGCTGATTTTGTTATCTTGGATTTCGAGGAAGATAAGAAGATTCCCATAATCTTGGGAAGACCATTTTTGGCTACGGGAAAGACTTTGATTGATGTGCAGAAAGGGGAGCTCACCATGAGGGTGCAAGACCAGAATGTCACTTTCAATGTTTTTAATGCAATGAAACTTCCCTCAGAGGAAGAAGAATGTTTGAAGGTGGATTGGGTTGATTCTGCAGTTACTATGGAAATGGAGAAGTTGCTTAAGTCAGACTCTTTGGAAAAAGTTTTAGTTGGTGACTCTGATTTTGAAGATGAGGAATTAGCCGAGCAACTTCAGCAGCTAAATTTAGCCCCTTGGAAAAGGAGATTTGATTTGCCTTTTGAATCTCTTGGGTTAGGAGAACGTAAAAATTTGGAGGGGCGCCTGAAACCATCTATTGAGGAAGCTCCCACACTTGAACTCAAACCACTTCCGGAACACTTACGGTATGTTTTTCTTGGTGATGCATCTACATTACCAGTTATTATTGCCTCTAACTTGTCAGCTAGTGTGGAAGAAAAGCTTTTGCGAATTTTGAGGGAATTCAAGTCAGCAATTGGTTGGACTATAGCAGATATCAAGGGAATCAGCCCTTCTTATTGCATGCATAAAATTCTGCTAGAGGAGGGAGCTAAGCCTACTGTTGAGCATCAGCGGAGACTTAATCCGATTATGAAAGAGGTGGTGAAGAAGGAAATTCTAAAGTGGCTTGATGCGGGTATTATCTATCCTATCTCAGACAGTTCTTGGGTGAGCCCGGTTCAATGTGTGCCAAAGAAAGGAGGCATGACAGTTGTTGCTAATGAAAAGAACGAACTCATCCCTACTCGAACAGTCACGGGGTGGAGAGTTTGCATGGATTATAGGAAGCTCAACAAAGCCACGAGAAAAGATCACTTTCCTCTGCCATTCGTTGATCAGATGCTAGACAGGTTGGCGGGACATGAGTATTATTGCCTCCTTGATGGTTATTCAGGCTACAATCAGATTTGTATTGCTCCGGAAGATCAAGAGAAGACCACATTCACATGTCCTTTTGGTACCTTTGCTTTCCGACGGGTTTCTTTCGGACTTTGTGGTGCTCCCGCCACTTTTCAAAGGTGCATGATGGCTATTTTCTCAGACATGATTGGCTCGAATGTGGAGGTTTTTATGGATGACTTCTCAGTTTTTGGTACTTCATATGACGAGTGCTTGCATAATCTTGGCTTGGTTTTGAAACGTTGTGTGGAGACTAACTTGGTGCTTAATTGGGAGAAGTGCCACTTCATGGTGCGAGAGGGAATTATTCTTGGGCACAAGGTATCTGGTAGAGGACTTGAGGTGGATAGGGCTAAGGTGGAAACAATCGAAAATCTTCCTCCACCTATCTCTGTAAAAGGAATTTGCAGTTTTCTTGGTCATGCGTGTTTCTATCGGCGATTCATCAAAGACTTCTCAAAAATTTCTAAACCCTTGTGCAATCTCTTGGAGAAGGATGTTCCTTTCAAGTTTGATGATGAGTGTCTTGCAGCTTTTGAGCTCTTGAAGAAGAAGTTGACTACTACACCAGTCATTACCGCACCTAATTGGGAGGAGCCGTTTGAACTTATGTGTGATGCTAGTGACTATGCTGTTGGAGCTGTGCTTGGTCAAAGGAAGGAGAGAATTTTTCATGTGGTTTACTATGCTAGTAAAACCCTCAATGATGCACAGCTGAACTACACTACTACGGAGAAGGAGTTGCTAGCAGTTGTCTATGGTTTCGAGAAATTCAGGTCTTATCTGCTTGGTACGAAGGTGATTGTGTATACTGATCATGCTGCAATTCGATATCTTATGTCGAAGAAGGATTCCAAGCCTAGATTGATTCGTTGGGTGCTTCTTTTGCAAGAATTTGATGTGGAAATCAAGGATAGGAAAGGCACGGAAAATCAAGTAGCGGATCATCTCTCACGCTTAGAGGACCACGGTAAGGAATTGCATAACAAATCTCTTATTAATGAATCTTTTCCAGATGAGCAGCTGTTTGCAGTGCAAGATGAAGAGCCATGGTTTGCAGATTATGTAAACTATTTGGTTAGCAATGTTATTCCTCCAGATCTTTCGAGTGCTCAAAGGAAGAAGTTTCTACATGATGTGAAGTGGTACCAATGGGATGAACCGTTTCTATTTAGACAAGGAGCAGATCAGATGATCAGACGATGTATTCCGTATAGTGAGACGGAGGGTGTGTTGCGAGATTGCCACTCAACTGTTTATGGTGGTCATTATGGTGGAGAAAAGACAGCGGCTCGTGTGCTTCAAGCAGGGTTCTATTGGCCTTCCTTGTTTAAGGATGCTCATCAGTTCGTGTTGAGATGTGATCGTTGTCAAAGGGTTGGCAATATTTCTAAAAGGAACGAGATGCCTCTTAACATGCTTCTTGAGGTAGAGATCTTCGATGTCTGGGGGATTGACTTCATGGGACCTTTTGTCTCTTCATGCAACAATCAGTACATCTTGCTAGCTGTGGATTACGTGTCTAAATGGGTCGAGGTTAAGGCGTTGCCGACCAATGATGCAAAGGTGGTATTGAATTTCTTGCATAAGCAAATTTTTACGCGTTTCGGAACTCCACGTGCTATAATAAGTGATGAGGGAACTCACTTTTGCAATCGCCAGTTTACTACGTTGATGGCGAAATATAATGTGACGCATCGTGTTGCCACTGCTTATCACCCTCAAACGAATGGCCAAGCTGAAGTTTCTAACAGGGAAATCAAGAGAATTCTAGAGAAAGTGGTGAATCCGTCTCGTAAGGATTGGTCATTGAAGTTGGATGAAGCTGTATGGGCATACAGAACTGCCTACAAAACTCCTCTAGGTATGTCTCCGTTTCAGTTAGTTTATGGGAAAGCATGTCATTTGCCTGCAGAGTTGGAACATAAAGCATATTGGGCGTTGAAAAAATTGAATTTAGATATCACGGCTGCGGGTGCAAAGCGGTTGCTTCAGTTGAATGAACTTGACGAATTTCGTGAGCAAGCTTACGAAAATAACAAGATGTATAAGGAGAAGGTTAAGAGGTGGCATGATAAACGGTTGGTACCAAAAGCATTTTTGCCAGGTCAACAGGTGTTGCTATTTAATTCTCGCCTCAAGCTTTTTCCGGGAAAACTCAAGTCGAGGTGGTCGGGTCCATTTATTGTTAAGACGGTGTATCCACACGGAGCTATTGAAATTTATGAAACAACACCGGATCATGCTTTTAAAGTAAAAGGACAGCGGTTGAAGCATTACTATGGCGGGTCGTTTCAACGCGATAAGGTTTCCGCCGTTTTGGCGTCTACTTGATTTGGGAGAAGAACGTCAAGCTAATGACGTAAAAGGAGCGCTTCGTGGGAGGCAACCCACGCTCTTGTATTTTGTTGTATTATTGTTCTCTCTTGAAAAAAAAAAAAAGAAAAAAAAAAGAAAGAAAAAGAAAAAAAAAAGAGAGAGAAAAGAGTGTGAAAAAAAAAAGGAAAAGAAATTGTTGTTGTGAAAAAAAAAAAATATAAAAAGCAACAACAAAACAACACAAGAGTGCAGAACTGAGCTGCGCTACCTGCGCAACAAGGCAAGGAGCACCATGTCACGCAGGCCAGGGAGGCGCATCTTGCGCCAGCGCGCAGGTAGCGCCGTATAACGCAGATCGTGTTTGCGCAACTAGCGCCGTGGCGCAATCAGCCCGGTAACGCAGGTTGAACCTGCGCAACAGGCTTCAGCGCGCAGTCAGCGTTTCTTCCCCCTGCATTAGTGCGGTTTTTGCCTATTAAACCTCAAATTTTCCACTCCTTTTCTTTATTTTCTTATCCTATATCCTAATGCAACTCAAATCCTAAACACTACCATCCCCAAATCCTATTCTACCTTAATTTCAATCCTAAACATCCCCAATCCTATTCTACATATAATTTCATCTTTACATCTCCTATATATATACATACACCCATACATACACAAACACTTCTATATTACCCAAACTTCTCAACTTTCATCCATTCATAATTCGAAGTTTTGGGGATTAATCTAGCAATTTCACCTCTTTGATTCAATTGGGTAATATTTTCTCTCATCTTTTATTTGAATTTGTGAATTTTGCAAATTAGGGATCTTGAAGTGTGTAATTTGGGGGTCTTTGTTTGGTGAATTGTTTGGAGATTGTTGTTCTTTGCTTGATATTTGTTGATTATGGCTCCTAAGCGACCACGATTAGTGGGAAGTAGTAGTAGTGCTCGTCCAGCTTTGGATGAGAACGATGTGGTGGGGGATGGAGTGAAAAAATTCGTGAATGAGGATGCTAAAGCGGAGTATGGTAGGTTGGTTGTCAAGGGGGTTATTCAGGAAAGGAGGCTTGTGCCACGTAATAATGCGGAGATGGAGGCTATGATTAGTGAGCGGGGTTGGACTTTATTTTGTGAGTTTGCTAATGATGCCCCATTGCATGTGGTGAGGGAGTTTTATGCTAATGCTTCGGTAGCAAGAAATAACTCCACGATTGTTAGGGGCCAGAAGGTGGATTATTCGCCTCGTGCGATTCGTACTTTGATTAGGCAACCGCCTAAACCTAGAGGTGCTACTGATTGGGGAAAAAAGACTAGGGATGAGGTTGTTCTTGATGCAATCATTGGTGAGCTTTGTATTCCAGGTACGGAGTGGAAGTGTAGAGTGGGTACCACCGAGAAGAGGACTTTTTCGGCGGCATCATTGTCTAAGTTCGCACGGGCATGGTTCTACTTCATCAGTTCTAATATTCTTCCATCAACCCATGTGACCGATGTTACTGTTGAGAGAGCTATTCTGCTATGGGGTATTCTCAGAGGTGAGTATGTTGACCTTGGGTATCTTATTAATCAAGCTATTCTTCGGTATTTGGGCAGTAATTCATCGGCTAGTATTCCTTATGCGTCTATCATTGCGTACTTGTGTGATGCTTCGAAAGTGAAATGGTACGAAGGTGAGCCAGTGCATAAACCTATGTCTTCCATTAATGATGTTACTATTGACCGGATGGGGGAGTGGTCGGGCGGCATTCCTCATCTTAGGGGTCTAGGCTTTATAGTTGGTGATGCTGGTGGTCAGGGAGCGGGCGCTCCGCCACCTGTTCCTAGGGCACCAGGAGTAGCGATTGCAGAACCTCAGCGGCGAATGGTGGATATGTCTGTCTTCGATACTTATTTTCGTCGAATGACTAGGCGGTTGGATGCTATGCATGTTTGCAGTCGCCAGTATTCCGAGGACATGGCCGTAGCTTTGGATGCAGCTTTTCAGTCACCAGGTACTGCTGTTCAGTGGCCTATATTTGGAGCTCGGATTCCGTACCCTCCGCCTGATTCATCTGAGGAGGATGACGAGGGTGACGATAGCGAGGACGAGTAGGTATGTTTCTACTATCCCTTGTATTTACTTCCATTCAATGCGGACATTGAATATTTTAAGTTTGGGGGTGGTTTGAGGGATTAGTAGTTGTTGTTTATATGTGTTCATGTAGGATATCATGTTTTGCATGCTTAGTAGTAATTCATTCATGTTATGTTCGTATTAATTATGTTTGTTTCATGTAGGGCATTCTGTTTTTTGTTTCGTATACCATGTGAGTTCATATTAGTTGCATTTGCATATCATGCATATTTCATGATCCCTTAGAATGAGCTAATTCTGATTGGTAGGTAAGTGTCTAATTGAGTGTGGTAATGATGAGTAGAGGGTTGATTTATAGTTTCTATGAAATTGACTTGCATGCTTCAGAAACAAAATCTTTTCACAGTCTCATTGGGTGCTTTTGGGCTAGGTTGAGATCATGCATGTTTGGATGTTTTGAGATTTAATCACTTGATTATATTTAGAATTTTCGTTATTCCCTTGATGGCGTAGGATCACTAAAGTCTAAGTTTGGGGGAAACCAGGAATTTCATGCTTAATTGTAGATAATTGTCAATAATGGCTAGGCGTCAAATGGCTAGTAGCCGGCTCATATTTATATGAGTAGTCTAGGGTTGGAATTGAGAATTCTCATTCCAGATTGCATAGAAAAAAAAACAGAAAAAAAAAACAGAAAAAAGAAAAAGGAAAAAAAAGAAAAAAAAAAGTGTCAATTGTTTATATGCAAAATTAACCAGGTTGAGCTCTTTAATACTCGAGCAATTAAGTTCGCGGGGACTTTGTGTCTAGTGACCTAAGGCTTTTATAGTCTGGGATCCACTAACCCAACGCTCGCTACATGGGTATTATTGTATAAGCCTTTCGGGGTCTCATCCATTGCACGGTTAAATAAGCATGCTTGTATATTATGTGTCGTAGTTGTTTAGTAATAAAAGCATGAATTTCTGTCTACCTTGGATAAGGATGGAGGTGTTCTTAGGTTATGAAGTGTCTACAGTCTATTCTATTTATAAACCTGTGATTGTCTTGACGAAGAGTATGTATGATTTTTGACCTAGTTTTGGGAGTATTTCTGATGAGCATTGCACACACGCACGTTTCTGTTCATGTTTTGTTAGTATACGGGAACTTGGTCGAGCTCTATTGGGATTTAGTTGCATTCTCTAAGATATTTGCTTGCTCGTTGGTTTTGGTTAGTTTGAAGGGGATTGTTGCATTTTTCATTCTAGTTGCATTCATGCATTGCATTGCATTAGGTTAAATGGATTTTGTGGGTACATTCGATATAGGCCCTCACGAGACCTTACTCGTCCACTAGGGCTGCCTAGGGGTTTAAAGGGCTTGTTGCATATGCCAAATGCAACCGTGATCACCTACGGAAGTGGTACTAGCTAGTTAGTAGTTGTAATTGTTTATGCTTGAGGACAAGCATCGGTTTAAGTTTGGGGGTGTGATAAGTGGATTTTATATCCACTTGGATCGCTTAATTTCGGCTTAAATTGATTGTCTTGGGCTCAAGTTGTTGTAGATTTGATGTGTTTTGCTTAGTTGTGCAGGATTACGAGAATGTTGACTAAGGTGGATGCTTTTATAATTTTTTGGGAATTAATTGATTTAAATTCGGATTTTCGAGAAGGGTTGTGCAGTTTACACTGTTTTGGCCATATCTTGAGTTCTAGAAGTCCGTTTGAGGCCCGTAAGCAGTCCACGCGAAGATAACGAGATTTTCTATCATTCTAAGATAGTCCAGAGGTCCAATTACGTGGGGAGCATTCCAGAAAATCTGAAGAAAATTCAGCCACGAAATTTCCTTACAAAACAGAATCAAATTAGGAAACGTATCTTGCAGAAATTCTATTATAATTCTGTTTTTGTATTTTCTTGCTGGGCAAGACTTGTAGTGCCTATATAAACACATCATACCTTGTAATTTGTATAAGATTATTATTATTGTAACGTAGAACTGCAAGAGAGAAAAGTGGAGAAGGATTCAAGCTCAGTGACAAGCAAAGATCTAGATCTACTTCATCTTCTGTATACTTTGGATTATAGATTTGTTTCTCAACTCTTGTTTTAATTAATATTATTGTTTCTTTCTTTCATATCTTGTTAATTATTATGTTTTCATCAAATCCCATGACGATGAATAGTTCAATTATGGGCTAAACGTTGTCATGGGATTCTAACGGAGTTATTTATGGAACTTAGTATCTTGATGCTGTAAAGATCTGTGTGTGATGTGAAATTGATATCCTCGTATGGTTAATCTTAATGCTTTTAGATGCGTAGCTAACATCTAAATTGAATTGTTAATCTCTTGTGAAGTGAAAGTGGATCTTGAGATTTAGAACTTGCCATGCTAGCATAGGTTCATAATTGATTGTCAATATGATTTGTGGTGTGAGATGAAAATACTTATACTACCCTATGTGATCTTAATGGATAACCTGTTCTTCAACCGTTATGTTTTCAAATTCTATAGACATATAGGGTCTAAGCATAATTGGTGTCTATTCATCTTCTATCTCTTCTGTGGATGTATGTTTAGTTTGGTATGCGTATGCTGACATGTAGCGTATACTGGTTTCGTGTTATTCGATCAGATATCAAAATCATTGCATATAGAGATTAAAGGCGTCAGATCTAAGGGAAGTATTTGATGAAGTTGGGATCCCATGTTTATTCTCATATTAGTAATTCGAATTCAATCTCATTAGCTAATTTAATTCTTAGTTTAAAAATTGCATCCTAGTTTAATTTAGTAAATCAATACCAAAAGTGTTAATTGTCTTAGCAGTGGATTAAAACTAAACATTGTTGCATAGGCATATTTACTGATTGAAACTTAACCAGATCTCTGCGGAACGAACTTTAATTATATTACTTGTGACTACGTGCGCTTGCGTAATTTTGTGCTAACAATTGGTTACTTGCTGGGTTGTATAGCTCATTACTTACAATTTTTAGGTTTGGTGTAAGATCGAGTGGGATAGCATTGGAGTTTAAGGATCTTAGGTTCGAAGTATATCGTCATCGTTATACATTTGTAATAGACTTTTTGATTAATAAATTGTAATTTGTTTTAGTTTTGTTTTAGAATTAATAGTCCGAAAAGTCGGGCTGTTACAGTTGGTATCAAGAGCGGGCTGTCCTTCGGAGTGTATTAGGTATGGGACTAGTACATTCTCCAGGATGCGATCCTTTCGACTATCGTTAGGACTAGAATTTACACTAGATGTATCAAGAACTTTTTGGAATTTAGGATTGTTGTAAAATTTGGGGACCAAATTCTTTTTAAGGAGTGTAGTATGTAATATCCCGTTATTGGAATAATAATAATAATAATAAAAGAATAATAGAAAAAGAATGAATAAAAAATTACTAAAAAGTTAGGTATTAAAATTGAATTTGAAGATATTAGTCTAAAATATAGATGAGATTCTAAAACTAGGATAATTAGTAAAATTGGAATTAGTGTTTTAAAAATATACTAGATTAATTCTTATTTAGAGCATTAATTTCTTTTTGTACAAGTTAGTTAATCAAAGATAAAATTTGTTATTATGGGAAAGAAGCGTGAGAAAATTTTAGAAGATTGATATCATAAATAGGATATTTTATTTTAAGAATTACTTGGGAAGGTTGTAAAATTATTAGGATTAATTTTTAGAATTACCTTATTTAATTAGGGTTTGTAAGATATTATAAATACATCAAATTCTCCTTCTTCATCTTTGTTAATAAAATTCGTAGGTTTATTTTTCACATAAATCAGCTATCTTGTAAAATTCGTAGAAAATTCATCGTACGTCATAATTCGTTGATTCTGGACTTTTCGGAAAGGTCTTTTCGTGCTCTGCAACTTTCGTTCTTTGAGTTTTTCAAGAAAATGTCGTTTAGAGGGTCAAAAAGGCAAAATACAGATCTGGTCAGAATTGAATACATGATCTAGGATGATTTGATTCTTGAGTTTCCGCGTAGAGGTAAGTTTCTGATCGTTCTTTCTAGTGTGTTCAAAATTATCTGTTATGTGTGTATATTTGATTATTAAAACTTGGGCTAAGTGATTATTTATTTTGAATTATATGTGTTATAGTATATTTGTTATGTGTAAGCAATAGTCTTGGAACTCTGATTTATGCCATGGTTTGCGAAAATAAGAATAAGGACCGAGTCACCGGGTTGTAGTGATAGTCTTCTGAAAATTTAGGACCGTTATCACCGGGTTGTAGTGGTCGTGGTATGAATTGTGGATTTCGAGTTATTGTTATTGTTGTTATGTGCTATCGAATTATATCGAATAAGAATAAGTGCATCGTACGTGATTGTTTCGTATATCGTTATTGTATTGTATTGAATATTATACTATCTTTATATGTATACGTGTTACTTGGCCTTACTAGTTAGATCGATTGGTTACTTGCTGGGTTGTATAGCTCATTACTTACAATTTTTAGGTTTGGTGTAAGATCGAGTGGGATAGCATTGGAGTTTAAGGATCTTAGGTTCGAAGTATATCGTCATCGTTAGCTGCGCATTTAGTACATTTGTAATAGACTTTTTGATTAATAAATTGTAATTTGTTTTAGTTTTGTTTTAGAATTAATAGTCCGAAAAGTCGGGATGTTACATCAATATACACTGTTTATAATAAGAAAACCTAAGTCTAATTCTTAAATATGAATATATCAAATTATATTAAATTAAATCATTAACTAATTGTCATTTTCACGTTTACTTTTAGTTACAATCATTAATATATATTCAAAAATATCACATCATATCTTTCAATCACTAATAAACTATTAAAAATCAGTATACATTGTATATAATAAGAAAACATAAGTATAATCCTTAAATATGAATATATCAAATTTTATTAAATTAAAATTAAAAATTTGAAAATAATGTTTATATAAAAATATAATATAAATTTCAACAAAATTATTTTAAATTAAAAAAAATTATATTATCTATCAATATATATAAATAAAGCAGGATACGCGGGTGCTTAGGTGGCGCTCTAAGATCGTCTCAATCTATTTTTCTAATTTTTAAAATTTTTCAGTTTTAAACCATAATAAATTTCAAAATATTTTTAACATATTAAAAGTAGAATAGGTGTTCGAATTTATAGATGATAAGAGTTCGAATTTGTAGGGAAGACATATAATTAGAAGTTCTATTGGAAGTAAAATTGATATTTAATTATAAGGCATATGATTAAAAGTTCTATTAAAAGTAGAATAGGAGTTCAGATAAATACTAATAAATATAAAAATATATTTTACGATATAGAAGTTAAATAGGTGTTCGAATTTGTAGATGAAAAGAGTTCGAAATTATAGGGAAGACATGTAATTAGAAGTTCTATTGGAAGTATAATAAGTATTTATAAGATATATGATTACAAGTTATATTCGAAGTAGAATAGGAGTTCTAATTTATAAAGAATAAGAGTTCGAATTTATAGAAAAAACATATAATTATAAGTTCTATTAGAAGTAGAATATGTGTTTGAATATATGAAGGAGACATATAATTAACAATTTTATTGGAAGTAGAATACAAGGACGGTGGTGACATTTTTTACAATATTCTAAAATTATATATATTTTTTACACAAGTTATTTATACTTCTATTAAGAAAATTTTTCATAAATCCAATACTAATCTCATAAAAATGAGTCTTCGTATTTAAAAAGAAAAGAACTGATGTGTTAACATAATAAAAGAGCATTCTCATGCGGGGACCCTAAATAAATACATGAGTATCTATAATATAAAGAGAAAAGATATTTTTTTTATTTTTTAGAACTCCATAAATTTAACACTAATAAATATAAAAAAAAACTTTTAACATATTAAAAGTAGAATAGGTGTTCGAATTTATAGATGAGAAGAGTTCGAATTAATAGGGAAGACATAAAATTAAAAGCTCTATTGGAAGTAGAATATGTATTTAATTATAAGACATATGATTAAAAGTTCTATTAGAAGTAGAATAGGTGTTCAAATAAACACTAATAAATATAAAAAAATCTTTTAATATATTAGAAGTAGAATAGGTGTTCGAATTTATAGAAAAGAAGAGTTCAAATTTATAGGGAAGACATATAATTAGAAGTTCTATTGAAAGTAGAATATGTATTTATAAGGCATATGATTAAAAGTTCTATTGGAAATAGAATCGGAGTTCGAATTTATAGAGAATAAGAGTTCGAATTTATAGAAAAAACATATAATTATAAGTTTTATTGGAAGTAGAATGGGTGTTTGAATATATAGAGGAGACATATAATTAAAATTTTTATTAGAAGTAGAATACAGGGACGGTGGTGACATCTTTTACGATATTCTAAAATTATATATTTTTTATACAAGTTATTTATACTTCTATTAGGAAAAATTTCATATATCCAGTACAAATCTCATAAAAAAGTCTTCGTATTTAAAAAGAAAAGAATTGATGTGTTAACAAAATAAAAGAACGTTCTCATGCGGGAACCCTAAACAAATACAGAAGTATCTATAATATAAAGAGAAAATAAGATGTTTTTCTATTTTTAAAACTCAATAAATTTTAGAAAGCTTGGAGAAAATTAAAAATGGAATTCACACTATTTTTAGGTTTTGATTTTAAGGAAAAAAGTTGTATAATGATATGTAATGAAGTTAAATTTCGATCTCAAACGAGAGCGGTTCAAAACATATTTAACGGGAAGACGGCTCACTAGAAAAGATTGTATCAGATATTAGAATTTAAAATTGATGATAAAATTTTTATCTCATTTTCAGTATTCAATTTTTATGGATAAAAATTATTATACAACTAATATATGTAAAAGTTAGGGTTTTGTTCTTAACGAGAGAGCGATTCAAAAGGAATAACCATGTTTGACGAGAAAGCTATTCATTAAAGAAAACCGTGTTGAATATAAAAATTTAATATTGATGATATAATCGAAAAAATATATATAATTTTTTTTTGAATTTTAGGATTTTAAATATTAATAACTAAAAAACTATCTTTTAACATATTAGAAACATAATAGGTGTTCAAAAATAAGAGTTTGAATTTATACGGATGACATATAATTAAAAGTTTTATTGGAAGTAGAATAAGTGTTTGTATTACATATAATTAAGAGTTTTATTGTAAGTAAAATATGAGTTCTAATTTATAAATTAGAAGAGTTTGAATTTATAGAAAATACATATAATTAAAAAATTTAATTGGAGGTAGAAAATGTGTTTTTATATATAAAAAATATATATAATAAAATATTTTATTGAAATTAGAATACGAGAACGATGAAAATGTACGTCTTACACGATTTTTTAAACTTTATATCTTTTTTTCCTAAAACTCTTTTATTTTAATTTTTAATACAAATTAATTATACTTGCATTAGAAAAATATGTCCATAAATTCAATATTATTCCCGTAATGAAAGTCTTCGCAAAATTAATGTGTTAACATAATAGAAAAATAATTCCATGCAAAAGCTATAAATTAATAGAGGAATATCTATAATATACAGAAAATATAAGATGCATTTTCATCTTTAAAACTCTATAAATATTCGAAAGTTTAAAGAATGTTAAAATTAGAATTTTATCTCTTTTAAGGTTTTAATTTTAAGAAAAAAATTTTATTTCATAAGATAAGTGCTAATGAAGTTAGAATTTCGGTTCCAAATAAGAACGGCTCGAAACATGTTTTAACGAGAAGACGGCTCACTAGAAAAGATTGTATTAGCTATTAAAATTGGATACTGATGTCATAATTTTTATTTTTATTTTTATTTTTAGGATTCGATTTTTATGGATAAAAATTATTATATAAGTCTTTAGAAAATATGTTAAATGTAACGAAAATCTATATTGATTTTTTTTTAAATATTGTAATGTCGCCACGAAGCGCGGCTTTATCAACTAGTTTTTAATATAAAAGAAAAACACTATCATTTTTTGTCAATCTTTTTTGGTGATACAACAAACACCAAAACACGACTGTTAGTCATAGTGGAATTAGGCCTGCTAATTAATCAGAGTCCGAATAGATGTTCAAGACCTTCAAGGTCCAATTATATTTTTTTATTTTCCAAGCCCAGTTCTTTTAATTTTTTTTATGTGGTTTATTTAACAAAATTATTTAATCTTAAACCCCATCTTCTTTTTTATTTAAAAATTTTAAACTCTCAAATAATTCATGCAATGCAAAGTACGCCAAGTTTTCTAGCCATATTCACAAATTTTATTAGCATTCTGATAAAACTTGCATTTGTAATGAAAGTTTGTCGGTTTGGTTTTCGGTTTTCGATTTTGTTATCCTAACTATTAAAATAAATAATAATATAATATAATTAATGATAATTAACTGATTGTCTTTTTCACGTTTTTACTTTTATTTGCAATCATTAACATATATTCACAAATATCACACCACATCTTTCAATCATTAATAAAATATATTAAAAATTAGTATACATTGTTTATAATAAGAATATATGTATAATCCTTAAATATGAACATATCAAATTATATTAAATTAAAATTTAAAAAAATATTGAAAATAATGTTTATATAAAACTATAATATAAATTTTAATAAAATTATATTTAATTTAAAAAGTTATATTATCTGTTTTTAATATAGAAGAAAAACACCATCATTTAGAATACTATAAAATATGTATTATTATATTTTAGTATCTTCTATAATTTATTTTTTTACTAATTGAAAAACATATATTAAAATTATGAATAATAATATAAAAATATTTAAAAAGATATGATAAAAATATTAAAAATCATCCGTGCATTGTACTGATTATAGGCTAATACAAATACTTTAATAATTTATAACACGTTAAAATTATCGATACTACCGCAATCGACGAACTAATAAGTTTGTATTGTATATTAGAATCCCACCACTACTGAAGTGATGGGATGTGATTTAGGGACTTACAAGTTCAAAAACTTAGATCCGAATTTATTGGGAGATACGAAAGTAAGTGGGATGTGTTAACATTAAATTAGTTGAGGTATCCGAAAGCTATAAAATAAAAAATGTTTACATATTGTGCCTGTTTGGTTAAGCTTAAAATAAGGACTTATGAACTTATTTTCGGATAAAAATTCTATATTTTGAATTTTTTTTATACAAGTATTTAATGTATGTTTGAGATTCAATAAGTTTCAAAAATAAGTTGAAAAATAAGTTGCAAAGTTAGGAATCTCTAACTTTGTCTTAAAATAAGTTGACTTATTTTGAAAAAAAGTTCCCTCAAACACCCCAGAATGTGTTTCGTATTCGTATTTGATTATCTCTCTTGTTTGTACTTTGTACTGTACTTGTGATGACTTGTATAAAAAATGTTCCAACACAGCCAACGGTTCTTTCAAGATCAGGAAATTAATTTAGTTATTGATATGATTTATTTATGTTCCGTTAAAGATATCAAAGAAAACACTGATCACTATATTATGTTATATGTTTGAAAGTGAACTTGCACATGACACCATATGCAGATA
The DNA here is from genome assembly GCA_036435485.1 of Saposhnikovia divaricata. NCBI lineage: Eukaryota > Viridiplantae > Streptophyta > Magnoliopsida > Apiales > Apiaceae > Saposhnikovia > Saposhnikovia divaricata. The sequence continues at coordinate 162,471 of JAZHRN010000149.1, forward strand.
ACATGTAAATTCGTTTTCCTGCGATGCTCATTAGTCATTAGCCTTCCAATATTCTCATCATGTGCATAATATTTTTAAATTTGAGAAAAGGATAAATATATCATGTCCTACAATTTGTAGAGAAATTCCTCACTTATCATCAAGTGGAGAAAGGAGCAGGGAGTAAGGAGCAACAGATAAGATTGAAAATAGACATTTCATTCAACAAATCAATTTCTTCCAATTATCGCCTGACAAGTCCTTCCCCTTGAGATAACTAACAGTACATTGAAGAATGTTTGTTTTTGTGTGTATTCTCTCTTAGAACCTCTTCATCTGCTTACCCTTTGTTAGAAGAACACATTGTTCGAACATTAAATTTATAAGCACGTTTACAAAAAAATATTTTAATCAGACATTTTTTTTTGATTAAGCTCTAGGATACTTGCTATTATTTGTTCATTATATATTGATATAGGCGAGAATTGAACTCAAGATCGTGGGAACAAATGGATAATTCTATTCTACCATTGAGCTACTCCCAACCCATTCTAATCGACATTTTAAATTTATCATAAAAATTAAGTTTAGTAAAGTTAATTACATTTACAAGTTATGACCAAATCAAAATGTGAATTAGAACTGTATCTTCTTATGATCTCATCTTCTAAAAATCTACAGATATGATGAAATGCAACGCTCTTAAGTCTTAACTGTTTGCACCAGAGGCAAAACTTATTGCATGTGTTTGTGTTCCCATAGGATAATGAAGCATCATGATTGAATTCATGGCTACACATGCATGAGCTCATTTACAAATAATTACTTACATGTATTACTCATATCATACATGAAATAGATGACATTGGGATTGGATTTTTGTTTGCATTTTAAGCACCCCATGTGGAGGGACAATGTATAACAACAGAGAGATGGACAAATGGTTATCTCCATTTCTTGGTTTTTATATCTTAAGTTTTTTTAATGAATGTCACATAATCATTATATGTATGTATTGACTTGCAAGATGAATGCAGGTGATTTTATTGGGGTATTAAGATAAAAAAAAAAAAAAAAATTCATGGGTGATCTTAGGCTTTAGCAATGAGTAAACACTATATAAACAAGATTCTGCCCAGGGCCCTAATTTAAACATCACATGCATATTCTTTGTATCGCTTTAGTAAAGTTCTGTCATCCTCAGAATCGGTATTCATTAAAATGAGTTTATTTTTATCAGAACTAGCTTGTAAATCTGTATCACGTGATAACATTCAGCGTTTCTTCGTTTTTGACATACTCAGAAATGACGGGTAATTTTGTAGTTTTGTTAGAAAATCATAAAATTTTGGATTTTAAAATCAGGTTTTTGAAAAACAAATCAAGCACGAAAGAAGCGGGGGAAGATTAGAGTACAAGTGTACAACTGGCCTGGCGCTGTATGAGTTTTTGGCTGACACTCTCAAAAGTTCACGTGAAAATTTAACCGGATCTATTACTGTACTTTGTCTTCAACTTGGCAGGTACAGTAACCTTTAGGTGTGCCTGTTCAACATTGTCTATTTTTGGGAGAAGTCCTATCAATGCGTCGACTGTACTGTCATACTCTATGCTTACCGTATCTTAGCAATCTTCCGGATTAGTCGATATGAGTGAAAGTTAATCCGAATAATGAATTATTACAAAAAAAGGTTCAACAATGTCATAATATATTATTTATAAATATTATACAATAACGAGTTCTAATGATATAGGAAGTTGATTTTACCTATCAATTCTAACAACATTACTTATACTCATTTCTTGTTATTATTTAATGGGTTTCATGTGCTTGAGGATGATCTGAGGATTCCATTTTTAATAAAAATTTAAAGGTATTTATGTAAAATTACTGAAAAAAGTTTATATTTACAAAAATGCCCCTACGAGACCTTTACTTTATAAGTACAAACCACTTATAACCTCATGAGATTGTCCTCATGCCCAGTTTTCTCTATTATAACAATATATTTGAAAAGAGAGAAAAAAAATATGAAAAATAGAGAAAAAATAGATTAAAAAAATGAGGAAAATAAATTTTTTATTCATACCCAATGAAAGAAATAGGTAATGGCTAATGGTTACCATATTTTACGATAAATCGATGCATTAAGTGAAGTCGTAACTTTACAATTTACTCTAATATACCGGTAGCCATTAAGTAGTGTCGAATTTTATTGATGACATGCATAATATTTTCACTTGTGATGTTTTCTGTTCTAACAATCCGGTAGATATAACCAGAAAAAGACTAGTATAAGTATTTTCATGATGTTGTGAATTTGTGATCATACTCCGAAGTATAGGTATGTATTTACGAGTCTGCAAATATGCACCGGTTAGATTTAACCAAACGAAGAATCGAGAAATGCATGTACATTTTTGGTTTCTTACCCTGTGAAGGCTTCAAGGTTCACATGCATTGCCCTCTTTACATTTCACATGACTTTGAACTCCAATTCTACAGACTTCTAGCGAAGCCCAAATCAAAATAAACAAGAAGAGGGAAGAGCGTAATTAAAAGGGTCGATCAAGAATAAATGTTTATTGTGGTAAACGGTGAAAACATGCACTACAACAACTTTTTACAGTATGCGTAGATTTTTGATGTGAAAATAATGATCATATCTCGTAACATTTGCGATATAATTGATTACAAACAATCATTTGCTAATGACCGTCAAAACGTAATTGAAATGTGCAAGTTCACTGAATATAGATCATACAATAATACAATCCAAGTAGCACGTGACCAAGTCGAAACCACATTCCTGTAGTTTAGACTAATACTACTTCTGTCTCAAAAAACTCTTCCCATTTCAAAAAACACGTTTGCCAATGCACACTTTTGATTGTTAATATGTTCAATTTCGTATTAGTATTAAATATAAAAACTTCACTGTATTAAAGTACTCATAAATACGAATCCAACAAGATCACTCATGACTATATTTGATCTTATAAATTATGCGTAAATTAGTAATTTGTCTCATGTTATGAACAATGCCGACATTATAAAGGGGAAGATCATTTTGTGACGGAGGGAGTAATTAACTACTGGAGCATTTACTTTTTATTTAAGCATTTTTGTAAAAGAAATAAAAATTAAAAAAAAACAATAAAGTTCGTCACATGCTCTGCAAATCCAGCTCTTGTACTAAATTTACCTATTCCCCTTCCCTTCTCTCCAATTTATAGTAAACTCCATCACTTCCCTCTTCCACATGCACACTGATAATAATAAACCCCCATGTTCTTCTGACAATCCCTCCCTCCTAATTTGCCTTCACGCAAGCTCCTTTTAAATCCTTTACTTACCACATTTATTTATTTATTACTATACGTACAACACAATCACCCCCCCTCCTTCCTTTCTTTACAAGCCACCCCTACTCTCATCCTCCGGCCACCCCAAACTAACACAACTCTCTCTCTCTCTCTCTCTCTCTCTCTCTCTCTCTCTCTCTCTCTCTCTCTCTCTCTCTCTCTCTCTCTCTCTCTCTCTCCCCCTCTCTCTCCCTCCCTCCCTCTCTCTCCCGCTCTCTCTCCCTCTCCCTCTCTCTCTCTCCCTCTCTCTCTCTCTCTCTCTCTCTCCCTCTCTCTCTCTCTCTCTAAATGTCTCTAACTAAACGACACTCCACGAGTTCACACCCGCAATCCGATCTCAAGCACCGAGTCATCACCTGCATCAACAAGCTCTCCGACCGAGACACACTCGCCGTCGCAACAACCGAGTTAGAATCCATCGCTAAATCACTGAGTCACGACTCGTTCTCTCCCTTCCTCAACTGTCTCTCCACCACCGATTCCTCCGAGAAATCTCCGGTTCGTAAACAATGCGTGCGTCTCTTAGGTCTTCTCTCCGCTTCGCACGGCGACAATCTCTCTCCGCACCTCTCCAAGATGCTCGCCGCCGTCGTCCGCCGTCTCCGCGACTCCGACTCCGCCGTGCGCCTCGCCTGCGTCGCCGCGGTCACCTCCATGGCCTCGGAGATCACTAAACCGCCGTTCTCGACACTATCTAAACCGCTAATTGAGGCAATTTTGCACGAGCAGGACTTTAATTTGCAAACCGGCTCGGCTTTGTGTTTAGCCGCGGCGATTGAGGCGGCACCGGATCCTGAACCGGTTCAGTTACAGAAGTTGTTACCAAAGTTGTTGAAATTGAGTAAGAGTGATGGTTTTAAACCGAAATCGGCGATTTTGTCGCTGATTGGGAATGTTGTGAGTGCTGGCGGTGCGAAAAGTTCGAATGTGATCAAGTGTTTGATTCAGTGCCTAATTGAGTTTTTGTGTAGTGAGGATTGGGCGGTGAGGAAGGCAGCTGTGGAGGCCTTGTTGAAATTAGCTATGACTGAGAAATGTAGTTTGATTGAGTATAAGGCTTCGTGTTTAGCGTCTCTGGAGAGCCGGAGATTCGATAAGGTAATGTTGATGTTGATTAGAGGTGTTCTTATTAGCTTATCGTGTTATGTTTCTATGAAATTTTGTGTGTTGTTATGTTCCTCTTTTTATTTGACATTAACAATTTTGATGTTTTTTGCAGGTGAAAGTTGTTCGAGACACAATGAATCAGGCATGTGAGTTGTGGAAGACGATTGCTGATGAAGAGGATTTATCGTCGCCACAATTGTCCACAGGTAATGAACTGTTTCGGAACATTGCTCTTAAGTTGGTTATAGTATTTAGATTCCGGATAGAAGATTGTTTGCAATCTCAGTTGTTTAGACAGACCGTAAATATGCCCTTTGAATGGCTTCATTCAGTAGTGAGTCCTTTGATCCATGCCTCAATTGTTTTTCGGGTGATTTTAGTGTTTACATTTATTTTCATATTTTGAAATGTTTGCATGAGTTTTATGTCAACCTCTTTACAAAATTTATGGGATTTTTGTATTATCAAGAGGTTCCTATTGTCTTATCTACGAAGAAGTGGGGAATAGGCTTCAAACTTTTTAGTGGGAACATGAAATTTTATAGAGTAATTAGGTTATACTTACAGTGAAAAGGTATGGGGCATGGAGGAAACAAACTTTTTATGCTGGCAATTGAAAAAGAAGCATTATATACATCTTAATTTACATATGTGATTAGTTATACTCTAAATCATTTTTGGCTTTCAATAGGTTGAGTAAAATTTTATGAAGTTCTTAGTTACTGTATGCCTGTTGGGGTCACCGTTGGACTTGATGCTTGTGTAAAACTAGTGAGAAAAACAAGTCTTCCTACAGCTAAAAGATATCATCAGTATGACATTAAAAATCATAAAACATAAATTCGAATACCAAGAAGGAAAGTCTAGGTGAAGACCTTCACCGACAAGAGTCTAATAAAAGTATAAACTACAAATATAAAATCATATACACAGGAAACTATTGACTTGGTGAATCATAATCTAGAAAGCCAAAATATTAATTCGGAGAGTTAATTAATGAAAATTGGAAAGTACTTATTTTACATTAAGGATTTAAAGGAGAAAGTCAAAGGCATTACAAATTCTATATCCATATTTGTTGTTTTTTTCTCATTGTTACTTCTTGAGAAAAGAGTTTCTTTTTTTATTTGTTTCCGTATTGAGATGTAAAACTTGTCAATTCCACCTTTTAACTTTGGTGCTCATTTCATCCAGGGAATAAGAGTGAATTAAACTCATCTCCTGTCAGCGAAGGTCCTTGCCAGATTGGAATTGAAACTCATAAAGCAACGAGAACCATTCCCAGAAGCCGGTTGCCACCATCTGATGGCACCGTGAAGCGCATTGCTTCAAAAACTAGCCAGAGCAAACCAAAATTGGATTTCAAGAAACCTTTTGACCGGAAAACTGAAATTGCTGAACCCCAGCCAACCTATATAAAGGTGGTTTCTGAAGATGAATCGAGGATAACAAACTCCAAATTTCAAGATTCAGTGGATGATGGACGTTGCAGGATGGTAAAGCAGGAAGCAAAACGAGTCCTCTTCAGTAAATGCCATGATGAGAAATCACATAAAGTAGGTGGTTTGAGATCCATGTCTCGTGTAGTTCCGTTCATTGAGGATGAACCTTGTGAGCTTAATGAAATTGCTTACGAAGATAGTTATATTAATCACAAAGAGGCGGAGAATCTATCTCTGATCCAAGAACAGCTTTTGCATATTGAAAATCAACAATCCAGTCTGTTTGCCCTTCTCCAGGTATGTTGCTCAATAATATTGATGTGTAGGGTACTAAATATTTATTAGCTGCAAGCCTGCGAAAAAAAGATTATTTTGATGCCTGTACGATCATACTACTACAGATATATGCAGTTTGCATAGCTTACAGTTCTACATCTGTTTGCTGGTACTCTGTGCCTTATAATATACTTACGAAACCTAATTTATTAATTTTAATGCTTTGAATATGCTAGGTTGATAGTTTCATGCAACTTTTTTAGTTGGCCGTAATGTGCAATATTGTTTGCCTGATAGAATTGATGAATCTTACGGTTGCTTATTTCGTTTCTATAAATGATTACAGAGGTACATTGGCAGTTCTCAAAGCGGAATGAACTCTTTAGAGACACGCGTAAATGGCCTGGAGATGGCACTGGATGAGATATCACAAAATGTAGCAGTATCAAGTGGAAATGTATCAGACACGGACTCTTCAGGAAACACTTGTTGCATGCTGCCCCGGGCCGAATTTCTGAGTCCAAAGTTTTGGAAGAAAACAGAAGGGCAATATTCGTCTTCCAGAGTATCTTTCTCTGGAAGAAAGCAATTAGCTTATGTTGTTAGCGACTTGCCAAATAAAGATGCTGATGCCGAAAAAGTTAAGCCAGATGATCCCAAGAGTCGGCAACAGAACGGGAATAATTATCTCAGGCCTCATAGAATGCCAAAGAATATCCTAGTTTCTGGTTGCAGTGGGCTTGACGGGGGCTCAGTTGAAAATTTTGCACGGTATTAAAACTAAGGTAATTAAACACCTGTCATATAATTCAGTTGTGGTATTTCACTAATTTTCTAACCCATGATTCTAAATTAGAGTTTTAAAACTTGCACTAATACTGCCATTTCCTTGTGTATATGATATGGAACTTAAGCTAGACATTTTTTGCAGGTTTTTAAACACAGCCTGAAACTTTTGTCCAGCTCAATATCCATCTGATCTGGGTGAAGTTGTCTATCAGGTTTCTGCAGAGAGCAACACAGAATGGTTTAATGTCACCTTTAAAACTGACAAGGAGAAGGAACTCGAAGCATCCTCATTGCTGAAATTTCTGTACAATAACTGCGACATTTATGGTGTATCATGTTAAGATCTTGATGCAAGAAGGGAGCCACTCATTGTGCATTTTGATTCACAGGCGTTTTGTATGGAGAAAACTGTTGTATAGTTTTGTTAGCCATCCCTCTGTTACTCTGTGTACGTCTTAAGTAATCAAATTAGTGTCGAACGGAGACTGTATTGTACTCCGTTCTGTATTGTTTAGACTGGTAGTACTTGGACAAACTTAATCACCAGATGGTAGGTAGATGGTCCTGGTCCTGGTCTTGTACTACCATGCATCTATGATTTAGTCATAGCAACTAGCAAGTATCGAAATTATACCAATTGCCAGGGAAAAGGATGAAATTGAGCGACATAGAGAGATATGATTCGTTGGTCCCTCATGTTCAATTTAATTCCAATGGGTCCATTTTGGAACATGGCAGTGGTCCAGTTGAATAAATTACATATCCACCACGGAGAGCCCCTTGCTTTTGTCAATCGAATCTTTGGGCACACTGATTAGTGATTAGCATTATACCCGGTGCCGGTTTGGCAGAAGCCTTAACAATATTTTAGAATTTAGAATTTAACGGTTTCATTTGGGGTTTAAAAATATTTAATATTTTAATTAAAAATTTTAAACATTTATTTATATTTTCTTGAAATTCAATAGTTAATTTTTGGAATTTAATAGTTGCATTTTGGATTTTAAAATTACTCAAAATGGCGAATAAATTGTATACGAACTTAATTTCCATTTTGAATCCAAAACACTACTTGAAGTAGTGTTTTGCAAAAAAAAAAAAAAAACTCTGTTTAAAATTGAAAACATTGTAATGCGATATTTGGAATCATCCATTCAGGTTGTGATATTTGATATCATTCAATTTAAAATTATAATAAATTGGACCAACACCAAAAATAAAATAGAACGGACAAAATTATTCTTATATACCCAAATAAATATGACAACTCAAGGTACTTGTGTTGTGCTCAGCAGAATTGTGAGGAACGAGTTTATTGACAATGTTTTGTGAATTTCTAGATCTTGTTTTTATCCATTTAACTTCGATTTTCGGTTTTTACCATACTACGGTTTAATAATGTGTGATGACCTTGAATGGTCGCGGCTGGGTATGGGGGTCAGGAATCACCTCTTCTTGGTTTGTTATCAAGTGCATAGTTTAGTAATGAAACCCATCACAAGAAAGATTCGACCTTCACATTACTTTTCACTACATCAGCCTTTTTATATCTTTTTATATTACAGTTACAATAAGTATCGTTTAACCTAAAGTTTTATGCCTCTCTGGGTCTGCTCATGGTTCCCCATCTCCCTCTCCCCTTACCACTAAAACGATAATCCAAAACTATATTCATATATATGCATCCGATCCAATATCGTTAATAAAAATTATTGAAAATATTCAAACCGCAAAAACTAGTTTGGAGGTCATAAATAACTCGTAAACTACTTTTTAAGAAAATAATTTTTCTCACACCATAATCAGCACGTTGAACAACCACTAATTAAGCAAAAATAAGTTGTATACCAAACTACGAGTAATCAACTCAGATTTATGTACGAACACGCGTAACATAAAAAAAAAGGATAATCTCAAAATTATGCGTTCTTCAAATTATTTTTTTAAAAATACTATCACTTTTAAAACTATTTATAAAAATACCATTCTTTAAAATTATTTTTTCAAAAATACGTTTTGCAACCTCATCTGCAACTTCAGGGCGGCGCCATCCGTGTGAATTGCAACTGAAAACTGGAAGTTGCAAATGAGGTTGTAACTGAAAATTGGAAGTTGCAAATGAGGTTGCAACTGAAAACAGGAAGTTGCAAATGAGATTGCAAATGAAATTTTGAAGTTGCATATGAGGTTGCAAAAGTTGCAACTGACACGACACGACTGATGCTGAAGTTACAAATGAGGTTGCAAAGTTGCAACCCATATTTTTCAACAAAGAATTTTAAAGAAAGGTATTTTTATAGAAGGTGGTATTTTAAAAAAAAAAATAGAAGTTAAAAACAAAGGCGGTAGTATATTTATAAAACTGAAAGTATACATTTGAAACTCCATTTTAAATATAATAAAAATGTAAAAAAAAGTTATATATATATATATATATATATATATATATATATGTAAATATGTAAATATCCAAAAAAAAAAACACTACAAATATAATTACATTTCTAATAATTTATTACTCTGTAATGTATCAAAACGTTTGAAGTAAGATGACAATATCTTTTGAAGTATGACAATACTACTACCAGTTAAGCAAAAACACCTTCCGTGCTAGATTTGTTCAATCCTACTCAAAATACGATCATCAATGCACTTAAAAAATAAACTCAAAGTTACTAACATTGCACATCACAAGTAGTGTTCTAAATTTTTTTCGATTTTTCAAAAATCGTCTAACAAATTACTCATAAATTGTTAAAAGATATTTGATCAATTTGATTTTTAAAATTCGATTTATCATTTTAAAATATTTTAAAATAGTATATTATATTATAAATTAAATTAATTTATTAAAATATTATTAAAATATTAAAATTTATTCAATTTTTTGTTCCAATTTATCCTTCCGATACATCTGAATTTATCAATAAACCGTTATTAAATTGATAAAACATTTTTTTCCAATTTCCAAAAACTACGACCCTGATCACAAGTCATAAATGGGCCGAACGGTCCAAGAAGAAGCAGTAAAACTAAAACCAAAAAGTAAAAAAACCTGGGAGTAACAAAAGTTACCCGTGACAACTCAATCAATGAACTAGTACATACAACTATACATACAACCTATCATGTCATAAATCATTAGAAAATAAAGAAAGAACAGTCTCTCTCTCTCTCTCTCTCTCTCTCTCTCTCTCTCTCCCTCCCTGTATTTTTTCAATCTCAGTCAATGACCCCTATCCATTTTCTCCCTCATTTCCACTCAACACTTCACACCCACTAAACCAAATCAAAACTTTAAGCCTTTCAAATCATCACAATGCAAATCCACCCACTCTTTCTCATTATTTTCACTACAACAACTATCCCTTTTTTACTCACTTCAGCTCTTGAAGATGATGTTAAATGTCTTCAAGGTATCAAATCTTCATTCACAGATCCACAAGATAAGCTCAGATGGAGCTTTGATAACACCTCTGTTACTTCCATTTGTCAACTCACTGGTGTTTCTTGCTGGAATGAGAAGGAGATTAGGCTTATTAGTCTTCAACTTCCGGCAATGGGTCTCGCCGGAACCCTACCGGAAGCTTTGAAGTATTGCCGGAGTTTACAGACTTTGGATCTTTCTGGGAATCAGATATCTGGTATGATTCCTCAACAGATTTGTACTTGGTTGCCTTATTTGGTTACTTTAGATGTTTCAAGTAATGATTTTTCGGGTTTTATTCCGAATGCATTGGTGGATTGTAAATTCTTGAATAATTTGATTTTGAGTAATAATAAGTTGTCTGGTTCTATTCCTTATGAGATTGGGAGGTTGGATAGGCTTAAGAGGTTTTCGGTTTCGGGTAATGATCTTTCCGGGGTGATTCCGGAGGATTTGTCGAGATTTCAGGAGGGTGATTTTGAGGGGAATAATGGGCTTTGTGGGAAGCCAGTTGGGGGGAAATGTGGTGGAGTGGGGAGTAAGAATTTAGCTGTTATTATTGCTGCTGGTGTTTTCGGGGCGGTTGGATCGTTGGTTATAGGGTTTGGTTGTTGGTGGTGGTTTTTTGTTAGAGCGAATCGGAAGAAGAGGAGGGAGAGTGGTGGTGTTGGTGGAAAGGATGGGAGAAGTTGGGTCGAGAGATTGAGAGCTCATAGGTTTGTTCAGGTTTCGTTGTTTCAGAAACCTATTGTGAAAATTAAAGTGAATGATGTGATTGTGGCGACCGATGATTTTAGTGATGACAATATTGTTGTTACAACAAGGACTGGGGTTTCGTATAAGGCTATATTGTCGGATGGATCAGTGTTGGCGGTTAAGAGGTTGAGTGCTTGTAAGCTTAACGAGAAGCAGTTTAGGTCGGAAATGAATCGGTTAGGACAGCTGAGACATCCTAATTTGGTGCCTTTGTTGGGTTTTTGTATTGTGGAAGATGAGAGGCTTTTGGTGTATAAGCATATGCCTAATGGTAGTTTGTATTCACTATTGTATTTGGGTGTTGCTCCGACTAGTAATAGTTTCTTGCTAGATTGGCCTGCTAGGTTTAGGATTGGTGTTGGTGCAGCTAGGGGACTAGCTTGGCTTCACCATGGATGTCAACCCCCCTACCTCCATCAAAATATAAGCTCGAATGTGATTCTTCTTGATGATGATTATGATGCTCGCATAACAGATTTCGGATTGGCGAGGCTTGTGGGTTCAGTTGACTCTAACGATAGTTCATTTGTAAATGGTGACTTGGGGGAGTTTGGATATGTGGCTCCTGAATATTCAAGTACTATGGTTGCTTCGATGAAAGGGGATGTTTATAGTTTTGGAGTAGTGCTTTTGGAGTTGGTGACAGGACAAAAGCCCCTTGAGGTGAGTAATGCAGGGGAAGGATTTAAAGGACATCTGGTGGATTGGGTTAATCAGCTAGCTAACGTTGGTCGAACTAAGGATGTTATTGATAATTCACTGTGCGGGAAAGGTCATGATGACCAAATCATGCAGTTTCTAAAGATCGCTTGTACTTGTGTGGTGTCGAGGCCAAAGGAAAGGCCTTCTATGTATCAAGTTTACCAGTCATTAAGGAGCATGGGTGAGGATCATGGAGGCTTGGAACAATTTGATGAATTTCCATTGAACTATGGCAAGCAAGAACACGATCACAAGGATTAGCTACGATCACAAGGATTAGCTGGTGGTCAGAAATGCGTACAAGCATACCGTTGTTACCAGCTTTCGATATTTCTGCCATGACAAATTCGACAAGTAGGTTTTTCTTGGTATGCTCTATTATTAGATACGGTTGTAAAATAGTCACTAGATGCCTGGACTTGCATCTCAAATTGTATCTATTTTCATTGCTGCAGAAGCTACTGATGTATGTTTTAGATATTTGCAGCATAACCAATTACCAACGTTTCAAGTGATATGCCTATTTCTGAGAACTTGATTGAAAACTTTTTGAGATGCATTTTAGAACTACTAGTGTTGCCCAAAAATAAAATAACACGAGTAGTATATGTAGACTTTTGCAGCAATTCAACATGCCCTAGAGTTTAGGTACATATACGATTCTTGAGAAATATCCTTCAGGTTTACTAAAATGTTTTACCTCTGTGCCACACCACGAGCATTGCAAATATATCAATTAACAAATTTGATTTGAAAATTATGTTAACTAATAATTAGGATAACCAAACCGAAAACCAAAACTTAGGATAACCAAATCGAAAACCAAAACTTTCAATGTTTCGGCTTTAATATAATAGTATAGATAGATTTTTTTTGATACATGAAGAATTAAATATAAAATTCAATTTTGAATGTGTTTTCATTTATGTGCCCGTATAATTGTGACTCGCGTTATAGATGAATTCTGAAAGAACAAATTATTTTTTCACAGCGACAACAGAGCTGCTAAAATATGCTGAAGAACTGTTTTTTTTTTTAACTTACACTAAAAATGGTCGAAACATGAAATGATATCATTTATATTTGTCATTATACCATCACACAAAGTCGAAAACAGTAACATGTTATATGTGTTAAATAACCAGTCCATCTACAAACCTAAGGTGATAGAGAAAGGTCCAAAAAAAGATTCAAAACATTTTGTTGTCTTGATATCATGAAACATTGCCCGGTGCTGAAAAGGATAGAAATGTGTGAACATGATGATTCAAATGATGGGAGGGAGGCATGATCCTTCACCATGCTTTCCCTCTCAACCCAAACCCTGCATGTGAGGAGGGTCAGTTCTAACATTCTGGCATCTCAGTGTCTGTAGGCATTACATTTCTGTACAACTGAAGATACAATAATGGTATCCCTAGAATCCATGGCCACATTCCCACATGCTTCTGAGCCCACCCTCCACGGAAGGATATATGTTCCAAAACTTCTACTGGATTAGCTAGGCTTCCAAGTATGAAAGACAAGTTATAATTTACCATTACAACCATACATGCATAAGTTGCAACACTACTTAAATAGGTTCCATGTGCCAAATCACACATGCTCTGGACTGATAATGCACTAGGGAGAAAAAACTTTTCTCCAAATCAATGTTGCAATACCAGAACTAGAAGTTTTAAAACCAGAAATAACAGTTGAGGTAAAACACGACGAACAACATTTATATAACAGAATGCTAAACAAGTCAAATAAATTTTAACCCTGAAAACAAAGTATGAATAGCAAGGCTAAATAATTTAAACCATGCCAGTCCACAAAACTATACTCAGTACATCTCCTATTAGACAAGACTCACACATTCATGACCAGTGCTCGCATTATAATTTTTTTGCTAGGATCTTAAACAAAATTTATAACATATCCAGAACAGGAAATGTGCTTTCTAGTTTAAAGCTGTAAGATTACAGGACACAATAACAGGTTATTGCTGCATCCCCCACGCACCCACCAAACATATCTTTTTTTTTTCATCCTTTTTTTTTTTTAGGTGAAAATATACACAACAAAAAGGCCTGCTGCTTTAGTCAACTCTCTGGTGAAAATTCTACTTGAACACATTGTCTGCAGCTGAGCTAAAAATAGAGAAGAAAAGAACAGAAAAATGATATGGCAGTGTCCCTCAAATTAAAAAGCCAGAACTCCTTTTACGACACATCTACATTGACCTGACAGCAAGTGAGGATTACAACAGCTGGATGATGGATTGAGATCATAAAAAGTAATCAGGAGTTTTGCGAGTGGTGTCAGGCTCAATCTGCCGAGGTGCTGGATCAAACTGAAGGAAATTTTGGTCCATGTTCTCCCCAATTTCTAGAATTGCAGCCATATTTCCGCATCGGTAACAATAGTTTGGAGCACTGAATACCGTCACCACATTCTTGTCCTAAAGTACATGTAAGATGATATGAGAACCAAGCACATATTTAAAAAGAATGAAGGACTTGAAAAAATTTCAATCAGGTTTACAAACCTGACACCAGTTAAAACCTTCCATAACAAGCTGGTGAGCTCTTGAAATCAGAGAAAGTCCATTAGTATGGTTGAACTGAGACGCTATATCCTGTCCAAAAGTATAACCAGCTCCGCGTGGTGATATTCCCCACCCACAACGATCATCTGGATCTGACCACAAAAGGTCACACATTGGCCCTTCATGAGGAACCTAAAAACAAAATATTAAAACACTTAATTAGCAAGACAATAAACTTCACACACTGTTTACTGTCGGTAATGATTTGCATTTTTATTTTCATGGGGAAAAGGAAAAGCAGGAAACACAAGTATAAGATTAGTAGTTCATACACTTCATGGAGGCCTTTTTTTTATTATGGCAAGTAGATTCCCAATGTTATTATTGTAGGTTCATCTTAAAATTATGGAACTACCCAAAATAAATGGGATTGTCTTGGATAAAAAGCATTATAAAACAGACTGAAAAGACAGCACAAAAGATTGAACATTGGCAATGAAAAGATATTATGAAAAAGAAGACCATAGATTTCATATAGATACAGACGACATCTAAACTATTTAAATTCAAATTTTAGTATACCTCTTGTATACGGTCCAAGGATCGGATATTGTCTAGTGTATCCAGAGATGGTGAAAGTCCTCCGTGCAAACAAAATATCTACAACGCAAAAACATAATGATGTTGGATGTTGTAAAAATTATAAACCAAACCTTATCTGATTCAACACAAACCTGACTCTCGATCAGTGCTGTAAGGGGAAGATAATCAAACAGGTCGGTAAAGTACTTCCACACATTTGCATTTCCATACTTCCTCAAGCATTCATCATAGAAACCATAACTGTGGAGTACGAATTCAAAACAAAATTAATTGTGTTCCAAGTTAATAAAGTTTGTCCACAAGTGTAGCCAAATAATAAGAGAAGTTTCCCTTTCCATTGTATAAATCCTGTTTGTTACATTTAATAGTTTTAGCCTCATACCAATCATCCAGGACCATTTGCACGAGTCATTTACTCAAGTTCATGTCATTAAGATCAATCTTCTCAACACATTTACCCATCAAAAAATTTACAAATATTAGCATCCTTGATTCCCAAAGTTGAGTCATTGCAGGTCTTTATTCATACTGTATAGCACTATAGCTAGACTAACAACCTAATATAAAATTTTGGTTATGATCCCTTTCTTAATGATTTTCTATACAAGTCCCTTCTGAATTTTAAGAAGCTTAAATATAGCATCCTACCATCCTCTGACTTGTGAGATATAGAAAAACACTCAACCAGAAGGGCACTATAACTACATCATGTTTCTTTCCCGGACATGGGCAAATGAAAGGCAGTGCAGGTAACTGTAACAAGTACAACAAATAAGCAAATTACTTTTTGGCCCATCTTAGAAGCACTGGATATATATAAAAATACAAAAGTATGAATGCTACTGAACTTGAAGAACCCAAGAATAGGTCACAAGTTGGCTAATATCAAATTATTAACTGATCCACCAGTATTACATTGAATGAAGGAGTTCACAAGTTGTCTAGGTACTCAATGATGAAAAAACCCTACGGAGAACTGAGAGCATCAAGGGTTTGAGTAGAATATATACTACACAGTTCCATTAAGATGCGAGATTTGAGTAGAATATGCATTACACAGTTCCATCAAGATGCGAAAAATCATTCATCCAAGCAAGAAAAGGAATGTCGAGTTTTTTAATATATGTTGCTTAAGATTTTGTAGCTACTATACGATTCATAGTTTTATTTTTCTAATTGATTTTAGTCTTTGCCAATATTAGTACCAGAGGTGTCTGCCTAGATACTATTGCTGTAAAATGGGCTTTTATTGATTTAAAATGCTAAAAAGCTCTCCTGTTATTAAAACTGACAAAAAAAAAACTTTTACATGGATTAACAAATTTTCATTATTAAACTCCACCAATATATTTTTTCTTCAGCATAAGTTGGAAAACCAAATATTGCAACAGACTGTAAAAAATACACATAATCATAATTACTAAACTGATAAGAGAATGACCAAGTCTTACACTTGAGTTATTTGCCGGCTTTCGTGATTCCCTCTAAGTATTGTAAGTCTATCTCTGTATCGCACCTTTAGAGCCACCAATAGGGAGACGGTCTCCACAGAATAGTATCCACGATCTGCATTAATACATAAGACAATGAATATTTAAAAGAAAGCCAAATAATGAATATTGCTTGGTGACAAAGGAAAACAGCCCTGAAACACTCACACAGAAAAAGGTATATCACCATATACCATCAAAGTAAGGGGAAGCGAAATAGTATCAAGATACATTAATTAAAGATACGAAGAGAGCATGCACAAATATATCGGATTGTGCAAATAAATATACTTTGATTTTACCTTGTACAAACATTCTGACTCGTACGAAACATGAATTATCCCTTATCAAAAACTGTATCACACTGTATGTCATCACATATTAATTATCAGATGATAGTAGCAACTCTGGCTGGAAAAAGTACATTTTCAGGTTGCTACAAAACTTAATCTCCTGATTCAACAAATTAGGGAATAACAAAAAATTCAATTTATTGCCTATAATCCCAAGTACCACACAAGTCGACAAATGTCTTCACTTTTTTTTTTGATGGAACAAATGTCTTCACTTTAACTTGCTTTTTCTCTTCCTCTTCTCTTATCAAACAATATATATCTCAAGCTAACCTAACACTACTCTGTTTACCACACGTCACTCCATTCTCAATCGGCCACAATCCTGCCACAAAATCCAAACAGTGAGCTATGAACATGACATTCACCTTCGATTCCTCATTCCGAAACTTACAAATTAGACCTGACATCATTCCTATTACTAGAACTATCTACTTGCAAGCATGAAGAAACCGGACAACAAATACGCAAACAAATTATATAGAAAGCTACAAACTTCATCATACCTAAAGTCCTAAAGTGCTCTTAGTCTTAGGTCATACTAATAGCTTTGTCACTATTTTTTAAAACCGAAATCTCCAAAACACAATACAACATCTAAAAATTAAAAAAACACAATCCAAGTATCCTCTTAAAAACAAGTCTTACTCTATTCATCAAATCATAAACAGTAAATCTCTTTCATAACAAAAATAAACAAAAACACATTAAAATCCTTAATCAGTTCCACAAATAAACAAAAAGACATTAAGGTCCTTACTCAATTCCTTAATTAAACATAATACATTAAAATTCTTACTCAATTCCGTAATTAAACATAACACATTAAAAAACCTTATTCAATTCCGCAAATAACAAAAATGCATTAAAAAGCTTACTCAATTCTGTCAAACATGAACACATCAAAATCCTACTCAATTCCGCAAATAAACAAAAACACATCAAAAACCTTACTCAATTCCGCAATCAACAAAAACACATCAAATCCTACTCAATTCCGCAAATTCCACCAAACCAAACCAATTCTCACCACTCCAAATCAATTCACAAACAAAACCACAATTCAACGAAAAAAACACAAATTCTCACCAACATAATCTCCCATAAACAGATAGTTAGTATCAGGAGTATTTCCGCCAATCCGAAAGAGCTCAATAAGATCATAAAACTGTCCGTGAATATCACCGCAAACCGTAACAGGACATTTAACAGGCTGAACATTCCATTCCTCAACCAAAATAGCCCTAGCTTGATCGCACAGCGTTTTCACCTCTCCTTCACTCAACGCCTTACATTCCATCAATTGCTCGATCTGATGATCTAGATCCGCGTGCGAAGGCATTGCTTCCTCTCTCTCTCTCTCTCTCTCTCTCTCTCTCTCTCTCTCTCTCTCTCTCTCTCCTTGTATCTCTACTTTCTCCGATCTGATCAATCACAGATCCAAACTTATATCAGCAATCAAACTAATTTTGATAAATATATAAATACACATCATTATATATGTAAATTGTATACTTACAGAGTCTCAACAGCATCAGAGGATGATGAATCGGTCGGCTACAAGTTATCGTCTCATACGTCTTCTAGCGTTCATCTCTCTTACTTTCTCTCTCTACAAATGACATTTTTTTTCCCTTGTAAATATAATATATACTTTTTTTAATATAGTTTATCTTTTTGTTTTATTATCTTTGTTGTTTTTTGGAGAAGAGGCGCTGTAAAGTTAAATTAAAGTATAATATTTAGAGGAAACGAAATTTGAAATGAATTGAGTTGCAAAATGGATATTTTTTGTAAATTTAATTTAATTTATCTATTATTGATATAAATTTTTAATTTTTTTAATTCAAATGAATCACGAATACAACACAAATTATAAAGATGAGGGAAAATCAAATAGCGTAATGCTACGTATCTTGAAAATTATCCCGAAAATGTTCCCGAATACTACGTATCATCATTTTATTCTTGAAATTTATATTAACACACGAGGAACCCATGTCATTACTGAAAAGATAACCAATTATATGAAAACAACTCAACATTCGAGAATGATTTCGAATTTCGGAAACGTTTTTGAAAATTCTAACGATATAATCTCAACCTAGCCACTAATAAAAAATATTATCGAGTCAAATGATGCAGGTTTTGAAAATTGAAGAATGGTGTAGAGTGGTGAGTCACGAATTTGCATGTAATGTGATGTTTGTGGTAAAAATGGGTGGTTGGAATTGAATTTAGTCTAAATTTAGATAAAGCGTGTGAAGACCCAAGACTAGTGACTTGTCCTTGTCTAATAATATACTAGTCTATAACCCCTGATGCACGGCTTTCTTAAATTTAAATAACTTTTTATTTATATTATAATTATTATTTATCTCATATATATTACTTAATACAATATTGGCATAATATATATTATTGAATAATAATCGTTTAATTATATGATATATTGTTCGAATTATGACTATATTTTGTCACAATAATATAAATATAAATGGAAGTATCTTATATATTTACATTCAAATTTTCGTTGATATTATCATATTCAAATTATAATTCCGTAATAATCCATAATGTAATATTTGTTTAAGATAGAATTTAATATTAATTTGTAATTATGTAAAATTTTTATTGTTTATTACATGGTTTTAGTTTGTTTTCACTTTGTTGATTTATAATTTGTTGTAAATTTGTTAATAAATATGTGATATTAAAATTATTTAAATTGATTTTGAAAATATTTGGTCTCCAAGTAATTGAAAGAGTCTAAAATAGTCGGGTGTAGGTGAAGAATTTTAACTCAAATAATATACTATATTATAAAAGACTAAATATTAAAAGTTTTAGTACCTATTTTTTGGCACGGTATAGTACTTACCTTATTTAATTATTATACATTATTATCCTTAATTATTTTACTTAATTATTAAAAATAAACACAATTTTTTCACAAAATATTACACGCATCTCTCAACACTTCTACTAAATTAAAACTAAACAATTACCTTCTTGAACTATTACCTTTTCTAATTTTTCATATTAAATCTCTTCTTTCAAAAAAAATGATCGTTCTAATTAATGAAATAAACTAATAATATTATAATTGTTAATAACTAACTGATTAACTTTTCCACCTAAAAGATAATATATATTTTTTATATTTTTTAACTAAAATATATCATTTTCAAACTTATTTTTATACTTAATTATCTTTACTCAAATATTTATTATTAGTAAAAACATGTTGTTTTACTTTATTATCCTTAATGATTTTACTTAATTTTAAAAAAAACAAAACACAATATTTTCTCAAAATATTACACGCAGCTCTTTCCAACACTTCTCCTAAATAATAACTAACCAATTACCTTTTTCAACTATTAGCTTTTCTAACTAAAATATCTTCTTTCCAAAAATATGACCATTCTAATTAATGAATAAACTTTTATATTTTACTTAAATATTAATTATTGGTAAAAACATGTAGTTCTATTTTATAAAATAAAATAACGATATTATAATTCCTAATAACTAACAAATTACTTTTCATATAAAACACATTATCTTTTCTAACTTTGTTGAGTATTGAATACGGTAAAAGAATACAGAGGGGGGTGAATGGATTCTTGAACTTTTCTTTGTTCTTGAATCTTTGCAGCAAGATATGTGTTGAATGTGTAAAATATGTAAGAACAGATAGCAAAGACAAACACAACACAATATCACTTTAATCTAATATTTTATTAGATAAAGATTTTGCTACAATCTGTGAATACAAATGGTAGTATTCTCAGCTTCGTTTTTCTTAGAGAGATATTTCTTGAGATGTATATTGAAAAACTTATCACACTCAGCTAAGGAAGTGAGGCTGTATCCTTATAGACATGGATACACCTACTTACTACAAATAAGGTAGGTAAACAAAATACTTTCCAGTCTGTCTATCTTATTTGAGTAAGAGTCCAAACGGCTACAGATTTGACTTTGCAAAGCCTGTTCAGATCCACTTCTTTAGCTCCTTGTCCCTTTGTCTTATCTCTCCAAGCTTCTTTGTAGGCTTTCCAATCTGCTTTATAGTACATAGTCAAATAAAGCGTCTTGGCTTGTTGCAGTTTTCTGACTTGTACAATTCTTCAGTATTTTGTCTCCAAGAATGTATTCGAGAAGTGGCTAAGTGATTAATTCGAGAACTCGAATTGACTTAATCGATAACTCTGAGTTCTCGAATAGTGTTATATTGACATATCGAATTACTTCTCGAATAGCTCTTTTCTCTGGGACTCCTTGAGATATCGAATAGAGCATTTTGACATATCGAATCCCTGAGATGTCGAATAGCTTCTTTAGTCCTTGAGATATCGAATAGATCATTGACTTGTTGACTCTTAGAGAACTCGAATGATGCTTTGACTTGTTGACTCCATGAGTTCTCGAATAGAGTAATAGACATATCGAATCTCTGAGATATCGAATGAGATATCGAACAGTGTATTCAGAGATATCGAATAGTGTCTTCTGAGATATCGAATCTCTGACTTCTCGAATGCTAGACTTCTCGAATAGACAAATGTACTTCTCGAATTGGTACTTAGGCAAGTTCTTCATTTCTTCAAATCCCAACTGTGATTATTTGGCAGTCTTTATCTCCTTGCTTGAGGCATGAACCTTGGAACTTCTTTCAAGCATTATTCTTGACTTTATAAGTACAGTAACACAACTAGAATTTGATGCCTATTACAAGTACAGAACAAATAGAAACTCTACAACTAGAGGTTCCCTCAATTAAGAGGTCATGTAGGTAATGCATAGCATTACACACATACTTAGGCTTGTTATTAGATGTATTCAGGCATGCCTCTGTGACTAACAATCTCCCCCAAATTGTGAGTAAGACCCTTAGTCACAATTTCATGTCTGATAACAAGCCTAACATACATAAAGATAAAACTTGACAGTACATGTATGAATTTTGATTACCAATGTGGATAGAACTACAGGGTGAGTAATCTTACAGCCTATGATGAAGTACTAGCCATTGTCATTTGTTTCCCTTTCCATAGCTTTGGCTTGCAAATCATCATATGCTTTCTGTCTTCTTTCTTTCTCCTTCCTTGTATGCTCATCCATAGCTTTTAATATTTCTGTCATAGCATCCAGTTCCTCAAGCAAAATTGAGTCTTTGAAATCTTCAAGTACTGGTTTCAGAATGTTTACAGGATAGTGGTTGAGTAGATTCATTCTGATGTGGACCTGATCCCCATTTCTCCTCCTATACTTCACCACATAGGGGTTAAACTGAACTCTACACAATCCCTTTGCCCTTAGTTTTTCTGCTTCAATTTCCAGTCTCTCAATTTCTTTCTCCCTTGCTAGCCATTTCTCAAGACACTCTTTTCTGATTTTCTCCTTATGATCTCTCTTCATCTTCACAAAATCAATTAGCTCCAGCTTCCATACTCTTTCCACTTTATCTTCTGAGCTCAACAATGCAATAATTCTTTCTATGTAATGTAGTTTGCCCCAGTGTTGACATCCTCATTGTTTGAATTTCTCCTCCCTTCCATCAGTATATTTGATCTCAAGGCAGTTATCAACAATGGCAACATGATAGATTCTTTGAGCTTGTAGGAGTTGCAGTTGGTCTTCATCAAAATCTTCATCTAGTGGTTGGAGTTTTAAACCTGGATAGATTGTCAGAGTCCTTGACTTGGATAGCTTTGGTTTCCTTGCAGCTTGTTTGAATTTGATCCTTTTGACATGGTTGCCTGGCAGTAGCATGTGACCTTTGTTTGTGGACCATTGTAGTATTCCATTAGTAGTATGCTTTTTGAAAAGTACAGATGGTTTCTTGACTTGAATCTTCTTCTCTTCTTGAGGTGGTAAAACAGTTGCAGAAGCCATGGGATTAGATTTTGGTAGGTCATTACTAACAGCATTCACCCTAGACTTAGAGTCTTGTGTTGTGGTGAGATTACTGCTAGCAATGCCTAAGGCTTGCTGTTTTCCATTCTTCCTCTCATAGACTTTGCCTTGGTCATCATCCTTCTTATCCTTGCTGTCTTTCTTCTTTTTCTTATCCTCATCCCCCTTATCACTCCTGTGATGACTTCTTCTTCCATCACTATTGTCTTCATCTTCATCATCCTTATTCCTCATTGGCTTGGCCATTTCTGGAATTACACCAGTTGCAATGTATGATCTGAGAATGTGCAGTGCCTCTATTTCTTCAGCAGTGCTTGTCCCCTTCTTCTTTTGCAGTAGATCAATGATGGCAATAATGAGTCTGTGATTTCGAGAAGTGAGATCATTGGGAATGATCAATTGTTTAATCTCTTCAATTCTGGTGCCAGACTGATAGATGATGGTCCATGGCTTCTTAATCACTTCTGGCAGCCTTGAAGGTTGGCCATTCCTCAAGTCATCATACAGACTCTTATTGTTTTCATTTACATTCCTCTTCTCTATGAGCTCTATCAGTGCATCTATCTCTGAATGTTTCAAGGCATGTAGAGTTTTGTAGGTTAGATGCCAGATTCTGGATTTTGCTACCATCATTACTTCCTTGAGCCATGAGCTATCAACTTTTCTAGGTACCACAGTGAAGTAATCGATCTGATCCTTCAAGCTCCTTAGATACAATTGAGTGTCACCAGCCTGTTCTCTTGAGACTTTCAGAAACTCCAAGAATGCATCATCATGATAAACATTTGAGTTTGCAATTTCTTGTAGCTTGGCCTCAGTGACCACCTTCACTTCTACAGGCTTGGCACTTTTATATATGGAGAGTGAAGGTTTATCAGATGGCATACTCCCTGCAACCACTGTGGTTGTAATAGTTTTCTTTTGACCACTGGAAGTAGTGATGTGCACAGTTGGTAGAGTGACAACTGGCAGAGAAGTAGGAGGCTCATCAATTTTGTCTTTTCCTTTGCCAGACACATGAATTAGAGATTTTGAAGTTCTCTGATGAGCACCTTCAGTGATTTTGATGCCCTTTACTGGTGGTTTCTCCCCCTTTGTATTTGTATTTGAGTTCCTTGATGTCCTCTTCTCCCCCTTAGGCTTGTTGTCAGGCACAAAGGCTGTAGTATTTACCTTTGGGGTTGAAGATTCTTCAGGTAGAGGGAGACCCATGTGCTTCATCATTGCAGACAACATTGATTGTTGATGCAGAAGAACATCAGTTGTGGTGGTTGCTTGAGTGTTCAACTGCTCAGTGAGAGTCTGTACCTTGTCTGTAAGATGAGCATTGGACTGAGTGAGAGTAGCTACCTCCTTTTCAAGTGCATCTACCTTACTGAATAATGCATTAGATTTGAAGCCAGAAAGGGATTGTTCTTTAAGTCTCTGCACTTCAAATCTAGACAGCTCATGCACAGGAACCTCAGTTACCAGCTTGTCTCCATATTGATTTGCAAAGAGTGTCCTAAGCATGGCATTGGCATCTGTAGTCTGATCAGATAGAATTTGAAATTTGCTTCCTAGACCTGTGACTGTATCTTTAAGGAGAGCTAGACTATTATCCATCTTGGTGCAGGTGGTGTTGCAGTGTCTGATATTTTTTACCACACTGTCTAGTTGAGGAAATTTGGCATCAAAGGCCCTCTTGATCTCTTCTACTGAAGTGGCTGTCTTGTCACTCACCTTGTTGACTTCAGTTTTGACTCCCTTGCCAAGATAGTGTGCAGCCTTGAGAAAACCCTTGTAGGAATCATTGACAGCTTCATACACTTCACTAGGGGACAGGGATTTTGCATTGGAACCCAGTGAAGTGATGTATTCCTCTCTAAGATATTGAAATGCTTCACTGAGAGTTACATCATATTTTCCTTGCATCCAGGCATCTACATTGCCATCTCTCTCAGCATCATCAATAATCTTGGCCTTCTGCATCTCCACATCATCCCTATGGCATAGTATGATGGCTTCATAATCTGGATTTGAGATGTTGGAGGTGATAAGGTTCTGGGCTATTTTGACAAACTCAGGAATCTGATCCACAACATAGCTTTGGAGAGCTTCAATGGACATTTGTGGTGGAACAGACCCTGATCCTGAAGCACTGTCATGTTGCACAGGCTTCAGCCATTGAGACAAAAAGTGAGAGCTAGAGCTAGGCTCCTCAGTTACAGATGCAACTTCTGTAACCGGATGAAAAGACTCTGCTACTGCTGTCTCCACAGAAGTGGGATGAGTTACAACAGTAGTTGACACAGGCACAGAGTCTCTAGTTAAAACTAGTGAATCCTCTGTGTTTGTGATGGTGTCATTAGGAGATGCCCCATCATGCATTCCCTGACCATCTAAATGTTGTACCTGGGTGGTGAGCAAGGTGTCATGCACCAAGTCACTTGAATCCATTGGCTCATCAAGAGAAAAGAATTCTTGATGATCAATGCCTTGCTCCTCAATTGCTTGAGTTGCAGGCTCCAAAGAAATATGAGTGGTAGATTCTGGAAGAGAAGTGTGTTGTAGATTAGATTTTGGCAACTCCCCCTGAGAGATAGAGGGAGTTTCAATTGTGATGTGCTCTTCACTCAGTGTTGTGCCAGCCTTATCACTTCCATGTGCTGACTCTGTACAAGTAGGTGCATTGGGGAGAATGCTTGATTCTATAGATGCACCCTGTTGAGAGGATACACCTAGTGAGCTGTTTGCCCCTGATTTTACAACTTCAGCCATTTGGGTGACTGAGGAGGTGGTTTTAGACTTCTTCTTCTTCTTCTTCTTCGGCCTTAGTAAGGGTGACTCAGGTTCCTCACTTGCTATGCCTAATTCTACAGCCAAGGCTGCTTCAGTTAAGATTTTTAGAGGTTCAGAAGCAACCTGTTTTCTCTTCTTTTTACTAACATCACCCTTTTGAGAGGATGATGCAGTTGTCTCTGTGTTTGGTAAAGTGTTTGGATGAGAGGGTTGGTTAGCAGGCCCTGGGTTAGCATTTTGCTCTACTTGCTTGGGCCTAGCTAACTCAGATTTTGAGGCACATATTGGCATATTGTGGGGGTAAGTCCTGAATAAACTCTCCATAAGGGGAGTTATTTTGAGCCTTACATCCACATCATTCCTAGTTTCCAAGCTACCAAAAATGAGTTTGGTCATGGATTTCGGATAGCCTATTCTATTTTTGTCTAACCCAGGCAATTCAATCAACTTAACATCTATGAAATTAAGTACATATTGAATAAAGCGAGGAAAGAAAATTTCATTACCTCTCTTGGCTGAGTTCTTACCAAGTCTCCCGTACAATTCTTGCATTATGATCAAACCAATATCAATCTTTCTCCCATATGCTAGAGCATATCCTATTTGTTGAACAGGTGTGCTGATTTGATCAAAGCTGGACTTCCTTGCTGTGAAGACTTGAAGAAGAGTGGCAAAGACATAGCTCCATTCCTTCCTCAAGTACTTCCTATTCAAATTTCCAAGCTTGATTCTATCTGAGTAGTTGATAAAATCAAAGAAATCTTCCAATTCCTGATCAGTTGCTTGACTGTCATACACTTCTTGTTGTAACCCCAGAGCTTGATTCATATTTTCAGTAGTGATGGTGATTTCCTTGTCCTGAATCTTGCAATAGATTACGTATGAAGTTATTGCATTCTCTAGGGCCACGACCTCTACAGTAGCAGTTCTCCAAAACTGTTCTAGTAAATCTAGATACAGAGTTGGGTTGGCTGAGAGTGCATCCTTGATGTATGATTCAGCCATCCATCGAACGAAGCACTTAAAGTTTGCATTGGGTGCTTCAACATCGTTGGTTATTGCTATGAAATTGGTGTGTTTAGGAATTGTGAGTTGGGTATTTGCCATTGTTACACAGAGAGATGGGAAGAGAATGAAGGTTGAAGAAGAAATTTAGCTTTTGAGGTTAGGGTTTACAGAGGTTTTGGAACTTTGGCTGCCTGAGAAATCGACTGAAATGATTTGAACAGTTGTGGAATTGTATATATGTGAGTGACTTGAGTTGTCGATTAGATATAAGTTTTGTATCGACAAGTCAGTCATTCGAGAAGTATAAAACAACTATTCGATAAGTCAAGAAAGGCTTATTCGATATCTCAAGCAGTTTGTAACTCACAGCTGGCAGTTATTTAACTCAGAAAATAATTCTAAGCTAAATAAAATATGTTTTTATGAGCGAAATGAATTTTTGAATATAAATCCAAAAAGCGATTAAGTGTTAGCGAGAAATCAGCCTTTTCAAATGATTCGATAACTCAAATACAGTATTCGAGAACTCCATCATTAGAGAACTAAAATACTCTATTCGAGAACTCAAAGTGTGCTATTCGATTTCTTCAAAAGGCACTATTAGAGAACTCAGGAGGGTTCTTGATAGGCCTATTCGAGAACTCGAGCCATGACAAAACAATGAACCATTCGAGAAGTCTGACTTATCGAACTATACTTTTCACTCATAAAATTCAATTTTCACTATCTTTTAAAATTTACCAGAAATATTCACTGAGGAATATTCTACTAAATTAAATAGTGATTCTCTCAAAATTTCACAGAAATTTCAAGCTAAAGATGTATGATTTTCAACATATGCAGCATTGTGGAATATTTATAAATCATAATCCAGCCAATACTTACTTTAAAAATATTGAGCATTTGATAAAGTAAGTATTTACTGCTGCAACAATCTAGTTGATATATTCACTCAGCCAGAATTTGAAGAATTCAACATTCCAATCTCACTAACCAACCTTGTGAAGGTGGCTCCATCTAATGGCTTAGTGAATATGTCAGCTAGTTGTTTCTCTTTGGGAACATAATGTAACTCAATGGTTCCATTAGTTGCATGCTCCCTTATGAAGTGATATCTGATGTCAATGTGCTTTGTCCTAGAATGATTGACAGGATTGGAAACTATAGAGATTGCACTTGTGTTGTCACACATGATTGGAATTTTTTCCAACACAAGTCCATAATCTCTAAGTTGGTTTCTGATCCAAAGCACTTGAGCACAGTAACTTCCAGCAGCTATGTACTCAGCTTCAGCTGTGGAAGTTGACACAGATTGTTGTTTCTTGCTGTACCAAGAGACTAACCTTTGTCCAAGAAACTGGCAGCTACCTGATGTGCTTTTCCTATCCACTCTGCATCCAGCATAATCAGCATCAGAATAACCAACCAGATTGAACCTTGTGTCCTTAGGATACCATAACCCCAAGTTTGGTGTGCCCTTCAGATATCTGAAAATCCTCTTTATTGCTATCATATGTGATTCCTTTGGATTTGATTGAAACCTTGCACACAAGCATGTTGCAAACATGATGTCTGGCCTACTAGCAGTGAGGTAGAGTAGAGAACCAACCATGCCTCTGTAGATTGAGATATCTACCTTCTTGCCCTTACTATCTTCATCTAACTTGGTAGCAGTGGCCATGGGTGTCTTTGCAGGTGAGCATTCTTCTAAGTCAAATTTCTTCAATAGATCCTTGATGTATTTGGTTTGACTTATAAAAATGTCATCCTTCCTTTGACTCACTTGCAGCCCAAGAAAGAATGTTAATTCTCCCATCATACTCATCTCATATCTGCTCTGCATGAGCTTAGAGAATTTCTCGCACAGCTTCTCATTTGTAGAGCCAAATATGATATCATCCACATAGATTTGAACTAAGATAATATCATCACCATGTTTCTTGTAATACAGTGTCTTGTCTAGTGTGCCTCTAGTGAATTGATTCTCAAGTAGAAATTGTGACAATGTGTCATACCATGCCCTAGGAGCTTGCTTAAGTCCATACAATGCTTTAAGCAATCTGTAGACAAAGTGAGGGAATTGTGGATCTTCAAAGCCAGGTGGCTGTTGCACATATACTTCTTCTTCCAACTCCCCATTCAGAAATGCACTCTTGACATCCATTTGATAGACCTTGAAATTAGAATGTGCAGCAAATGCCAAGAAAATTCTGATGGCCTCTAGTCTGGCAACAGGGGCAAAAGTCTCATCATAGTCAATGCCCTCCTGTTGAGAGTATCCTTTTGCAACCAACCTTGCTTTGTTTCTTATGACTACACCATTTTCATTCATCTTATTCCTTAGAACCCATTTTGTTCCAACAATGGTTCTACCCTTTCGTGCAGGCACAAGTTCCCATACTTTGCTTCTTTCAAATTGGTTTAGCTCCTCTTCCATAGCAATTATCCAGTCAGGATCCAACAATGCATCTTCAAGTTTCTTAGGCTCAACTTGGGATAGAAACCAACCATAGAGACATTCATTTAGAGTTGCTCTCCTTGTTCTCACTCCTGTATTTGGATCTCCAATTATCTGATCTGCAGTATGTGATCTATCCCATTTCCTTGTATGTTCAGATTGATTTCTCAGCCTTGATGTTGCTTCAACATCCAGATCATGATCATTTACATTTCCTCCCCCTGTGAAGTTTCCACTAATTACAGGTGTGTCTTGGATGCTTAATTCTTCATTGTTGGTTGACACAGGTTCTTCATTCACTTGAGTTTGTTGAATTGTGGGCTCAAATTCAGTTTCAATCTCCTCATCAGAATCATCTAGATTGTCAAACTTCAAAGGATCTTTATCTTCATCATTGGCTTCTTCTAATCCAGGTAGTTTGCTGTCATCAAATGTCACATCTGTGCTTTCCATAACTTTCTTTTGAGTGATGACATAAACTTTGTATGCAATTCTTTCCATAGAGTAGCCAAGAAAAATTCCTTCAAATGCTTTTGCATCAAACTTTCCAACATATTCTGAGTTGTCTTTTAACACAAAGCATTTGCTTCCAAAAGTATGAACATACTTTAGGGTGGGCTTCTTTCCAGTCATCAATTTGTAAGGTGTCTTTCCAGTTTTTTTGTTGATGAGGGTTCCGTTTTGGATATAGCATGCAGTGCTCACAGCCTCAGCCCAAAAACATGTAGGCATCTTTGCATCAAGTAACATTGTTCTAGCAGCCTCAATCAGAGTTCTATTCTTTCTTTCAACAACTCCATTTTGTTGTGGAGTCCTTGGAGCTGAGAATTGTTGAGAAATACCATTTTCTTTGCAGAATGCTTCAAGCATGGCATTTCTGAACTCTGTTCCATTATCACTTCTTAATGCAATCACACTAGCATTGTTGGCCTT
This sequence comes from Saposhnikovia divaricata, assembly GCA_036435485.1. Lineage (NCBI taxonomy): Eukaryota > Viridiplantae > Streptophyta > Magnoliopsida > Apiales > Apiaceae > Saposhnikovia > Saposhnikovia divaricata. The sequence continues at coordinate 192,399 of JAZHRN010000149.1, forward strand.
TGCTTCCTTGTCAATTTTCTTTATATGCTCAATGATTACTTGGGGAGCCTCATCTTTTGATGCCAGAAATTCTACCCATGTATACCTTGTGAAATCATCAACCATCACCAGAGCATACTTTTTCCTTCCTAGTGACATAATATTGACAGGCCCAAACAAGTCCATATGAATTAGTTGTAGGGGCTTGGTTATTGATGTCACTGTCTTTGACTTGTGGCTTGATCTTTTCATTTTTCCCTTTTGACAAGCCTCACACACTCCTTCTTGACAGAATTCAAGTGTGGGCATGCCTCTTACTAACTCTATTTTGACTAGAGAATTAATGCCTTTGAAGTTCAAGTGTGATAGCTTCTTATGCCACAGCCAACTATCTTCATTTGACGCTTTTGAGTAAAAGCAACAGATTTTGTCCTTGTTTGCAGAGTTCATATTGGCTACAAACAGGCTTCCTTTCCTTACTCCAGATAGAGCAAAATCACCAGTCTTTTTGTGGGTGATCAAACATTCATCTTTGTCAAAATTCACTTTGAAGCCTCTGTCAGTAAATTGACCAACACTCAGTAGATTGTGCTTGAGTCCCTTGACCAGTGCTACATTTTCAATGATGACATTTCCAATTTCCAACTTGCCATATCCCAGTGTGTTTCCAATGCTGTCATCTCCAAAAGCAACCATTGGGTCAGCCTTCTCCTCATACTGTGATAGCAGGGCCATATCACCAGTCATATGGTTTGAGCATCCACTGTCCAAAATCCACATGACCTTTCTTTCACTTTCTTTGCCCTGCAAACAAAAAGGTATTACTTCTCCTTTGGTACCCAAACAAGTTTGGGTCCATGTGGCTTAGCAACAGTCTTATCATAAACAGCATGCTTATCAATTTTCTTGATGTTAGTCTTCTTGTCACTGTTAGAAGTCTTAGAATCAGGGTTCTTAGACTTAGGTGACAGAGGCACCTTCCTAACTTTAGGAGGACTTGAAGACTTTGTTCTTGTGTAGTGTGTGTGAACATTGTGACTGATACAACCTTCCATGAATTGTCTTCTCAAATTAAAGCAACTAGTCATTACATTCATGTTACATGGCATACAATCAAATTTATCACAGAAAGGAGAGTCTCTATGTCTTAAAGGCACAGAGCAATCATAGAATGGTTTAGCAACACTACCAGATGGTTTCTTGCATGCATGAGTTAAATGATTAGTGCTAAAACAATTTTGACAAACTTTCCTAGGGGCATTTGGCACATAAGCATAATTGTTGTCCTTGTTAATCCCTAATTTGCCATTCCTGTTTTGTTTCTTTTTAGCCACTTTCTTCTCAACCTCATTATTCCTAGCTGAAACAAACTTCACAAATTTCTCAAGTCTAGGTTTACCTCCTACTGACTCCTTGGCTTTGGTTTTGACATTCTCACTCTTAGAGGATGCTTGTTGTTCACTTGATTGGGCCTTATCTTCATCATCCAACATTTGCTTAATGAGTAAGGCATCCTCATCAATATCAAGTGTTGGTGTTTTAAATATTGGGGTCTCAACCTTTTTCAAAACCTGAGCCACTTCCTCTTCAACAACAATGTCATCTTCAATGACTGCATAGCCTTTCCTCTGCTTGAGATTGTCATAATCAAGTCCAATAGCAGCCTTAGGTCTAGCTAGATTTTTCTCATGGTAGGACTGCAATAGACTAGAGGAATTCTTGAATGTTTTCAATTTAAATTCATTTTCAGCTAGTTCATCCCTAAGAGCTTTCTCAACTTGACTAGCACATAGAACCTTATTCTTTAGATATTTGATTTCTTGTTTAAGGTTTTCTATTTGCATAGCAGTTAGTTCTAGTTCCTCATTTCTTTTGTTTAACAGTTCATTCCTAGTAGACAGTTTAGCAATCTCTTCATTAGCAGCAGTCATACTAGTATGAATATTAAACATCTCAACAGATAGTTGTTCAACCATAGATTTGTATTCAGAAACAGACATGTCTATAGTAGTGAGGGATGGTACCTGAGAGTCTGATTCAGATGGTTCTTCCTTGGAGTTGGCCATCAAGGCATAGTTACAGAATTCTTGTTCTTCTCCATCACTATCAGAATCATCCCAACACTTCCCTTCAGCTATATAGGCCTTACCTGGTGGATGCTTCTTTAGCAGAGCCTCATACTTAGCTTCAAGCTCAAGAAACTCCTTATCCTTCTTCTTAGGCTTCTTGCATTCACTGGCAAAATGCCCTAGGTCATTGCATCTATAACATCTTACAGATGACCTATCCACATAGCTGGTTTTGAATTTGTTTTTGTTTGCTTTCACAGGTGCCTTGCTCTTGTTGAATGAATGATTTTGAGATCTAGACTTGAAGGGCTGATTCCTCTTAAATCTGATGTTTGGGAATTTTCTAGCCATAAAAGCATATGAAGTGTTTTCCATGGCATCCAACTCTTCAAGAGTATAGAACTCATCTTCTTCCTTTTCATCAACAGGTTCAGTCACTTCTTCTTCAGTCTCTTCATCATCTACTATCTCTTCTATTCTCAGTTGACTTGTAGATGCTTCCAGGTCTTGAACGGATTTGTTGACAATCAAGGCATATGATGTGTTTATCATTCTGCCTTGGTTGGCTTGGATAGCCTTCTTCTGAAGCAACTCAAGCTCATGAGTTTTTAAAACCCCATAGAGCACATCATATGTGACTTTGTTCAAATCTCTTTCTCTTAGAGATATGACCCTTTGCTCTAGATGGTTTGGTGCAGATAGTAGAAACTTCATGTTTAATTCCTTAGTGCTGTAAACCTTCCCATTCATTTGAAGCTCAGTCACCAGCTTGTGAAATCTTTCAAACATATCAGTAATACTTTCTTTGGACTGTGCCATGAAAGCTTCATACTGTGTGACCAATATCTGTTTCCTATTTTCTCTTACCTCCTCTGTCCCTTCACATAACACCTCGATGTGGTTCCACATGTCCTTGGCTGATGTGCATGATGCTATATTAGCAAACATCGACATATCCATGGAGTCTATGATCAGCAACATGAGATGACTGTCTAAGGCAACCTTTTCCTTCTCTGAGTCCGTCCATTTGGATGGCTCTTTTGCAACATATGATCTAGGAATGACTATTGTGCCTACTGTGGATTCAGCAATTTCTTGTTGTGGTACAAATGGACCATTCTTGAGAATATCAGGGTAGAGAGGATTGGCAGCTTTGATGAACAACGGCATTTTTATTTTCCAGAGGTTGTAATTCTCTTTGTCGAACTTAGGGACCTTCACCGTACCTGTAGTCTTTGGTGTATTCGAACTCATGATCATTTTCTGTTTAGATTAAACAGCCTGCTCTGATAGCACTTGTTGAGTATTGAATACGGTAAAAGAATACAGAGGGGGGGGGGTGAATGGATTCTTGAACTTTTCTTTGTTCATGAATCTTTGCAGCAAGATATGTGTTGAATGTGTAAAATATGTAAGAACAGATAGCAAAGACAAACACAACACAATATCACTTTAATCTAATATTTTATTAGATAAAGATTTTGCTACAATCTGTGAATACAAATGGTAGTATTCTCAGCTTCTTTTTTCTTAGAGAGATATTTCTTGAGATGTATATTGAAAAACTTATCACACTCAGCTAAGGAAGTGAGGCTGTATCCTTATAGACATGGATACACCTACTTACTACAAATAAGGTAGGTAAACAAAATACTTTCCAGTCTGTCTATCTTATTTGAGTAAGAGTCCAAACGGCTACAGATTTGACTTTGCAAAGCCTGTTCAGATCCACTTCTTTAGCTCCTTGTCCCTTTGTCTTATCTCTCCAAGCTTCTTTGTAGGCTTTCCAATCTGCTTTATAGTACATAGTCAAATAAAGCGTCTTGGCTTGTTGCAGTTTTCTGACTTGTACAATTCTTCAGTATTTTGTCTCCAAGAATGTATTCGAGAAGTGGCTAAGTGATTAATTCGAGAACTCGAATTGACTTAATCGATAACTCTGAGTTCTCGAATAGTGTTATATTGACATATCGAATTACTTCTCGAATAGCTCTTTTCTCTGGGACTCCTTGAGATATCGAATAGAGCATTTTGACATATCGAATCCCTGAGATGTCGAATAGCTTCTTTAGTCCTTGAGATATCGAATAGATCATTGACTTGTTGACTCTTAGAGAACTCGAATGATGCTTTGACTTGTTGACTCCATGAGTTCTCGAATAGAGTAATAGACATATCGAATCTCTGAGATATCGAATGAGATATCGAACAGTGTATTCAGAGATATCGAATAGTGTCTTCTGAGATATCGAATCTCTGACTTCTCGAATGCTAGACTTCTCGAATAGACAAATGTACTTCTCGAATTGGTACTTAGGCAAGTTCTTCATTTCTTCAAATCCCAACTGTGATTATTTGGCAGTCTTTATCTCCTTGCTTGAGGCATGAACCTTGGAACTTCTTTCAAGCATTATTCTTGACTTTATAAGTACAGTAACACAACTAGAATTTGATGCCTATTACAAGTACAGAACAAATAGAAACTCTACAACTAGAGGTTCCCTCAGTTAAGGTGAAAAAGGTGATTGATTAGTTTATACTAATTATAATTTAATTATGTTATTTTACTAACTAAAATTGCTCATGGTGTTTTTTAGAAAATGAGAAATTAATGTTGCCCGTGATATTTCTAGAAAAAAGGGAATTTAATTAGAAAAAATAGAAAGATGATACTATTGTTTTTATAATTTTATTTAATATCATAATTATGTTTTTGTATAATTATTATTTTTATAATTTTAATTTGATATAATTTAATATACTCATGTTTACGAATTATACTATTGTTTTCTTATTATAAACAACGTATATGATTTTTAATATAATTTATTAATAATTGAAAATTATGGTGTGATATTCTCTGATTGTAAGATTTATTGTAAATTAAAAAGGTAACGTGTTTTAATTAGAAAGGAAATATTATTGATTGAAAGATATGATACAATTGATCTTTTTAGGTGTTTATAAAAGGTAATATCTTCAACTAAAAGTAAATGTGAAAAAGGCAATCGACTAATTACCATTAATTATATTATGTTATTATTTATTTTAGGTGTTATATTTTACTTGAAAATTATGGTGTAATATTTTCGGATATATATTAATGATTGTAAGATTTGTTTTAAATTAAAAAGGTAACGTGTTTTAATTCGAAAGGAAATATTAATGATTGAAAGATATGATACGATTGATGTTTTTAGGTGTTTACAACAGGTAATATCTTCAACTAAAAGTAAATATGAAAAATTAAAAAAGTAACGTGTTTTAATTAGATCGAAAATATTAATGATCGAAAGATATGATACGATGATGTTTTTAGGTGTTTATAAGAGGAAATATCATGAACTAAAAGTAAATATGAAAAAGGCAATCGACTGATTACCAATACCATTAGTTTTATTATATTAATGTGAAAAAGACAATCGACTAATTACCATTAATTTTATTATGTTAATCGACTAATTACCATTAATTATATTATGCTATTATTTATTTTAGTTGTTATATTTTTCTTGAAAATTATGGTGTGATATTTTTGGGTATATATTAATGATTATAAGATTTGTTTTAAATTAAAAAGGTAACGTGTTTTAATTCGAAAGGAAATATTAATGATGAAAAGATATGATACAATTAATGTTTTTAGGTGTTTATAAAAGGTAATATCTCGACTAATTACCATTAATTATATTATATTATTATTTATTTTAGGTGTATTTATTTTTCTTTATAATGAAGGGTAAATAATTAAATTCACGAAATACAAAAAAACTGGTACCAAAAAATAGGTACGTACCAAAACTTTTAATGTTTCAGCTTTTATATAATAGTATAGATGAGAAAATCGACTCTAAAATTTTTGAATAGCTTTTTAATAAAAAATTCATTTCTTTAAATTTAAATAGTCATTTTTATGAAATTTTAGTAAATTGTAGTTGAATTTAAAGATAACCAATTTATCAATGTTAATTATGATAAAAACATGAGCAGTTTTGTTTTTAAAGATTTTATGAAGCCATTGGAAGTTAGAGAAATTATCTAATATGTTTTTCTATATTACTTTTAACAAAATTGTATATAATCCTGTAACAAAAAATTCTTTCTGTGTGATGGAGCTCAATGGTAACATTTCCTGCTCCACCGGATCATATTCTAAATTTTAATCATCATTTGTAAAAATTACTAGTAGTACAAATGAGGTTCATGAGCAAGGAGAAGGAAGGAAGAGATCAGTTACCGTTTCTGCAGCGAAATCCCAGTTGATTTGCTTCAGTAAATCATTACATTCGATTTTCGAAAAGAAAAAAGTTAAAGAAGCTACATACTTGTGTTTTAACAATACCATTGCTCAGTTATACAGCTTTTGGTGTGTAAGTTTGTTTGCATGCTATCTTTAGAATTTTTTTTATGTCTTGCTTGCCTTAAAAGCATATTATTTTCATGAAAAAACTTAATCAGAACTTAACTTGAGTAAAAAAAACTTAAGTAGAATTTAACTCTTTATGTACTTTAGTTCCCAAATTAAATCTGCTTACATGTATCATTGCAAGAGGCCAAGAGCTTACTTTCAAGTGGGACTATATAGTTTAAAGTGTTTGAAGATTCACAGTGTTTCATATGTACCTAAGGTCCCTAACAGATGCAAGTTGAGTAAAAATTGATAAACCTCACTTGTTTAGTAGTGGTTCTCCCCTAATTAGATTGGTAGTGGTTCTGTTGTTCCGAAATAAGTTTCTCTGTTTTTCCCTAATTATTTTTTATATCATAGATATTAAGGGTAGTTTAATTTTAGTAAGGGTAGTTTAGTAATTATCTACTTGCCTCTATATAAAGCCTCTTTTACTTTCATTATGAAAAGATCAACACAATGTAGCCTATTAATAAATTTTAGCTTTTACCTATATTATTTGTACATATTTTATCTTTCTTGTTCATCCCTTTATTTTACAATTATATGTCTTTGATTATTCAACTTACAAAAGTTATCATGGTATCAAAGCCGCCAATTTTCGAGGCTCCTGATTTCTTCGCATCATCTTTGTTATTGACTTATTGTAGTTTGAATCTCTCTCATTATAGTGTTCGAAAATTACTCAAAACAAATTTCTACTCTCCAAATGTTTGATAATTTGTCCCTCAGAAGTATTATCTTTTGTTAGTGTCTTTCAATCTCTCACTCCCACACTTCTATATATACACGTTCTATAAACAATCCATTTCTTTCTTGTTGTCAATTCGTCAAACACCTGGTGTGCATACTATTTGGCTACTGCGTTTGTGCTTTTCGTGAATCTAACTTGAATAAATGTTAAAACCCACATCAAAATTGATCATTCAATGTCTTCATCGCCATCGAATCTCTTCAAAACCCTCATTAAATTCCCACCCAATTGCTAATTTGGCTGGCATTTCTCGGTTTCTTGCTCACCAACCCAAAGTACAAACACACAATTTCACACACTCAGTAGTGTGAAGCTTTAATAGCCCAACGAGTACTTTACTTCCTGGCCAGGCTCTTCATTTTTCGCAAACTCTTAGAGCCCCTTCGACGAAATCTACTACTAGTTCCTATAGTTTTGTGATTAGGGAGTCTGGTGAGCTGGCTCTTTTGTGGGAGCACAATGTGACTTATTGGAGGAGTGGTTTGAGCTCATCGGGTGTTATCTGATGAGGATGGTGTTTTGGGGGTGTTTGATAATGCAAACAAGATGGCTTGGTCTACTTTGAGTAAAGATTTTAGAGAACCTTCTGTCAAGTTGAGACATTTGAGGATAGATCAAGATGGGAACTTGAGAATGTATTCGTGGGATGATTTTGTTCAGACTTGGAGAGTAGGATGGCAAGCAGTTGAAAATCAGTGTACTGTGTTTGGTGCTTGTGGTTTATATAGTGTATGTGGGTTCAATTCATCAGGACATTTTTGTGATTGCCTGTTTTCAGATTCTATCGAATCAGTTAATGATATTTTCTGATTTTGACTTGAAGTGCACTGTTGTTGATTCTTCTGCCATTCTGGCCGAGATTGCAATAGTAACTGCACCTAAATCGGATCAAGACCAGTTGGATAATCAGATTGCTCGAATGCCATCGGCTGACCTCAGAAGCACATGGGGAGTCCTTTTGGGGCAGTATATAGAGGAGTATGAACAGTGCATTGAGACCATTTTGCTCTGTCAAAAAGTGGAGAAATTTAAATATGATGATCTGAGTAAAGCACTTGAGTGGCTATCAGATTTTGAGGAGAAGGCAAATACAAGAGTAATTAAATCTGGAGTACTAAAGGGTCTGTATTTTGATGATATAAAACGTGCTTCTTATCCACCAAGATGGTTGCCCAGGTTTTTTCAAGAGCATTATAGAGAACGAAAATTGGAGAAAAAATTTTCATGTCCTTTCGTATTGTTAGTGTGGAGATCTAATCAGGTCTGCTTTCTCATCAGTGGGTTTAAATGCTCTGAATGTGTATGCAAATGAATTTACGTATGAAGAATCTGTATCCACTGGCGAAATTATTGATAATGTTCACTCTCCAATGGACAAGGTCCAAGCCTTCAAAGATATCCTCCATGAGTGCAGCAATGACAAGAAAAGCCTTACTGTCTATATTGGAGATTCAGTGGGGGATTTGCTTTGTCTACTTGAGGCAGATGTGGGGATTGTGGTCAGTTCAAGTTCAGATGGAGGTCAATATGTGTACTTACAAAGCAACAATGGCGCTTAGAATTTCGGAAGCACTTGGACAAAAGTCATTTGCAGATGTTGCTAAAAATTTTCTCGGCTGACTTAACTGCAGTTTTAGTTGCTTTATCTTTGTCCTGAACAAACAACTACAAATTGCAGTGGACAAACAACGGTTTCATAGTGTTCCAGTGGACTGGTTTAGCCAATTACAGTTGGTCGAGGAAGCCGAAGTTGCTAGAATGGTTCCCGGGCTGACCTCTTATGAGTTTGAGGATGATGGAAGTCATTGCCATCATTTAAATGGAAGTAATTGCCATTGTTTGTGAAGATGGAAGTCATTGCCATCATTTAAATTTGAGGATGATGAAAGTCATTGCCATCATTTAAATGGAAGTAATTGCCATTGTTTGTGAAGATGGAAGTCATTGCCATCATTTATATGGAAGTCATTGCCATGATGTGTTTATTAATTTGCCATTGTTTGGCTCATTGAGATGGAAGTCATTGCCATCATTTACATGGAAGTAATTGCCATGATTGAAGCTGAGAGGTCACTCCATTGAAGTGATTGAGTACTCATGCTTAGTTTGAGCTCTATGAGCATTTGAGCAACTTGCATAACCAAGTTGATATATTGTGCCTCGACTCTACTTTTGAAGTCCACCAAATTATGTTGAGGTAGGCCCTTGAAAAACCGCTTGGAGACATAAATTACTGGGGACGAAGAAGAAGAGAGATCGAGAGCGAAATAGTCCAAAACCAGAAGCCAGTGCCTGAAGCTCGAGCTAGAGCCAGAGCCGCGAGCCACGAGTCAGAGCCACGAGCCACGAGTCAGAGCCACGAGCCAGAGCCACGAGCCAGAGCCGCGAGCCACGAGCCAGAGCCACGCACCAGAGCCACGCACCAGAGCCACGAGCCAGAGCAAGAGCCAAGAGTTTTTAACTTCAAGCCAAGAGTTTCACTTTGTTCTCACTCGTTGGCTTGAGGGGGAGTATTGAAGGGTAGTTTAATTTTAGTAAGGGTAGTTTAGTAATTGTCTACTTGGCTCTATATAAAGCCTCTTTTACTTTCATTATGGAAAGATCAACACAATGTAGCCTCTTAATAAATTTCAGCTTTTACCTATATTGTTTGTACATATTTTATCTTTCTTGTTCATCCCTTTGTTTTACAATTATATGTCTTTGATTATTCAACTTACAAAAGTTATCAATAGAGGGACTGTTCAGCAACCCTGAGTGTCAACCAGTTTGATGCTGGCATACTTTAATTTTGAGATAAGATATTTAAGATGATCCGAGTGAATCTTTGTCAGGATGTTTTTTTGATAGCTTGTTGTGTTTTCCTTGTCATGCCTCATCCTTTCCAGTGTCTTGCATATACTGTTAACGTACGAGTGGCCTCTTTGCTATAATTTTTCCTCAAATGCATCGTGAAATTGATTCAAAATTTATATTGACGAATAAATTGTCTGTAAAATGTATAAATTTATAGATACATGATGTACATTCTGAGGTTTACAGTTCAGTTGTGTTTACTTATGTTGAGTTTATTGTTGTTTGCATAATTTCGGACAACCTTGGTTATTCTTTGAGCCATCAACCTGATTTGTGTTTTAAGGGTTAACTATTCTAAAATGTCTGTCACTCTGTCTTGTATTTTTGCAACATATATGGGGGGGGGGGGGGGGCATAAGAGTATTGTAGCATGTTCACATTCTAAAAAATTTATGTTGTTCCTGATTCTATCTGAGAGTGGGTATTTGCACTGACTACCGCTTCCTTATACTGATCAATCAACTATCAAAGCTACGTATCCTATATATTGTACTACTCATGGACAGAGAGGCGGCTCTACTACTTCTATCCGTTCTTCTGGTGCTGTTAATAAAATTTCAATCTCTATTTCACTTAAGACCTTGTATTTGAACTGACATGTTGTTTCGATTTGCATACAGTTGTTCCACCTGCAGAACTGTTGCGCGTAACACTAATATGATGAAAGCAGGAGAAAGCCCTGGCCAAGAAAATGACGAGTTTAATCACATCCGGTTTTCTCAGACCTGGACTACCACCACTTGTGGCCCAGGTGGCAGCATATTATAGCAATGACTTCTCCATGCACGGTTTATGGCATATTACGGGAAAAGCAGTACAGGTTCTGTGCATAATATGTGCAACATTTGTTATTTTTTTAAACACAGATCATTGTGGTTTATTATCCTAAACTGATATTATATTGAATTTTTTGGATATCTTCGTTGATTGTAAATGCAAGAATCAAGATTGTGAAAATATGAATGTAACTTGGGGCCAAAAATATTATCCTAAGTTAATGAGATTTTAGAACAAAAATATTTTAGAAAATACTACTGTCATTCTATCAAATGTCGTAGCAGCACAAAAGAATGCAAGAGATAACATATTAACACTAGAGCTTGTACCTATATGAATTAGGTAATTGGCTGCAAGTTCATCAACAAGAGGTTTAGAGGTTTCCTGAGATACTCTCAAGAAACTGCTCCGGAGTTTTATTTAATATATTCAAGCACCAGAAGATTTTCATATATCTTTTAAATTTCATATACGATACAAATAACATGTATTATGTTATGTTTAGATATATTGTTAAAGTTATGTACATATTTTTAACCCAAACACCAGCAGAATAAGAGGACGACTGATATAAGCAACGACACCTGTAGTATGTCATCCACAGTGAAGCAATGAATCAGCTAGGAAGGGACAGTGATAAATCCTCAGCTTTATGCTTAAACAAACTCTACATATACATACCAGAAATCCATAAAGCTCAGCTGATAAAATTTATGTTCTCCGTGAAGGACCATAGGCGACTTCAATCCTGGACTAGACCGAGGAAAGAAGGTTCAACAAGCCTTCTGGAAATGGTAATTGTGCCTTGCATGCATGTTCAGATAAGTATAAGCTGATTCTTTGCTTCATTAAAGATAGAAGAATACACGTTCATTCAAATTTGGCGAATAGAGACAGTATTAAGCTTTCTCTTGTTCTGCTACCCCTGCATGCATGTATGCTGAAGATTCAGTACAAAGTAATTACTCTTAATGCCTACATAATAGTCCACATTTAATCGGAACTTGTTAATATTCGACAACAAGGGGTAACTTTTTCAATGTGCGCATTCAAAAACGAGTGACAGCTGGATACTATGTGCATATATACTATATATGCATGAACACAACAACCAGTAGGAATGGGAACACTGCAAACCATAAAATACATTGAGTGAATCAAAATTACATGAACGGAAAGTTCATGTGCACATAATATAAAATTTTAAACATAATACAAAACACATGCACTAACCAATGGAGAATAATGGCTACCATTGGTATCGAATCACAACAGATTAGAAGGTCTAAGTTACAAAAGCTGCGACAAAGTCTTATATGAATGCAAAGGCAAAGGAAGAAACGTGCAAAACATGACTTACCTTTGAATATACCAGCAATTAAATTGTGGAAACGGTGTGCAATGAAAGCACAAAGCTCCTCGTGTCCGTAGCTGGCTGCAACATGATGGAACGTATCTCTTTGAGGAAGAGTTAACTGTTAGGTTAAGGGACTTACACAATCCGAGATTCACAATCACCAAAACAGAGCACACACATAACCAATCGATAAGTTGACAAGATCTACCAAAGCACAAAATAAGAACACACAAATACTTGACGTGGAAACACCCACGTCCCAAACTCGTATTATTAATCTTAACAATATCAATAATACATCAAAACAATAACACCTTAACGGTGTTCCAACCCGATACTTGAGCCAACAAGGCTCAAGCACCTCCCAAACAATACTTAAGACTACATCTCTTATTCTTTCACCTCCCCAAACAAATACAATATGACTATGTATATATAGCCATCACAAACTTAGCCACCAAGATATCCTAATCATACTTGGTTTCCAATTACAATCCTTATCATACTTGGTATCTAAATATACCATCTATAATAATTATCTAAACATATAATTATTACCCAATCCATATATGTTTTGGATCACCAAAACCCATACCATATTGGGTTGAAACCCAACAATCCTCCCCTTCAACCCAATACCCACATCGGATTGAACGGTAACCATCAAAGCCATCGACGTCCATCTGCCAACGCCTCCCCTCGAACAAGAATCTCCTCATCTTGCTCCTCCAATCTTGAGTGTCGCTAAAACCCGTATAGTGACCCTCCAAACCATCCAAACCATCGTTCTTCACCATAACGATGTATCCATCTACAAAATCACGTGCATCAACCACCACGAGTGCTCTTCCACATGTTGAGTCACCCGATCCTTGCTTTCCCAATCCTTCGGTCTCCTGAAGAAAATCACTAGTATCATCCAAATAGTTCATCTGGTTGATCAAGCCATTGAAACAATTGTGATGACCTCTTCCATCTTCTTCCATCTCGAGTCCGAACACAGGATTGATCCATGGTGCAAGTCAACCATCAAACCGCACGTAACTTTGTCTCTACCCGCTTTAGTAGCAGTCTTCTTATCAACAAATCATTCATCATGCTCTGCCATACCAATTGAACCTCGAACTTTCCCTCAACTTGTTAGGTTAAGGGACTTACACAATCCGAGATTCACAATCACCAAAACAGAGCACACACATAACCAATCGATAAGTTGACAAGATCTACCAAAGCACAAAATAAGAACACACAAATACTTGACGTGGAAACACCCACGTCCCAAACTCGTATTATTAATCTTAACAATATCAATAATACATCAAAACAATAACACCTTAACGGTGTTCCAACCCGATACTTGAGCCAACAAGGCTCAAGCACCTCCCAAACAATACTTAAGACTACATCTCTTATTCTCACTTGTTAGGTTAAGGGACTTACACAATCCGAGATTCACAATCACCAAAACAGAGCACACACATAACCAATCGATAAGTTGACAAGATCTACCAAAGCACAAAATAAGAACACACAAATACTTGACGTGGAAACACCCACGTCCCAAACTCGTATTATTAATCTTAACAATATCAATAATACATCAAAACAATAACACCTTAACGGTGTTCCAACCCGATACTTGAGCCAACAAGGCTCAAGCACCTCCCAAACAATACTTAAGACTACATCTCTTATTCTTTCACCTCCCCAAACAAATACAATATGACTATGTATATATAGCCATCACAAACTTAGCCACCAAGATATCCTAATCATACTTGGTTTCCAATTACAATCCTTATCATACTTGGTATCTAAATATACCATCTATAATAATTATCTAAACATATAATTATTACCCAATCCATATATGTTTTGGATCACCAAAACCCATACCATATTGGGTTGAAACCCAACATTAACTGGCTAAAACTGGTAGCCGGAGGTATTTCCTTCTCTCTAGTGAATTTCTCAAAGTAGTTTGTAAAGTTTTCCACATCTCCCACCTTTGTAGCTTCCAATAATTCGACGTCCGTCATCTGTTGCTGAGTTGTGTCATTAGCCTCTGGTACATTGATTCAATAATTCGACATCCGACATCTATTGCTGAGTTGTGTCATTAGCCTCGATCGGTACATTGATTCTGGTGAAAGTTTTTGGATTCACTGGTGTATTCAAAGCCAACTCATGTGGTGCATCTCTTTTAATTCCATATCAATAGTAACTACCCGTGATTCTCTGTTTATGCGTGCATGTGTGAGTGTTTTGTGTAATTTTGATATGAACAACCTACACAATAAACCTTCCCAAGGAAGGGAAAATGCACCAAGGATGGCGAATGCATTCAATATGTAAATACAGTATAGAAGAGTAAATGATAAAATGTGGCTTACCTCTAATCGACCCAGAGGTCTCGCTTACCACGAGATTTGTCAATGAACGAACAGATACTCATTCTAAAAAGTTATAAGCTAAAATATTAAAAAAAAAAAAAGTGTCATGAACTTTTAACAACTCGCACATGGCCTCGTGGCCAGTGTCATTTGTAGACTAAACAGGGTCATAAAAGTCTAAAGAGAGACGAACAGGGCCATAATAGCAAAAGATCCATTCAATGCTAATAAGGCCCATTACATCATAAGCCAGTCCCACTATACGACCAGCTGCCCTTAACCTATGAAACACAAACAATGCCTTTTATAATCGGGCTCTGAGCCATGTGCTCTGAGCCATGTTCCATAAGCCCGATTAATTTCTTTGTCCGGGTATGCATATACAATGCCTTTTAATTTCTTTATCCGGGTATGCATATACAATGCCGATTAATTTCTTTGACATTTTATAATTTTAGAAAATGTTGAGTTCCACAAAAAAAAAAAAAAATACTATACGTTTTTAGGAAATGCAGAGCATGTTGAGACAGAATCTTAATATATTAAAATTGTCTACCTCCTCAAATTCCTTTTCCAGAATCAAGATAAAGAAGTTCTTGAAGTTGAAAGTGCTGCTCTTAATATTATCTCTCCATCCATTATCTTTTCTATTATTATAAACGTAGAATTAAATAATGAATTGATATAAAAAATTGTTAGAATTAAATGTACATTCAGTTACTGAAAATTACTATATTATATTCAGTAATAATTTAAAATATTCTTAAAATAAGATACCTAATAATTTTTCTAAAAATAAATAGACTTATATGCCTTATAAATGAACACATGTTATAAAGAATTTCAGATGAATATATCAATCCTAATATTGCTATTTGTGTCATTGCATCTTGGCCAAGCGAGGCTGCAGCCAGTTACAAGTCTAGTTAAAGTAGTTCAGGTACAGTTTAACGGTTTCGTGGCATGCACACCCTCCAAAACTCATCCGAAAAGACGTGGCATTTTCGGGGCAGCTGGAGTACTTGTTAGTGGCTTGTGCAGGGGAAGTGGCATTCTTGGCAGTTGGCACCGCTGTAACAAATTCGTCCGGATTTTATTCGGGTTTAATTTCTTTTAGAGACGGTATTTTTTATGATCCAAGTCAAGGAGTTCCGTGTTTTGTCACAGTGAGGCTTCCGGTTACTGGAACATCTTGTCAAGTGTTGCCTCCCACAGGAACACTAAGAGCTCCTGTTCAGTTGCTTAGTCTTGCTGGTGGTCAAATTGCCATTGTCAATGCGGAGCCATTTCAGCATGTGGCTAGCTAGCTTCTCATCCTGATCAGGCCAAATGACCAAAAATTTATGTCACACATTTTTACTATGGTTATTACGTACATAAATAATCACAGCGAGTGCTATAATGTTTGTTATCTAATTCCGAAAGAAATTTGCATACTAAAGATTTTTATCTTGATATTTGTTATTTGCTTCAGAGCAGCTTGAATCTTGATCTCCTTCTAAATGAAAAGGGTAAGGATGGTAGAGGACACCTGATAAATGGTGAAAGCATAAGCCAATGAATCAGCTTTAATCTTAACTGAACATATATATAAGCAACATGACTTGTAGTCTTTTATCGACAGTGAAGCAATGAATTAATCAGCTAGCAAAGGACAATGATCAAATCCTCAGCTTTATTGTAAGACCCCGAGAATTTAATAATTTTATATGATTAAATACTAAATATGAATTAATTTATTGGGAAAAAGAAAAAGAAAAAAAAAAGAAAAAAGAAAAGAAAAGACGTTACAAAAAAAAGGGGATAGTTAAACTTACGTTATTTTTTTCAGAAGGGAAGAAGGAAAAGTGGGAGGAGAAAGAGAAGGAGGAAGAGAAAGAGACGGGTAATACAATCTAATTGGGAGAAGGATTTTGGAGTTTAAAGGTAAAAACACAAACCCCTTGTTTATAGACTATCATATTGGATTTAGAATTTAGAACTTACGAGTTTTATGTTATATATACATGTATTAGGTTTTAGAGTGATTGGGAAATCTGAAATTCTTGATCACCATTCGTAATTTCTGAGTTTTAAGGTACGGATATCATCTTTATGCTTTTTACTTCGTTACGATTGTAAGGAATTGCCGTATTTGGTCTTTTACATGTGCTGAGTTCTTGTAAAATCTGTAGAAAATTCAATTTTTGTCGTATGGTGATGATTTTACTGTCCCTGGAAAGGTATTTGAATTATCTACAACTTTTGTTCTTTAACTTTTCTGAGATTCTACGCGTAAGTAGGTGTATTCTGCGATTTTAGTGACCTGCCAGGGAATTTTCTGAACTGATACTCGTACTTTGAAAATTCGTATTAAATTGAAATTTTGTGCAAATTTTATGAGTAATATATCTACAGAAAGGTATTTCTGCGTTCTACGTTTCTTGTTTACACTCCGCTGCTAAATTCTATGTTTCTATTGTCGTAAATAGTATAATACTAAATAAGTCAGGTGCTGATTCTGTTTTTCTGTTCGCAAATATCTACTTTCAGAGTTCGTTATTTTTCCGTTTTTAATGAGCCTTACTATTCTGGAAAGGTCTTGGAATTTCCTACGATTTTCGTGTTTTATACTTTTTGATTTGAATTTATCTTCATAGTGTAATTTCCCATTTTTCAGAACTGATCAGGTTGTGATTTCGCTATCCTTTGTCTATTTTATAATATAATTGGGTTTGTGATATTTGAGAATTATGTTTTGGTTATATTTTGATATAAATGTGATTTGGGAGATTGTAAGATATCCGTCACGAGTGGATAATCTCGTGTTTGGCACCTCCTATACGGTGTATTTAAATAGTATAGGCGTGTCGCCGGAGGAGTGGGACACGTATAGTCATGACTATTCCGTATATGTATGTTTGGCCATTTTGGGTAGCATTTGCTTTGTGCTATGCAAGCCCCTGTAAGTTTCTTTTGATGACTACATATTTCTGGATAACCGAAAATGTAGGACATCCTGTAAGTGTAAGATCGACTCCCCTATTAGTGTGTAAGTTTTGCTTTGCATTATATTATTTTGAGTATGATTCGTAAGTGTAAGTGTATGTATTAAGCATGGCTATTTTGGATTGGAAATCACGTATGTTTACATTGTGGTTTTAAGATTTGGTGGTATTTTTATTTTTTCCAAGTTTGTCTTTATTTCTCGTTTAGATATTTTGTTTATTCACCTTGTCATCATTCTTATCCGTATATGAGCTTTCGCTCACTGCCGGTTTTTGTTTCTTGTTTTTCCCCGGCAGGTAATCCTAACTAGTTGGGCCACTTATGGGATGAGTGCGAGTGCGGGTTTAGAGGAGCTAATTTATTTTCTTGCATTTTTATTAGAATTATAGAATTTATTTCGGACTTTAGTAAGTGTGCTTTTGAATTTGGAGTTGGACACTATAAGTTTAAGCTTTATTTTATGGACTGTAAGTTGGAGATTGGTATTGTTTGGATTGGTTATTTCTTGGAGAATTTGAATTTAGTGGACTTGAAAATGTTTATTACTTTAAGCTAAATGTTGGGATGTTAAATTTATGCTTAAAACACTCTACACTAGAACCTCGATGAATGAATATGCGATAAATGAATACTCCTCGGCTGATAAATAGTTTTATGATAACCATAACCTTTCTTCGAATGAGCAGGACAAGTGATTAGTGAATAATTTCTATAATCTAATCGCCACACTATAACACTGGCCCCTTCTTTTATACCCTCAAGACTGTTAATTCTACAATGACTCTGGCCACCAGGCCACGTGCCTTTTGTTTGTGAAAATTCATGACACTAATTTTAATTTTTCATTAAGCCACGTTAATCATAATCATTTACTCTTCTGCATATAAATATTCAGTGTATGATGTATGCTCAGTGCATTGCTCCCTTCCTTGGGAAAGTTCAATTGTGTAGTTTGTTCATATCAAAACTACACAAAACACGCATGCATGCACACACAAATAGATAATCATGATTCATGGCTACTAGCCAACTATTGATATGGAATCAAAAAATATTAGGTCTAAGCTACGTATACTGCGAGAAAGACTCAGGAGAATGCAGAGGCAAAGGAAGAAACGTGCAACACATGACTTGCCCTCAAATATACCGGTGAATCCAAGAACTTCTAGCACAGTCAATATACTAGAGGCTAATAACACAACTCAGCAACAGATGACCACGTTGTTAAGTACTAAACGATCTACACTACGTTGTTTAGTACTAAACGATGCCTATTTTTAGTAGGTTATAATGGAGTGTAATAACGTTATAGTATGATACATTTATGTGTAATACTTTTAATTTTCCCAAACAAACAAATAATTTACTAATACTTCATCTCAAATAATTTTTTACAATTAATCTCAATATTACAATCACACAATTTAAAAAACAATTAATCTCAATATTACCTACACAATTTAAATGTAAATTACAATACAAAAATGATATACATGTATTTAATAATCTTAAATAATTAAAAATTAAAATTCATGATACAAAGACAATTAATCAATTGAAACCTAATAATGGATACTTATCAACCAATCAAAATGTACTAGAAGTCCAATACACAAATTTAAATTATATAATTACCAACTATAATTTATAGACCAACGTATTCTTATACAAATCAGATAAGAGCTTCAATCGACTATGAGTGTCTCTGTGGAAAAGTTGATACAACAAACATTAAAAAATCATACTCCCTCCTTTCCATTTCTTATCATTTCAAAATAGGATGTCTGGCACGTATTTTAAGGTGCATTTTAAAGACAGTTTCATAACTTATTTTTGAAATTTTCTTTTTTTGTATAAAAATAGAATAATCCTATTTTTATACAAAAAAAAGAAAAATTTAAAAATAAATTATGGAACTATCCTTAAAATTCACCTTAAAATGCGTGCGACAAAAAAATTGTAAAGAAATGAAAAGGACAGAGGGAGTATATAAAAAACACAAAACTCAAACTTTGTTAATTCAAAGCATATACATCAGTTACCTAATAACAAACTGATGTAAATTCACAACATAGACATCAGTTCACTTCTAAGAAACTGATGTTAAACATAGACATTGACATCAGTTACATTTAAGAACTCATGTTAATTGTTGACATGGACATCTTGATTTATATTACATGTCATATGTTTAAGATGATATAAATCTTGTATTAACCTAAAATTCACATGATAGTCATGACATTGTCTAAAATTACTGCAGACATCCATTCTTTGGTCAGAAAGGATGTCTAAAAGTACTACAGACATCGTTAAAAATCGATGTCTAAGACCCCAACCTTTCTCTACACATTCGAAGACATTGGTTCTGAATTTACATAGACATCAATTTTTAATCAATGTCTATTGACGTTTTTCTAGTAGTGAAGAACACGTTATGGATTTACTTGGTCCATCAACATTTAGCTACGAACAAAGAATTCAACGTAACAATTTTTTTTACTTATTTTAAGAACATATTGTTAACAATTTATGTGAACAATTACTTTGCAAAATTACTTTTAATAACTTACATTAGCTACAACCCTACTGCCTATTTAAAGTAAATAAAAATTTATAAATGAATATTGAAATAGTTAGCAATTATATATTAAAATTAGTTAAAAATAAAATATTAAATTTATCGAAAAAAAAAACCGTGCATCGCTATAAACTAGTAAATCACTAATATGGATAGGATGCTATTTATTATTATCATTTTACTTTTTATGAGATTATCTGCCTAAATTTCCTAAGATTAAAAAAATTTCTTGTATAAATACATGTGGGTGTTATTGTAATTACAAAATATTATATACATTTACAAAAATATCATTACTATTTTATATTAAAAAGTACTTACATTTCAGGTAAGTTCTCTTAAGATAATTTAGGAACTTTATTCTATATCCTATATATAGCCATTAATTAGAGATTAACCAATTATGTTGTGTTTGGTTGAGATGAATCAAATTGGATGAAATTTGAATAAGAATATAGTTAAATGTTTATAAATTTCATTTCTTACATCATTCCATTCCCAATCAACTCTGATGAGAGTCGAGTAACCAGCCTCCCTCCGCCCCTTTCCCCCCTCCCTGCCCCTGCTATCCATTCTTCCACCTTCGTCCCATTTCTCCTCTTTTTTTTCAATTTTCACAGTTTTTTTAATTCAATAAAGCTTCGAAAATTCCTTCGAATTTTCTCAGATCTGTTCCGATCTTGAGCTAGTTTGTGAATCCGACAGAGCTTAAATCATCAGAGCTTCCGTTGTCCTTCTTCTCAGGTTCAAGCGGGTGGATATTCGGTTCCTCTTGTTTTTGTGATTTCGCTCCGGATCTAAGGATTGCTTGTTTTAGTTGATCTAAGTTTAATTCGGATCTAAGGTTTCCAAGCCTTTTCCGATTGTAAGATCGATTTGTTTTGTTGTCTCACCTGTGTGTGAGTTTGATATTGTCTCACCGCTTGTTTGTGTGAGTTTGCTTTTATCTCACCGTTTGTGTGAGTTTTGGTGCTGGATTATATTATCTTGGAGGCTTGTACGGATAATATGGATAAACACTTTGATGAAGTGTTAGTGTATTACACACATAGGTCTGCGAATATTGTAGCTCATTGCTTAGCGAGGGCGACATATTCTATGTCAGGTCTTTCGGAGTGGAATGTTTCTGCTCGAGATTGTATCATCTGTAACCTTGAGATATTTTAATGCAAGTACGATTTTATCAAAAAAAAAAAGCTAAAGTTTAAACATACCAATTTGAAAAGAAATGATCCATTCTCCCTCCTACCTATTTTATTCTCATATCCTATCATACAAAATTTGCACCTACTCATTTTTTTTAAAATCTTACCTCTTATGTTCATTGTATTTATTTAATTTCTATTCATTTCATTCCATTCTATTCCATTCTTCCAACCAAACACAACATTAGGATAAGGCAATACTATAAATAATCACGATTCGTTATAATCCATTTTTTTTTTACAACTATCGATCAATACGATAATTATTTACATTAATTAATGCAGATGATCTGAGTAATCTTGTCAGGATGTTTTTTCTTCTTTGGTTCCTTGTCTTTTCATTCATGAATGTTGCCAGCCATAAAGGGCTCATAGTTTATTATTAAATTTATGTATTAGCTTTGAAGTTAGCCCAAGTTGAATACGGGGTGTTTGGGGAACCTTTTTTTAGAATAAGTTAACTTATTTTAAGATAAAACTAGAGATTCCTAACTTTCCAACTTATTTTTGCAACTTATTGAATCTCAAACATACATTAAATACTTGTATAAAAAAAAATTTCAAAATATAAAATTTTTACCCGAAAATAAGTCCATAAATCCTTAATTTAAGCTCAGCCAAACAGGCACTACATAGAACATGCGATTGATACTTGTATGTCTTTCGATTAGATTTTTCCTTTAAATTATATTTCATATAAAAAAAATGCTAGAGGTACCAAAATGGGGTACCAAAAAATTGTTACCAAATGATGTGTTATTTTTTGATTGGTTATAGTTGAAATGGGCCCGTCAGGACCATCCAATAAAAATATTTCAAAATGACAACTAACTAGTGCCTGGTACCCAATTTTAGTACCTAATTTGGTACCTGTAACACTACTTTTCATATAATTTATGTTTGCCCAATTGCGGGCTCAAGTCCTATGAAATCTTTTTGCTTCATATATACGTTACGTAAAAAAAGTAATTACATGTGATAGTGCTAAGAACAATAAATCTAAATTACTAAGTTCAGATGAATTTTCTAACTTACACTTCACTTCTTTGCTGTTTTTTTTTGCTAAATTACTTCTTTGCTTCATCAAAGATAAAAGAATACAAGTTCATTCAATTAATGCTAATAAACATATCAAGCTTTCTCTAACAGGTCTTATTAGGAAATCTTGGGCCCTATAAAATGCTGTAATTGTTTGATAATTTTGCACTGACTATCTATTCCCTATACTGATCGGTCAACTATCGAAACTACGTATCCTATACTGTATATCGTAGTACTCATGGACAGAGGGGCGGCTCTACTACTTTTATCAATTCTTCTAGTGCTGTTAATATCTGATAAATAAAATTTCAATCTCCTGGCCAAGGAAATGATGAGTTCAATCACATCCAGTCGCTCAGACTGGACTACCACCACTTATGGTCCGGGTGGCAGCATATTACAGCAATAACATATCGATGCACGGTTTATGGCAATTATGAAAAAAGCAGGTTCTGTGCATAATATGTGCAATATTTGTTATTTTATTTTGTGAATGAGATTTCAGTACAAAAATATTTAAGAATTTACTACCGTCATTCTATCAAATGTCATAGCAGCACAAAAGAATGCAAGAGATAACATATTAACACAGGTTGTAGCTACAATCAACATTATTATCCATGTATATATGATAGCGCCTCACTAAAGCATAACAGAATTGCACCTCATATCAGAAGTGTAAAGAGAATAACAAGATTGACAAATAAGTGCATAACAGAGCATTTGCCTATATGTATTAGGTAACCAGCTGCAAGATCATCAACAGAATTTTAGAGGTTTTCTGAGATCCTCTCAAGAAACTAAATTGTAGTTTTATATGATATAGGCAAGCACCAGAAGATTTTCATATATCTTTCAAATTTCATATACGATACAAATTAATTAACATGCATCCTATGTTATGTTTAGATATATTAATGTTAAAGTTATGTACATATTTTTAACCCAAACACCAGCAGAATAAGAGGACGACTGATATAAGCAACGAACACGTGTAGTATGTCATCTACAGTGAAGCAATGAATCAACTAGGAAGGGACAGTGATCAATCCTCAGCTTAATGCTTAAACAAACTCCACATATACATACCAGAAATCCATAAAGCTCAGCTGATAAAATTTATGTTCTCCGTGAAGGACCATAGGCGACTTCAATCCTGGACTGGACTAGAATGAGGAAAGAAGGTTCAACATTCCTCCTGGAAATGGTAATTGTGCCTTGCATGCATGTTAAGTATTTGATATGGGCCGGAGTTAAAGCCCTAGAGACACATTTAATGTGGCATTAAATGAACCTAGATTGGTCCAAGGTTAAAGCCCATTAATTAGGCCCGAAACCCTAATTAAATGATAAATTCGTAGCTGTTAAATCAGCCAAATAAAAGACTCCGTTATTGACTCCGAAAGGAAGTCAAATCATCCCTGAAGTTACCCTCAAGGCATACAACTTCCATACTTATCCGTATTCCACCTAGAAGGATCTAGAATTGGGCCTAAATTGTGACTTGCCCACCAAGACACCTAATTCTACTCTGATTCTAGGGTTCTCAACACCTATATAAGGATCTGATTCCATACAAATAGAACTACGTTTTTATTGGCTTGATTCTTGATATTTGCAAGATACGTAGGCATCTTGTGAGGACTCGAGTTAGGTCACGAAACACTTGATCAGCCATTAAAGCTCGAAGCTTCCTTAAACCCTAGCATTCAATACCTAATAAATACACCCTACTTTTCGTTCCACAACATTTGGCGCCGTCTGTGGGAAACGAATATCAACCATGGTTACCACCAGGAGAACACCAGTACCTTCTGAAACCAACACCAGCACCACCGCACCCCCGGTTGGAGAACAGGTGCCCCCAGGAGCGGGCTCTCAACCACTGGTCACTGGAGCGGGTTCCCAGCTACTGATAACTCAGCCTCCAGGAACCGAAACACAAACTCATGAATCGTTACCTTTGGTGACGTATCCCTCTACTCAAGGGACGAATCCCCCTACTCAAGGGACGAATTCCCTACAGATGTTGGTTACCCCCTAGGAGGACAATCCGTTCCCCCCACTGCTCATATCTCAACTACCGTAATTTCGGTAAGCACTAACCCCATGTATGGGTTACCTAATTACCCTCCATATCAGGCCGGACCAAACGGTCATGCCCTTCAAATTCGTGAGCTATACGTGGATTACTCAGGTCCTTATTCTGATGATTTATCCTCGGAAGATGAGGATATCCCCCCTAGGAGGCGTCGTTCAAGTAAGGAACCCACTGGTCAATCTCGTCAAAAAATTCATGATGAACCCCCCCTAACGGCTGCTGAAAAAATCAAGATTCATGAAGCTAAGATCCAGAAGCTGAAGGAGGACATAGAAAGGGAGCAACAGAGGCAGAACCAGGGGCGACCCCCACCGACAACAAGAGGAGAAATTCCCTTTGTTGATCTAGAAGGGACTCCGAGAAGAGAGAAGAGGACCGAGATCCCTAGAAGCAGAAACACGAGGGTTGAAATCCCCAAAGCTGATCCCAAAGATCTTATGCATCTTGGAGATCCTGATGATCCAACCCCTCCTTTCACTGAGGAGGTGATGAATGCACACATATCTCGGAAGTTCAAGATGCCCACTATAAAGGCCTATGATGGAACTGGAGATCCCGCTAATCATGTAAGGACATTTACCAACGCGTTACTACTACAACCAGCCAGCGACGCCTTAAAGTGCAGGGCGTTTCCCCAAACCCTAGCAGGCATGGCACAACGTTGGTACAGTCGTCTGCCACCCAACTCTATCGCCTCTTTCAAGGAGCTAAGTAATGCTTTTGTAAGCCAGTTCATCGGCGGAAGGATTCATGAGAAGGATTCTGCATCTCTCATGACTGTGGTACAAGGAAAGAATGAGAATCTTAGAGATTATCTCAAACGATTCACTAAGGAGACGCTCAACATTACCAATTTAGAAAACAAAGTGGCCATGGTAGCCTTGCAGAATGGAACTTCGAATGTCTATTTCAAGATGTCGTTGGCCAAGCATCCCCCTGAGGATATGATTGAGCTCCAGCAACGAGCAAGTAAGTACATCAAAGCTGAGGATAGCCTAAAGAAAGAACTGGCAACGGGAAACCCCGGAAATGGTGACAATTCCAGGAAGAGGAAGACGGAGCAAGAATATGACGAGAAAGATAAGTACTCGCGTACGGGCAGAGATTCTGATTCAGCCCCGAAAAAGGGTAGTTGAGGGCAAAGGTTCACGGAGTATGCAAGGTTGAACGCTCCGAGGAGCCAAATCCTGATGGAAATAGAAAAGGACAAGGATGTAAGATGGCCGAAGCCACTAAGGACAGATCGCGAGAAGAGAAACAAAAACCAGTATTGCCGATTCCACAAAGATGTTGGACATGACACCGATGACTGCAGGCAATTGAAAGATGAGATTGAGTTCCTGGTCCGAAGAGGAAGATTGAATAAGTTCTGCAAAGATGGGAATCAAGAAAACCCAAGGCGAGATTATGATAGGAGGGATGATGACCGCAATCGCAATCCACAACCTAGGGGGCCGGTGGTAAATATGATATTTGGTGGCCCGACAGCGGCCGGAACAAGTAGAAATTATCGAAAGGCGTATGCTCGAGAAGTGATGCACATCGTTGGAGAAGCACCGAAGCGTGCAAAGACAGAGGTCTCGATTGGATTTGATGATTAGGACCTCGAAGGGGTGAAGTTCCCCCACGATGATCCACTAGTGATTGCACCTGTGATAGGCAATTCCCAAGTGAAGAGATTCTTGATAGACAATGGAGCTTTAGTGGACATTTTGTTTCATGATGCCTTTTTGAAGATAGGATATACCGAGTCTCAGTTAACACCATCCAATATGCCCATATACGGGTTCAATGGAGTCGAGTCGAAAGTTGAGGGAACAATCTAGCTACCCATGACTATAGGGCAGGAACCCCGGGAGGCAACTCAGATGCTAAATTTTTTTGGTTATTAAGGCCACCTCCACCTACAATGGTATCCTTGGTAGGACGGGACTTCATGCTTTCAAGGCGGTTGCCTCCACTTATCATTTGAAGATTAAGTTCCCAACCAGAAATGGTGTGGGAGAAGAGAAAGGAGATCAAAAAATGGCAAGGAGTTGTTACGTGGCCGCACTAAGGCCAGATGGAATCGGGGGGCAGGTCCTCCCAATCGAGGATATGGATGTTCGTGAAGATGAGGAGCGGAGAGGAAAACCCGCAGAGGACTTGGTTCCCATACCGTTGGAGTTGGGAGATTCTGAAAAAGTTACCTACATCGGGGCATCATTGAAAGATCCCTTGAAAACCAAGTTGATCACTTTCTTGCAAGACAACAATGACGTCTTTGCATGGACAGCAGCTGATATGCCAGGGATAGATCCCCAATTGATAACACACAACTTAAATGTGGATCCGAACTGGAAGGCAGTGAAACAAAAGAAGAGAAATTTTGCGCCTGAAAGGCAAGAAGCAATAAAACAAGAAGTTGACAAACTCCTAGAGGCAGGGTTCATTGAGGAAATTCAGTTTCCAGAATGGTTGGCCAATCCTGTAATGGTCAAGAAGGCTAATGGAAAATGGAGGATGTGCATAGACTTCACAGATCTGAACGACGCATGCCCTAAGGACTGTTTTCCCCTACCTAGGATCGATATGTTGATAGATGCCACGGCTGGGCACGAGATGTTGAGTTTCATGGATGGCTTTAGTGGCTACAACCAGATCAAGATGCATAAGGATGATATTCCTAAGGTATCATTTATCACAGACTTTGGTGTGTATTATTACCTGGTCATGGCGTTTGGATTGAAAAATGCAGGAGCTACCTATCAGAGGTTGGTGAACAAGATTTTTGCTCATCTCATTGGAAAGACTATGGAAGTTTATGTTGATGACATGCTGGTGAAAAGCCTACACAAAGTCAATCACATTGAGCACCTGCGTGAGGCCTTTGAAGTGTTGAGGCACCACAAAATGATGTTGAACCCAGCCAAGTGCGCTTTCGGCGTTGGGTCAGGGAAATTTTTGGGTCTTATGGTCTCAAAGCGGGGAATTGAGGCTAACCCCGACAAAATCAAAGCCATTTTGGACATAGAAGCACCACGGTCTATAAGGGACGTGCAAAAGTTAACCTGGAGGATTGCTGCATTGGGAAGATTCGTCTCCAAATCCGGGGACAAGTGTTTGCCGTTCTTCAAAACTTTGAAGAAGGTAAAAAACTTTGAGTGGACAGAGGAAAGCCAAGAGGCCTTTGAGCAAGTAAAGAAGTATATGGCAGAAGCCCCGTTGTTGGCCAAGCCGGGCATTGGAGAGATTCTTTATCTCTATTTGGCAATTTCAGATCAAGCCATGAGTGCGGTACTGATAAAAGAGGAGGACAAGGTTCAGAAACCCGTATACTATGTTAGCAAAGTTTTGCATGGAGCTGAGCTGAACTACTCCATTATTGAGAAGTTTGCCTTAGCACTAGTAACTGCCTCTAGGAAACTACGGCCCTATTTTCAGGCACACAAGATCGAAGTTCTTACAGAACAGCCGTTGAGGAATATTTTGCACAGCCCTAAAGCCAGTGGTAGGCTCATTAAGTGGGCAATTGAATTAGGAGAATTTGACATTAAGCACAAGCGCTTGCTGACTTCGTGGTTGAATGCACCATTGACAACCAAGAAGTCGGGGGGCAGGAGATACCTCAGGAAGGCAGTAAGGAAGACAAGGAACCCGTTATTGAGGAGAAGGAATTCTGGATGCTCTATTTTGATGGGGCATCAAAAACAAAAACAAGTGGTGTGGGTCTCGTACTACAAAGTCCCGATGGATTCATGATTGAGTATGCCCTGAAGTTGGATTTTCCAACAACTAATAATGAAGCGGAGTATGAGGCGTTGATAGCC
The DNA here is from genome assembly GCA_036435485.1 of Saposhnikovia divaricata. Taxonomy (NCBI): domain Eukaryota; kingdom Viridiplantae; phylum Streptophyta; class Magnoliopsida; order Apiales; family Apiaceae; genus Saposhnikovia; species Saposhnikovia divaricata. The sequence continues at coordinate 220,717 of JAZHRN010000149.1, forward strand.
GGACTTGGTTTAGCAGGAGCATTGAGAGTCAAAAACCTTAAAGTTTGTGGGGATTCAAGGCTGGTTGTGGCCCAAGTCAATGGAGAGTTTGAGGCAAGGGATGAAACCATGGCCAAATACTTAAGGCTCGTGAAAGCAATAATGACTCAATTTGATGAGTGTTACGTTGAACACATTCCGAGGGAGGAAAATACCAAGGCCGATGCCCTATCCAAATTTGCCTCCTCCGAGATAGAGAATTATTCAGCAAGTGTTTACTTCCAAGTTTGAGAACCCCTACCATCGATTCAAAGTTAGTTGCACCTATCGGGGTAAGGGAATGTTGGATAGATCCTATAAAAGCACATCTTGAAACAGGTTGGCTCCCAGCAAATGCCATGGAGGCACGAAAGTTATCTGTGAGGGCTTTGAGGTATGCTCTGATTGAAGGGATACTCTACAAGTAATCTTTTGTGATTCCTTATCTAAAGTGTTTAAGACCTGAAGAGGCCAGATCAGCTATTGAGGAGGTCCATGAGGGAATTTGTGGACAACACTTGGGGGGCAGGGCCCTGGCTCACAAGATAGTCAGGCTTGGATTCTATTGGCCCGAGATGATGGATGATGCCAAGGAGTACGTGAAAAAATGCGATCGGTGCCAGAAGCATGCACCAGTGGTTAGGCAACCACCAGAGATGTTGACATCCATCAGCTCCCCCATTCCTTTCACTATGTGGGGGATGGATATACTTGGGCCTTTTCCTATGGCCACTGCTCAAAGAAAGTTTCTGGTCGTAGCTATTGACTACTTTACAAAGTGGATTGAAGCCAAACCCTTGGCTAAAATCACAACCAAGCAGGTTATGCAATTCTTCTGGGAGAATGTCATGTGTAGGTATGGAATATCCCGGATCCTGGTTACAGACAATGGACTACAATTCAACAACAAAGATTTTAAGGATTATTGTGATGAGAATGGAATTGAGCTTCGATTTACCTCGGTTGCCCATCCTCAAGCCAACGGGCAAGCAGAGGTTGCCAATCGAATCATCCTCGATGGACTTAAGAAGAGGGTGGAACGCTCACGAAACACTTGGGTGGATGAGTTACTGCCCATACTTTGGGCATATCGTACCACGTGCAAAGTAACTACTGGGGCAACTCCGTTCATGTTGGCTTATGGAGCTGAAGCTGTGGTACCCGTGGAAATCATGCATGCATCCCCACGGGTGGAAGCCTTTGAACCAGACACTAATGAAGAAGGAATGAAGTTGGCCCTTGACCTGATAGATGAAGTAAGAGATGAAGCTCATGCTAGGAATGTTGAACATCAGAAGAAGGCTTCTTTCTACTATAATCTAAGGGTGAAAGAAAGGTTCTTCCGTCAGGGGGACTTAGTACTCAGAAAGATCGAAGCATCCAGAGTTGGACAGAAAGGGAAGCTGGCACCAAACTGGGAAGGTCCGTATTGTGTCAAAGAAACATTAGGTCGTGGATCATACAAGCTGGAGACTTTGGAGGGAAACGAGGTGCCTCGTACTTGGCATGCATTGAATCTCAAAGTTTATTATGTTTAGTTGTCCCAAATAGGACTTAACTTATATCTATTAGGAATGTAGAAATAAGGTCGACAAAACCATTTCAGAGTCTTTGAACTCCGAGTAGGAAGTAGAGTACTTATGTAAGGGCCAGTCCCATCTCCAGAATTATTTATGCAACTTGGTTTTTCAGTTTTTCTGTTATTTACATTATGCCTGGTATGTATCAATGCAAAATTTAATTGCAAGCTTAGAAGAGCCAAATACAAGTGACAGAAAATAATAAATGAAAAACCAGGAATGACGTAAATAGAAGCCCGAAGGCTGCAAGTTTTAAGTTACAAAACCAATAAGAAAAGTCATAAAAATAAATGCCACGCAGGGCAACAAAAGTAATGTAAGGGGCTTGGGATGAAGCTGACTCCTCCTCGTTTCTCTGGGTCTTGGAACCCCCTGCAGAACGAGAAGGGGTGGTCTTGGTGGTGTCGGAGTTCCCTCGGATAGGTGTAGCCTCGGGATCAATAATCCTCTCCCCCTCACCTAGAATCTCATCATCATCCTCACCCTCTTCTTCCTCTGTAGGAAGGGTAATAGGAGGATGTGGACTCGGGAAATCCGTAGCAACAAACAAACCAGGGTGCTTTTTAAGCACCGCCTCCAAAGCCTCGTTCCAGCCATCAGTATACTGGACGGGATAAAGAACCTCATCGTGCTTCTCTATCAAAGTCTGAAAATCTGGGGAGTCCATATAAGCATCAATGAGGTCCTCCTTCTTCGACCTAAGGTCCACCAGCTCTGCATGGGCGGAGGCCAACTCATCCTCTTTTCCCTTTAGCTTATCCTCAAACTCCTTGCTACGGATCTTCTCCTTCTGATATTTAGTCTCAAAAGACTTGGACTGGTTTTTCCAGGACTTAGTCTGATGAACCATGCCCTGAAAGTGGACATTGGCCTGCAAAGGGGTAAAGTCAAGAAGGGAAATAACATCAAGTAACATTAAAATAAAAGAGAATTAAGAAAGAAACACATATAGATGCCAGGGCCTGGGCGCCCAGATGCTCGTTTTCCTCCATGCTGCCTCCCGAAACGAAGTCCTTGTAGTCACAGGGGGTGATGGAGTTCAAGGACCAATCCATAGAGTGTTTGGTAGATCCCACCACAGAATCCTGTTTTCTAAAGCCCCAAGGGGCCCTATAGACAGTAGACTGCACATTCACCTGTTGGGGTCCCCCCTCCAGGTCAGCGGACATCAAATCTTGCTTTTGTACCTTGTGTGGGCGCAGGAACGAGGGCTCAGTAGGCCTTCCCCTCGAGCAAGAGTCCTCTTGGCCCTTTTCATACGAGCCGTCTCATCATCATTAGGCTCGGTAGCCTTCATAATTTTCAATGCAACTGCATAAAAACAAACAGAAACGTTGGTATCAGAAGGTATAAAAATTAAAAATCACAAAAGAGTGAGAAGTTACCCTGATCTGATACACTGGATAGGCCAACAACCCTCAAAGACTCCTCATTGATGAGGTCCCAGCATAGAGTTTGCCCGTTATCTTCGGTTAAGGAGTCATAGGCTGCCTGCTCCTCCGTACTCAAAACAATTTTATTGGGGCTACCATCAGACACCTTCCCAAAGGATTGTCTAAAGAGGGTGCCCCAATCACCCCCTTCCCAAACCAGATACATGATTCTTCCTTCCATTTTGGGTTATTGTCGACAACAGAATGCCCATTAAATATATGAGGAATTTTTGGGCGCTATCTAATGTAGACCCAACCTGGTTGGTTCGAGGAGCTATTGTAAAATTGGAAAATTTTCCTAAACAGAGGAACGGAAAGTGGAAATTTTTTCCTAAGACATAGGACCATGAAACATAAAATGGAGCGCCATGCGTTTGGGGGTAGTTGGCATGGGCTAATTTGCACATCGGCCAGCAAACGAGGCACGAATTTGTTAAAAGGAAACCTAAGCCCAGCCAGAAAAGCATCCCTAAAAATACATAAGGCGTTGGGCCTCCAATGGCAAGGCCTGTCGCCAAGCCCAGCCTTAACCAATTTAAAAGGAGCCTTAACACTATAGTTTCTATTATAACCTTTGATAACATCTTCATCATGAAATTTTTTATAGCAGTTATATGCATCTAAATCAGATAAAGAAGGGTATTCATCCCCACGAATATTGATCATCTGGGTTAAATTCATGTATGTTGAACGGATTTCGATGTCATTACCTTTTTTGGAGGCAGAGTTCATCTGGGAAGGCGCTGCGCGTTCTTGTCCGCCATTGATCTTCAACAGATGAATGCTTGAAAGCCCAGAAAATGATTGTAGAAGATAAATCTCATAGCAAAAACCCAGAAATTCTTCAGCAAAAACCCAGAAAATGATGAATCTCGTCGGAAATACCGCCGGGAATCGCCTAGCTTGGAGAGAAATTAAGAAAGGGTTAAGGAGAGTTTTTGATGGAAAATATAGTGATTAAGTGTGAAGTGAGAAATGAGTCTCACTTCACTTTTTTATAGAAATTTTTCAACAGGTTATTAGCCGGTTGAAATTCTAGGTAACCAGCTACAACCGGTTAAGGCCCAAAAAAGGCCCATAGGCCCAAAAGGAGGAAGGTTCTAGATTATCCTAGAATATCCTAGAATATCCTAGAATAATCCCAGAAATTCCAAGAAAATGTAAATATTAAAATGGATGCAAGGCCCAATAAGGTCCGGTAAAAGTCCAGTAAGGCTTGATAGGCCCAAAAGGATGCGAAAGATTTTCGATTAGAATTTTAATCGAAATTCGAATAGAAATCCCGCTCGAAATGGCTTCGACCAAAGCGACAAAAATGACTTAAGTCGAACAGAATCTCGGCCGAAATTCGATTAGAAATCCCGCTCGAAATGGCTTCGACCAAAGCGCCAAAATGACACTTAAGTCGGCCAGAATCCTGATCGAAATTCGGCTAGGATTCATTAGTCAAGAGTCCAGTAAGAAATTTGCAAAATAGAATAGGCCCAAGAGAATGTTCAAGGCCCAATCTACAGGCCCATTGGAAACAAAGGACTTTTAAAAAAAAAAATCCAGAAAAAAGGTTCGACCAGGATCCTGATCGAAATTCGATCTGGGATCCTAATCGAAAAAGCTTCGAGCAGGGCAGTAAAAACGACTTAAGTCGACCAGGATCCTGATCGAAATTCGATCAGGAATCCTGGTCGAAAGGTCTTCGAGCAGGATGGAAAAAACGACTTAAGTCGACCAGGATCCTGATCGAAATTCGATCAGGAATCCTGGTCGAAAGGTCTTCGAGCAGGATGGAAAAAACGACTTAAGTCGACCAGGATCTTGATCGAAATTCGATAATATTTCGATCAGGATCCTGGTCGAAACAGCTTCGATCAGAATAGTATTTTTGAGATAAGTCGACCAGGAATCCTGGTCGAAACAGCTTCGATCAGAATAGTATTTTTTAGATAAGTCGACCAGGATCCTGATCGAAATTCGACCAGGAATCCTGGTCGAAAAATGATATGTAGATAGAGCTTCTTTCAGAAAAATTGTCTCCAAAAGTCAGTTATCCCAAAATATTTTTGACAAAATTTATCAAAAAAAGGGAAAATGCTTGTAAGCACTAGGCAAAATCCCAAAACATGTAAGAAAATTATAAAGTAAATTTTCTATAAGACATGAAAATTGTTGTTTAGCCTCGAATAAGGCGAGTCGTCGTAAATTTGTAGGTCGCTCCACACTTTGCATTCAAAACAATACCTGTGAAACACTAGTGTACATAAACCTTTTTAATTTCAATGAAAACCTGATCAGTTTTCCTAGAAGTTGGGGGGCAAATGATATGGGCCGGAGTTAAAGCCCTAGAGACACATTTAATGTGGCATTAAATGAACCTAGATTGGTCCAAGGTTAAAGCCCATTAATTAGGCCCGAAACCCTAATTAAATGATAAATTCGTAGCTGTTAAATCAGCCAAATAAAAGACTCCGTTATTGACTCCGAAAGGAAGTCAAATCATCCCTGGAGTAACCCTCAAGGCATACAACTTCCATACTTATCCGTATTCCACCTAGAAGGATCTAGAATTGGGCCTAAATTGTGACTTGCCCACCAAGACACCTAATTCTACTCTGATTCTAGGGTTCTCAACACCTATATAAGGATCTGATTCCATACAAACAGAACTACGTTTTTATTGGCTTGATTCTTGATATTTGCAAGATACGTAGGCATCTTGTGAGGACTCGAGTTAGGTCACGAAACACTTGATCAGCCATTAAAGCTCGAAGCTTCCTTAAACCCTAGCATTCAATACCTAATAAATACACCCTACTTTTCGTTCCACAACAGTATTATAAGCTGATTCTTTGCTTCATTAAAGATAAAATAATACAAGTTCATTCAAATTTGGCGAATAGACAGTATTAAACTTACTCTTGTTCTGCTACCCCTGCATGCATGTATGATGAAGATTCAGTACAAAGTAATTACTCTTAATGCCTACATATTAGTCCACATTTAATCAGAACTTATTAATATTCGACAACAAGGTGTAACTTTTTCAATGTGCGCATTCAAAAACGAGTGAAAGCTGGATACTATATGCATATATAGTGCATGAACACAACAACCAGTAGGAATGGGAACACTTCAAAACACAAAATACATAGAGGGAATCAAAATTGCATGAACGGAAAGTTCATGTGCACATAATATAAAATTTTAAACATAATACAAAACACATGCACTAACCAATGGAGATTAATAATGGCTACATACTATTGGTATAGAATCACAACAGATTAGAAGGTCTAAGCTACAAAAGCTGTGACAAAGTCTCAAATGAATGCAAAGGCAAAGGAAGAAATGTGCAAAACATGACTTAGCTTTGAATATACCAGCAATTAAATTGTGGAAACGGTGTGCAATGAAAGCACAAAGCTCCACTGTGTTCGTAGCTGGCTGCAACATGATGGAAGTTAACGTATCTCTTTGAGGAAGAGTTAACTGGCTAAAAATGGTAGCCAAAGGTATTTCCTTCTCTCTGGTGAATTTCTCAAAGCAGTTTGTAAAGTTTTCCACGTTTCCCACCTTTGTAGCTTCCAATAAGTCGACGTCCATCATCAGTTGCTGCATTGTGTCATTCCTCTGGTAAATTGACTGTGGTGAAAGTTCTTGGATTCACTGGTATATTCGAAGCCGATTCATGTGTTGCCCGTTTCTTCCTTTGCATTTGCAAACTCCAGAGTCATTCTCGTGGCCTTTGTAATTTAGACTGAAAGGCAGAGTGTGTAAACTTGTAACACTATAACTAATGTAACTCAAACTAAAGGAAAAGATACTTAACCAGAAGACAATCAAGAACAAGAAGTCACAAGAAATCAACACTAAATGAAGACAAGGTAATTGATACAATTCAACATGTGATCAATCGAAGAAGAAATCATTGAGAGAAGTTCAAGTCAAAGTTGTTCATGCCTCAGTGATTTGAAAAGCCAAGAATCAAGATCATAACTATCAGTATCAATATAACCAATTGATTTCAAGTGAACAAGAAGGAAAGCAATTATTGGAAAGCCACACTACTAATTGGATATGGTAATTTATTCAAGAAGCAAAAACCCTATCAAGACTAGTCACTTATGAACCAGACCGTTGCATCAAGTGTCAGGACATTGAGAGCAAGTTTATGTCAGTAATAAAGATCCATATTCAAGAACTTAGTGAAGTACAAAGAAGACATGAAGATATCACAAGTTCAAGATGTGCATTGAAGTTTCAAGTTGAAGACCAGAATATTTTCTAAGTACTAAATATTCTAGATGACCAAGTAGAAGTTTCTAAGTAGAAGTTCTACTTAGAAATTCGAGATGGCTAAGTAGAAATTCTCAAGTAGAAGTTCTACTTAGAGTGCAGCTTCAACATGACACATGGCATCTTCTGATTGGCAGATTTCCAAGCTTTCAAGATAAGGCAAGATTTATGTGGACATCATTGGGCCACGTACATCTTAGTCTTTGAAGACTACAGGACATAGATTACATGTAGTATAAATAGAAGTACTTGTGTAATGTTTTAGTTAGTGAGCAATTCTTGAGAAAAACACAAGAGAAAGAGAGAGAGTGCATTCACAGAGCTTAGTATCATTCACTTCTCTCTGAACTTCTGTTATACTTTGTAATGAATGTTGTAGCAACCCTTTCAAGTTATATATAAGACATATATTCCTTGAATCTGTGTGTTCATTTATTGCATCGTATTTATTGCTTTTCATATTCGAAAAGTTGTATTCACCCCCCCTCTACAACACATTTGGACCTAACAATTGGTATCAGAGCTATATGTTTAACATACAAAACATAGATCCTTGTGTTTGGTAGAAGAATCGTGAGTTTTCATTTTCTAGATCTACTTTTCATTTTCTCGAAAAGTGTGCTTTAATTCGTTGGTATTGAAAACTCATCTGAAAAATTATTTAAATGCTCCAGGTGTGATTATTTAGCTTGGATGTATTTTAATTAATTTTTGTGAATTAATCTGGGTACTTTCATATTTGGTGTTCTTGAGTGTTCATCATCTGTTCTTATCAAAGAAGACTACCCAACAACTTTTTGATCTCCTTTTCAATAGTAAAAGAATAAAAAGGTGTTCTTGGACTTTTTTTATTTGTATTATTCACGGCCGAAAGTGTAACAGACATACTCAGTGCCTAGCAAGTGGGTTAGGTGGATTAGGTGAGTAAAGCATTCAAAGTCAAAAGGTGTTAAAGAGATAATATTGTTTATTCAATATTAAAGTAATCTGCAGAAAAATTATTCTAAGGACAAAAGTTCTACATAGAATTTCTACTTGAGAATTTCTACATAGAATTTCGACTTGGACAATTTCTACTTGGTGAATTTCGACTTGAGCAAAATTTCTACTTAGAGAAATTTCGACTTAGGCAAAAGTTCTACATAAATATTCTACATAGCCTAGTCTTGGGTACTTAGAAAGTTTTAGTGACCAGAATTGAGATGGCTCCTAAAAATGCATTCAAGATCCCAATGTTCAACCGAGATCACTATGAAGAATGGGTTTTCAGAATGAGACTATATTTAGAGACTGTTAACCCTGAATATCTGGAAGTCCTTGACAAGGGTAAATTTGTCCCAATGGTGGTTATTCCTGCACATACGGAAGGAGGAGTGGTTATACCACCTCGGTCTGAGCCTAAAAAGGTCTCAGAGTTCTCGGATGCTGACAAGGAACAAATAGCTTGTGATACTGCCGTTCGACAAACCTTGATGGAATCTCTTGATCATGAAATGTTTAATATAGTCAAAGGTCTGACTACAGCGAAGAAGATTTGGGACAAGATAGAAGTTGTCATGGAAGGATCTGCAGAGGTCAGAAGCAACAAGACACTCATACTCAAGATGGAGTATGACACCTTTAGAATAAGGAAAGGAGAAGGCATAACAGATGTCTACCTACGATTCAGTCAGTTGGTATTGGATTTGAATATGAGAGGTGTAACTCTCCCCATGGTTGAGACTAATACGAGATATCTGAGGAACCAGCCAAAAAGCATTGAACATAGGGTCTACGCAATAAGAGAAACCAGAGATTTGCATACAACTTCTCTGGAAGAATATTATGGAATATTAAAGACCTATGAGCTGGAAACACTTCAAGATCAAGCATGGGACAATGATTCAAAGGGAAAAGAAAGTGCATCAGGATTAGTTGCTGATGAGGAAGAGTCTAAGAAGGCAATGGTTGCAGCAAAGCCTAAATCATCACTTGCACCACATCAAGTTGATAATGATGACGAGTGCGCATCTGACAGTGATGATGACTACTACACCCAAGAAGAGCTGGACAACATGGATGATAGTGTCGTGGCATACATGGCAAGGAAGTTCAGCAACATGAGATTTAGAAAGAGCAACCGACCACAGAGAAAATCTTCATCTTATTATCGGGCTGCTAGGGGTGGTGGTAGTTCGTCAGGCTACAAAGGAAAAGGCAAGAATACCAGCTACAAATCTCTATTGGATTTCAAAATGAAGTTCAAATGCTATAATTGTGGTGAAGCTGGACACTTTGCCTCGGACTGCAAAAAGCCTAAACAGACTTATCCAAAAGAGACATATGAAGCCCTCAAAAGCAAGTATGAAGCACTGGTGAAGGAAAGACATGGAAAACGAGCTTTATTGGTGACAGAAGGAAGAGCTTGGGATGATTCAGATGAGGAAGATGTTACTCATGTAGCAAACTTTGCCCTCATGGCTGAGACATCAGAGGAACCAGAGGTACCAGTTCTGACTCTTAAAGTAGAAATGTCTATTGATGATTATAAGGAACAGAACGGGGCTCTTAGTGATGAGATCTATATGTTGTGCAAAAGCCTAGACTCTTCTCAAGAGGAACAGAAAACACTTGTTGCCAAATGCAGAATGCTTGAGGCAAAAGTGGAAGAGCTAGAGGCTGCTTGCACTGTAGATACTTCCCTAAGAGACTTTATTAAATCTCTGGAACACAAGCTCGTCCTTAAGGAAGAAGTAGAAGCATGTCTTAGGAACAATCTAGCTGAGTTAGAAACTAAATGCGAAGCTTACAAACTAGCTGCTAGTAAAGTGTATGTAGATAATGACACATTTAAGAGGATAACTGGAGTAGGTGTAGGACTTGATTATTCTGACCTTCCTAAGAAAGAAGGAAAGAGACCAATTGACCCTAGTTCTAGTGACCTTAAAACGGAAACACCTAGAATTCTTAAATCCGCTGTCAAACCTATGTACAAACACCTTGTTCCTAGAATAGAAGAAGAAGAGACTGAATTGATAGCTAGATATGAGATTGAGATGGAAGATCGCCAGAAAGCACAACCTGTAACTCCTATCAAACAAGTTAAAATCAATTTTCCTAGAGATGAATCTAGACTAGGATTAGGAGCTAAGGCTGTTAAACAACAAGGAAAGAGAGAGAAAGGCATAAAAGAGGTTAAGGCTGAATGAATAAAGAAAGCATGTTATCATTGTAAATCTACTGAACATCTTTCTTATGCATGCAAAGCTAACATGAATGTTCCTGCTGCACATGCCATGCCTACCACGCATACAATGAATAATTTGCATCAGAATCATGCACAGTGTGGTCAACCTAATTGTATGCCATGCACTTTTAACATCATGCAAACTTTTGTGCATTTAATGAATGCATCTAGCCAGTCATGCTCAAATACTGTTGCTAGTTCAAACATCAAGAAAAAGTATGGGAGAGCCAAGACTGTCAGTCCTCCTAAAGTTAGGAGTGACAAACCTTCTCCTAAGACTGACAAATCTGTCAAGTCTGAGAAAGGAAAGGAGATAGTCGAAAGCTCTAGTAATGTGAAGAAAAGTGCATCTCCTGTTGTTAAATCTGTTGATTCTCGATCTTATCGAAAAGCCGGGCCCAATCAAAGTTGGGTTCTGAAGAATGTCTAACCAATCTGTCATTGCAGGGAATTAAGCGGAATAGAAATAAAGTTATATGGGTGCTAGGCAGTGGAGCATCGAGGCATATGACTGGAAACAAGTCCCTGCTTACAGAGTTGGTTATGAAAGCTGGCCCTTATGTTACCTTTGGAGATGACAGCATAGGTGTGACAAAGGGATATGGCAAACTAAAAACTGGCAATGTCATCATAGAAGATATTTCCTATGTTGAGGGACTGAAGCACAATCTGTTGAGTATCAGTCAATTCTGTGACAAAGGTTACGAAATTGTCTTCAACAAGAAAGGTGTATCAATCACTCACATCAAGGAAGGCTCATTAGCTTTGAGAGGAGTTCGAAAGGCAGATCTTTTTGTTGCAGACATGGATTCAGCAAATCAGAATGAGGTCACCTGTTTCTACAGCAAAGCCTCGGATGATGAAAGCTGGTTATGGCACAAAAAGCTATCTCACTTAAACTTCAAAACGATGAATGCTCTCGCGAGGCGAGAATTGGTGAGAGATCTACCTCAAATGGAGTTCGCTCCGAAAGGACTCTGTGAAGCTTGTGAAATGGGAAAGTCGAAGCGAGCATCGCATAAAAGCAAAGAAATTTCTAGTATTACTGAACCTCTGCAACTTCTTCATATGGATTTGTTTGGCCCAGTGAATGTCCTATCGTTGTCTAGGAAAAGATATGCTTTGGTAATCGTGGATGACTTCTCCAAGTATACATGGGTATTGTTCGCAATGACGAAAGACGAAGTACCTTTCTTAATCATTGATCATATCACTCAAATTGAGAATGTTTCAACACTTACTGTGAAGACGATTAGATCAGACAATGGCACTGAATTCAAAAATGCAGTGCTAAATGACTTCTGTGTATCTAAAGGAATACGTCGTCAGTATTCAGCCCCGAGAACTCCACAGCAAAATGGAGTAGTTGAAAGGAAGAATAGAACTCTGGTTGAAGCAGCAAGAACTTTGTTGTATGATTCAAAACTTCCTTTGTATTTCTGGGCCGAAGCAGTGAGTACCGCTTGTTACACTCAAAATAGAACCTTGATCATAAAAGATAAAGAAAAGACACCATGTGAGCTAAAGAACAACAGAAGACCAACAATCAAATACTTTCATGTCTTCGGAGCAAAATGCTATGTGCTTATAGATGATGAAAATCTAGGCAAGTTTGCAGCAAAAGCTCGTGAAGGAATCTTTGTTGGTTACTCTACAGATGTGGTGGCAGCTTATAGAGTGTTCTTGGTGAATGATCGAAAAGTGACTGAAAGTTACAACGTCAGATTCGACGATACCAAACTCTCATCAATTTCAAGAGATTCTAGTGAACCCGAGTCCCTAAAATTTCAGAATCTGGACTTAGAAGATCTTGAAGATGAACCTGAGTTGGTTGTTCCATTAAATGTTCCAAGCGTACATGAAGAACCTGAGTCTAGTGAACAAGCTAATTCTACAAGATCAGGAGAGACTTCTTCAGTACCAACCGGCAACAACTCAGGGGGAGTAAATAGCAGCTCAAGGACTACGGTTCAAGGCTCGAGTCGAGTTGACTCTAGTTCTGTAGGAGCTGGCACTAACTCAGGGGGAGTTAGTGAAAATAATCAAAGTAGTCAGCACCCCAACTCAGAAAGTCAAGCTGAATCATCAAGACAATTTCCAGGTGAACGGGTATGGAATAGAGACCATCCGTTTGAGTTAATTATTGGTGATCCAGATGCTGGTATGACTACTAGAAGAACTGCAAGAGCTGACATGGCTAATATCTCCTTATATTCTGGGTTCTTATCCAAGCTTGAACCTAAAGAAATAGAAGAAGCTCTTGGCGATGCTGATTGGGTGATTGCAATGCAAGAGGAACTCAATCAGTTTGAAAGGCAGAAAGTTTGGAAACTGGTACCCTGACCAAAGAACATATCCGTAATTGGAGCTAGGTGGGTATTCAGAAATAAACTGGATGAAAACGGACTTGTAACACGAAACAAGGCTCGTTTGGTTGCAAAAGGTTATTCTCAGCGAGAAGGAATTGATTATGATGAAACCTATGCACCAGTTGCAAGACTTGAGGCTGTCAGGATGTTCTTGGCATTTGCAGCACATAAGAACTTCAAAGTTTTTCAGATGGACGTGAAAAGTGCCTTTCTGAACGAAGAGTTAGAAGAAGAAGTGTATCTGGAACAGCCGCCTGGCTTCGTTGATCCAGAACATGCAGATTTTGTGTATCTACTCTTCAAATCTGTCTATGGCCTCAGGCAATCCCCAAGGCGATGGTATGAAACCCTATCCTTATTCTTAATTGAAAATGGCTTTGTTAGGAGAGTAATTGATAAAACATTGTTCTATAAAGTTGTGAGAAATGACTTAATACTTGTTCAAGTATATGTGGACGATATTATTTTTGGGTCATCAAATGAGCGCTTGTGCGAGAAATTTGCCAAGCTAATGCAGGAAAAATATGAGATGAGCATGATGGGAGAGCTATCCTTCTTCCTTGGATTACAGATCAGTCAGAGAAAAGATGGTATCTTTATCTGTCAATCCAAGTACGTCAGAGATTTATTCAAGAAGTATAATCTAGAAGATGCATCAGCAGCTAAGACTCCCATGGCAACAGCCACGAAGCTTGATGAAGACAAATCAGGTAAATCAGTTGACATCACAAGCTATCGAGGTATGATTGGCTCACTCCTCTATTTAACTGCAAGTAGACCCGATATAATGTTCGCAACTTGTTTATGTGCAAGGTTCCAAGCGGATCCTAGAGAATCACATCTCGTAGCCGTCAAAAGAATTTTTAGGTATCTCAAGGGCACACCAAATCTAGGGATTTGGTACCCAAGAGATACAGGTTTTAATATTATTGGCTATTCGGATTCAGACTATGCAGGTTGCAGGATTGATAGGAAAAGCACATCTGGTGCTTGCCAATTTCTTGGCAGAAGATTGGTGTCCTGGCAAAGCAAAAAGCAACATACAGTATCTACTTCTACTGCTGAAGCTGAGTACATTGCTGCTGGAAGCTGTGTAGCTCAAATACTGTGGATGAGGAACCAATTGAAGGATTATGGCATGGAGCACAAGAAAATTCCAATCATGTGTGACAACACAAGTGCCATTGCCATAACCAACAATCCTGTAGATCACTCAAGAACCAAGCATATTGACATCAGGTATCATTTCATAAGAGAACATGTCGAGGAGGGGATTGTGGAGCTACATTTTGTGCCCACAATGCAACAAATTGCAGATATATTCACCAAACCTCTTGATGAAGTAACATTCAATAGGTTGGTTGGTGAATTGGGAATGCTTAACACAAGTTAGTAAAGCCTTCTATCTGTAAAATCCATGTTTATGTTTGTATGTGCAAGCTAATCAATCATTATGTGCTTAGACTTTAAAATGCCTAATTAATGATTGTTATAGGTTGCATATAGCGTGTTTTTGCATAAATTCCTTGTGTTTTAAGTGTCTTTTATAGCACAAATCTGTGAATTTATGCGTGTTAGATTGCATGATCATAGGGGGAGTTAAATTCATAATATTCTAAATATTGCATGATTTTTAGATGAATTTACCTATGATTTTCATGTAATTAGAGGCCTTAGAATTGAAAAACTTCAAAATTTTGAGTTAGGTTCTATCTCGAAACTCATCTAGAAATTCGACTTGAATTTCGACTTAAGCTGTCAGAGTGAAGTTTTTGAAAAATTCTAAGTCTGGGAAGAATTTCGAGTTGGCTATCTCGAAATTCATCTCGAAATTCGACTTCGAGTTCGAGTTCGAGTTACCAGTGCCTAGTTCTATCTTCAAAATATTCGAGATAAAGTCTATCTCGAATTTTATCTCAAAAGTGAGATGAGATTTCCATTTAAGGGAATATTTTGAAAAGAACTGAGAATTTACCTCGAGTTAGTCTATCTCGAAACTCAACTCGAATTTCGACTTGGTGTTCGAGATAGAGTTCTCAGTTAAGCTAAAGGGAATTTTTTGACTTACACTCCTAACTCGAAACATATCTTGAATTACCCTGTTCTTTTTGCTATAAGGGGGTATTTTGGAAAGAATTTGAGATTAACTTCGAGTTAGTCTATCTCGAAACTCAACTCGAATTTCGACTTGATGTTCGAGATAGAGTTCTTAGTCTATCTCGAAACTCAACTCGAATTTCGACTTGATGTTCGAGATAGACTTCTAACTCGAAAAGTATCTTGAATTTCCTTTTTCCCAGTTTACTACAATTCAATAATGTTCAAGATAGGATTTCCATATAGTTTCTGCTGTAAAATTGGTTAAAGTGCTTATTTGTGCATATTTGTTCGAGTTAACCTCTATCTCGAAGTTCGACTTGATGTTCGAGATAGAGATGTTCGAGATAGAGTTCGACTTAGATGTCCCCTGTATGGACTTGGTAATTTTCACTCTTTTTAACAGGGACATTTTTGTCATTTCACATTCATCTATATATACATCTCTAACTCGATGCCTAATTCACTTTACCTAATTCTAATTTTCACAGCAGCCTCTTCACAAAACAAGGCGATTTCATAACTTCACACCATTAATCTGTGTTTTTTGATTAAACTCATACTAATCACGAATTACTGCCAATTTTTGGACTAATCTTGACTGTGTTATCCTTAATCTTTGTGTTGGTGTGTTTTGTGTTCATCAATATACACGCGCATATACATACACACGAACATATATTGTTTGTGTACTGTTCATAAAACGCAATTCCATATTCACCATTCATAAACACACACGATTTCACTGGTACACATGAATATTCATCTTCTTTGAATATTCAGATTTAGTCATTGGTTTTTGATTGTTCATCCCGTAGTTTAATTTTCTCTAAGAGAATTTTGTTCTTTTTGATAAATTAAAAGGGATACATCATTTAATTCGTAAATTACTTGTTTTTCTAAATAAAAAAAAAATAAAATTTTCACATCTTTTAAAGAAAAACATTTAATCAAAATGGCTCACCAATTTTCCCTTGCTAAAAACAATTTTTATAATATTTCTACGGAAATTGGTGATCAACTCCCGCGGTTTAAGTTTTGGATACGATTTCTCAATTTGTACTCCAAAGCTAGCCATGCTTTTACTGCTAAACCTACACTAGTACATGATGCTTTACAGTAATTATGGACTAGTGCGGTTACTTTTGGGAGTAAATCAACCCCCTACGGTTTCAGGTTTACCTTAGCGGGTCAGGAATATGAGGTGACCGAAGAAATTGTCAACAGGGTTCTGGGATTCCCAATTAAAGATGCCTATGATCCAGAACCTACAGCTACAGAACGCGTCAGATTCTTTGAAGAAATTGGATGTTATCCTCCGAAAGGCCCAATCACAGGAAATATCCAAAAACAATTCTTCCATGTGGAATGGAATTACTTTTTCGAGGCCATCACACGATGTTTTCGGGCATGCGAAAAAGATTTTCATCAAATTCCAATTCCAATGCAAACCTTTGTAGTTGCCCTAGCAAGAGAACTGGATATAAACTATGGACGCATAGTTCTCTCTGAAATAGTGGGCTCAATGGGATCTCCTGCAAGCAGAGACCTCACTACTACTGATGTCGTCTGCTGGTTTCCTCGGTTTCTTCAAATGCTGATCAATGACTTAATACCGAAGGATGCTCTTGCTGTTAGACAGGGATTTGCCAGAAGCCCAACATCTGCATCGCTAGGGATGGGCACTAAGTCACTTTCAACCATTGCTAATCAGGATAAACATCAAGGTAAACCAATGTCTACTCCTGAAAATATTCAAATGTGGCTTAGATATGATGCAGGAGTTACCAATTTGGAGGCATCATCACAAGTTTCATCACATGCTCAAAATCCATCTGTTCATGCTGAGGCATTTGATGAGATTCCTGATGAGGAAAGCGATGATGCACAAGGTAATCAATCAGGTAATCTCTCCATGCATACTATTCATTCCTCCTCCTATGTATCTGATTCCGCGACCCAAGATTCTGCTAGCCCGGAGAATCTATCCCAGGGTGAGAGCCATATTTCTGACTCTGAGTCTGATACACATTCCTATTCTCTATCACCCTTGTTAACGGAAGTCAGAAAGCCAGCACGTGTCTATGTAGAAACTGAAGAGGAGAATGAACCCGAGGAGCAGCAACTTATTCGAAAGAAAGCCAAACTTTTCCACGTTGCTACATCACAACCACAGTCAAACCCTAGCGCGTCACACGCAACCACTCCACCTCACGCGAGTGGTTCACCCCTTGAACAATCTGCACATAGGGATTTTGATTTTGGTGAGGATGATGTGCCTCTTGAAGATACTGTTGCTTCAAGAGGACACGAAGTCTTAAGAACTTCAGCCGTACCTTCACCGGTACGTACTGATGCTGCAAAGAGGATCGGTTCTGATGTTGTACAAGAACACTTTGCAGCCTCTCAGCCTGAGAATCCAACTCAGGAACAAACAGAATTTGATCCCATAACTGTCAACAATATTTCTTATCAATTTTCTGCAGGTACTGCTTCATTATTTGGATCAATCATTGAAGACATACACGAGCGTGAGATAGGGAGTGTGTGTGAGAGGTTAGGGAGAGAGGGACCTTCATTTTCAAGGCCCGAAACCGAGCGTCAAATACCAACAGAACGAGTATTAGAGCGAGGTCACCTAAACCAAACACCGTCCCTTAACATTAAAAATCTTGATACGCGTATGACTTCTATGGAAAATCAGATGAAACAGTTCGGACAGACGATGGGGCAGTTTGGGATGAACATTGGAAACAACCAAAGGGCTCTAGACGACTACGCAGCAAGAATGGCAAGTCAAGCTACAGCTTTTGATGATTTGACAAATAAGGTCAATGACTTGGGCCATGCTGGTGGTGTCTTAGGAAGCACTCTCAATGAGAGAATGGGGGCATTGGAGTCTACAATGCATACAATGGCTGTGGAGATCAGTAGAATGATGTTCGCAGTCAGGAGTTTTGTGCCCCCGGAGTGTTTCGAGTCGCAACAACCTCCCCCCGATGCTGGTGCGGGTGGTGCTAGTGGAGCGGGAGCCTCTGGTTCTGGTTTTGGAGGTTCCTATGCAGCTGGTGGATCTGAAGACCAAGGTGGAGCTCAGGATAACTCACCTAAGGGGGAGAGTGGAAAGGAGACGAGACAGCAGGCAGTTCACATCGAAGAAATTGAAGAACCCGCTGATCTTGTCAAGGAACCAGAAGTTGAGCCGTCTGTTGATGAAGAGGCTCTGAGGAGGAGAAAGGGTAAGGCAGTGATGGTTGATGAACCATTCGTTGACCTGAGTCACCAGGAAACAGTACAGGAGGTACTTGACTCAGATTCTGACATGGAAGACGTACCGTTGGCACATGCAATAAAAAGATCTTTGAAGGAACAAGGTGGAGGTGCTGGCATGTCTTCCGGAATGCCTGAAGAATTTCCTGTTGATGAGGAAACCCTGAAAGCTCAACAGTTAGCCTTGGAACAAGCCCAGTTCCATAAAATGAAGATGATGCAAGAACATGCTGCGTTCCTAGAAAAGAAGCTGGAGCTACAAGGGAAGCAGTATGATCATGAGCTTGCAAGGCTAGCTGATCCTCAAGTTGATCTGGACAAACGAAGGATAGGGCAGAAATGGGATGAAGCAAGGAAGATAATGATGGGACCCTGTGCGAAAGGAGTTCATAACAAGGATGCAGATGATCTGTTCTACAACT
The DNA here is from genome assembly GCA_036435485.1 of Saposhnikovia divaricata. Classification (NCBI taxonomy): domain Eukaryota; kingdom Viridiplantae; phylum Streptophyta; class Magnoliopsida; order Apiales; family Apiaceae; genus Saposhnikovia; species Saposhnikovia divaricata. The sequence continues at coordinate 239,422 of JAZHRN010000149.1, forward strand.
TGAATTTGCAGAATCCAATGGCTGGGGACTATATAAATGCTTTGAAGAGACTAATTTCTAAAGTCAGGGTTGGATACAATGCAAATCTTAAGGAGTGGCAGGTTATCTTGTCTTTGGTAGAAGGAGTCCCAACATCTTTCTTATATGTGGATGACCAATTCATAATGAGAAGATCTGCGTCAGAGTTGTTCTTGCTAGCGACTAAAATTCAATACTCTCATTCTGAGGAGCTAAGCATTCTGTATAGGGATCAGTTAATGCAGCTAGCAGAGGACAAGGGTCCAGAATTCTCAGCTTATCCAAATTTTGTCCGGATGGTAGTTGATGGAAAGATGAAGAGGGTTAGCATGGAGGAAAATGATCTAATGGAGCTGTCAGTGGAATCTCTCAAAGCTGTATGTAGACAAATGATGGGTAAGGGATTCGCTTCTGAGCTTAAAGATAAATCCGTGAAGATCATTGAGAGAGTTATATTCAAGAAGAGCAATGAGGTGTGGAAGTGTGATGTCATTGCTCCAAACCCTCTTGATAACGTGAAGATTGAGCCGGAGCTGATGGAAAAGAAATGGAATATTCTTCAAGCAATGAAGAATGTAGATGAAGCTCTGACTCTTCCTTCTGGAGCACTAGAACAAGGAGAAATAAGGGAGGCTATTGGTGTTCCAGGAAGTGATAGTGTATACTGGATACACGCTTATGCTGAAGATACAGCTGATGCCTTAGTATTCATAGATGCAGACCAGAATCAAACATTCTTGCATATGAGTAGACAATGGCTGCTACAGACTCACGATGCTGCATTTCTGGAGAAAGTTTTATATGTATTCAAATGGGGCGAAGTGGAAGACATGCATGTGGAAGAAAAGCAGAGACTCATGAGATACCTATCTGAGATAGTGGTAGAAAAGAAGCGGATGGAGCGAGATGCGGCCAGTGTCCACAATACTGACCGTGTCAAGGGCTACCCCAAGATGATCTATTGTCAGTTTAAATCTGATAAATCTCACTGGAAACCTCAGCTCATCATGAAGAACTTTGAGGATATTCCAAAGATCAGGACTACTCAGGAGGTGGACAAACTCAGAAGGCTTTTCAAACATCCTTATCTAGAGCCCAAGAACCCTCTAGAAATGGAAGCTGTAAGTCTATTGAATGCTAGGTGGAAGCAGCTTAAAGATCCAGTGTACAAGAAAGAACAGCAGCAGAAGGAGAAGCGCAAAAGGCAGAAAGAAGAGAGAGACCAAGCTGCTGAAGCTAGAAAGAGGAAACGGAATTAGGGTTAAAGGTCAGAGTGGTGTGAACTTGAAGTTGGAAAAACTTCATGTCTTTCGGTTGCTTTAACTCACTTGAGGAAAATTCACCTTAGAGTGAATCCAATAAGGTGATAGAAGTTTGACTAAAAGGTATGAAATAATCCAGGTGATAGGAATCACTCAAATGATCTTTAATTCGAAGTTCGAATTCTGTTTCTAGTTTAAGTTCTTTGTATTGTTTTCAAGTACTTTTCAATTGTATATTATTCAAGACTGTAATGTTAATTATCTTTTCTCGTCTCATTGTTTAGTTGAGTTATCCTTCATTAATTTGAATGTCATTGTTAAACAATCAAATTGGGGGAGATTGAAAGGCAGAGTGTGTAAACTTGTAACACTATAACTAATGTAACTCAAACTAAAGGAAAAGATACTTAACCAGAAGACAATCAAGAACAAGAAGTCACAAGAAATCAACACTAAATGAGGACAAGGTAATTGATACAATTCAACATGCTAACTATGATCAATCGAAGAAGAAATCATTGAGAGAAGTTCAAGTCAAAGTTGTTCATGCCTCAGTGATTTGAAAAGCCAAGAATCAAGATCATAACTATCAGTATCAATAAGACCAATTGATTTCAAGTGAACAAGAAGGAAAGCAATTATTGGAAAGCCACAGTACTAATTGGATATGGTAATTTGTTCAAGAAGCAAAAACCCTATCAAGACTAGTCACTTATGAACCAGACCGTTGCATCAAGTGTCAGGACATTGAGAGCAAGTTTATGTCAGTAATAAAGATCCATATTCAAGAACTTAGTGAAGTACAAAGAAGACATGAAGATATCACAAGTTCAAGATGTGCATTGAAGTTTCAAGTTGAAGACCAGAATATTTTCTAAGTACTAAATATTGTAGATGACCAAGTAGAAGTTTCTAAGTAGAAGTTCTACTTAGAAATTCGAGATGGCTAAGTAGAAATTCTCAAGTAGAAGTTCTACTTAGAGTGCAGCTTCAACATGACACATGGCATCTTCTGATTGGCAGATTTCCAAGCTTTCAAGATAAGGCAAGATTTATGTGGACATCATTGGGCCACGTACATCTTAGTCTTTGAAGACTACAGGACATAGATTACATGTAGTATAAATAGAAGTACTTGTGTAATGTTTTAGTTAGTGAGCAATTCTTGAGAAAAACACAAGAGAAAGAGAGAGAGTGCATTCACAGAGCTTAGTATCATTCACTTCTCTCTGAACTTCTGTTATACTTTGTAATGAATGTTGTAGCAACCCTTTCAAGTTATATATAAGACATATATTCCTTGAATCTGTGTGTTCATTTATTGCATCGTATTTATTGCTTCTCATATTCGAAAAGTTGTATTCACCCCCCCTCTACAACACATTTGGACCTAACATAGACCTTCTAATCTCTTATAATTCCATATCAACAGTACCCGTGATTCTCTGTTTGTGCGTGCATGTGTGGGTGTTTATGGTAATTTTGATTTGAACAACCTATGCAAATAAACCTTCCTAAGGAAGGGAAAATGCACCAAGGATGTCGAAGGCATTCAATATGTATATACAGAAGAGTAAATGATAAACGTGGCTTAATGAATAACTAAAAACAATGTCATGAACTTTTAACAACTCAAAAGGCACATGGCCTTGTGGCCAGTGTCATTTGTAGACTAAACACGAATATCTTTATTTGGACGAATATGTTGGGGTCCGCCCCGAATTCCTATTTAAGTTAAGAATCCTATTATGAGCAGAATTCTATTTTGTGATAATTGAGGTAATTCTTATTCTTGGTAGGAATATTAATTGTGGAAGGTTTTCTATTCAAGATAAGAAAAGATGGTAATTGTCATAAATAGAATTGGAAATAGAATAGGATTAAAATATTTGTGGTGCCTATAAATATAGATATTTTTAGGAGTTTTGGAGTATTTCAAAAGTTAGAGAGTTGTGTGCGATATACAAAAGAGAGCTTTTGTAATAAAGGTGAGGTGATTGTATTCAAGAGTGTTGAGTGAGGGAGCGACTCCAATCTTATAATACATTCATATTCAGTGGATTTGTGGTTTTACCCTCCCTTGAGGGGTTTCCACGTTAAATTGTTGTGTTCTTTACTTTCGTGTTTGTTATTGTGTTTGATTAACGTTGATCTATAGTGGATGCGATCCTAACAAATTGGTATCAGAGCTTGGGTTCGAGAGGTAGATTCGGCGTTAAAGAGAAGGAAATCACGAAGTAGACTATTTGCGCGTTGTTAGTTGGTCTTGAGTTGATTTTTTCTTGGCTTGATGGAGGATCTAAAGGCGCTAAGGATTGATACACCCAAGTATGATGGGAAGACGGATTTTACTATGTGGCAGTTAACCGTCAAGGATGTGTTAATTCAATAAGGACTTGATGATGCCTTAGAGGAGAAGAAGCCAGAAAAGATGAGTGATGTAGATTGGGCGAAAATCCAGAAGAGAGCGGCGAGTACAATCAGGCTGGCACTTGCACCCGATGTGAGATATAACGTGCTGAAGGAGTCGACACCGAAGGAGATATGGGACAAGTTAGCAAGCATATACGCTTCGAAGTCGTTGACCAACCGACTTAAATTGAAGATGGAGTTGTACTCTTTCAAACTGGATGAGGCGGGTAATCTCCATGATCACATTAGTTGTTTTAATCAGCTAGTATGTCATCTGGCTAATTTTGATGAGCCGATGAAAGACGAGGAACAAGCTCTGTAGCTGTTGTCATCATTGCCGAGTTCCTTCAAGTATTTTAAGCAAACGCTGCTAGTATGGAGGACAACTCTTACGCTTGATGATGTGTTAAAGGCGTTAAGAGATAATGAGAGGATGACAAAGGATGCTGTTTCTCAAAGTGGTAAGGCAATTTTAACTGTCCAAAGTGCTGAAAGAGGGAGGAGTCGCAATCGCAGTGACCTGCAAGGAAGAAGTAAATCTCGGCCGAGTAAGAAGGATATGAGCACTGTTGAGTGCTATTATTGTGGTGAAACAAGTCATGTGCGAATGTTCTGTCCAAGCTTTAAAGAAGATCTGAAGTCCTTGAAGCAGATGAAGGGAAAGAACAAAGTTGATGATGCGGACTCTACACAGGTGATCGAGGTTGGAGAGTTGTTGATGGCGAGTGAGAATACCGTTCCTGGTTCGGTAAAGAATAAATCAGAGTGGGTGATGGATTCTGCTGCTTCCATGCATATATGTAGAGATCGAGCAATGTTTGAGACTTTATGCACTGATGAAAATCTTGGTAATATCATTGTGGGGAATGATGAGAAGATGAAGGTTCAAGGAGTTGGAACTGTTCGTCTTAAACTCCATGATGGTACAATCAAGAAAGCTCTCAATGTGGGATACGTACCAGATGCGTCAAAGAATGTGTTGTCTTTGAGTGTGTTGGCATCACGTGGGTACAGATTCGTTGGACGAGGGCGAAGTTGCAAGGTGTATAAGGGAAAGAGCTTGATTCTACAAGGGATGTTGAATAAGAAGAACATCTATTGTTTAGATGGGGAAGCAACGATGATGAAGACCGAGAAAAAGGTAAGATTCTCGGAATCGGTTGAGGTATTAGGGAATTCGAGCCGAGGGAGGATATGTTGGGGTCCGCCCCGAATTCCTATTTAAGTTAAGAATCCTATTATGATCAGAATTCTATTTTGTGATAATTGAGGTAATTCTTATTCTTGGTAGGAATATTAATTGTGGAAGGTTTTCTATCCAAGATAAGAAAAGATGGTAATGTCACAAATAGAATTGAAAATAGAATAGGATTAAAATATTTGTGGTGCCTATAAATAAAGATATTTGTAAGAGTTTTGGAGTATTGCAAAAGTTAGAGAGTTGTGTGCGATACACAAGAGAGAGCTTTTGTAATAAAGGTGAGGTGATTGTATTCAAGAGTGTTGAGTGAGGGAGCGACTCCAATCTTGTAATACATTCATATTCAGTGGATTTGTGGTTTTACCCTCCCTTGAGGGGTTTCCACGTTAAATTGTTGTGTTATTTACTTTTGTGTTTATTATTGTGTTTGATTAACGTTGATCTATAGTGGATGCGATCCTAACAGAATACTCATCTTCTTCTCCCAAGGAATTCATTTATGGAATAATATTTTAGTACCCACCTGTCACAATAATCATATCCATGGTCCAAAATAAAGTAAGCGATAGATTGTCCAGATAGATGAATAATAGGAATACCAGGTCTATGTGAAACCCATTTAGGCAATGAGATTTCACGAAGTATGTCAATCTTGGTATCGTAGCACAAAATTATTATACGTTTGTCCAAACTATCCCCTGCCCAAAATGCAGCACAATTAATGAAAACAACGTCAAAACGGGAAATGCCACGAACAAAAACCTTGTCTTGACAAATTATCCTCCAAGAATTAGTAGTGGGGGTCAGGTAAGGTTCACCGTGTCCCAAATGCATACGAGGTTTGACAATATGTACTACAACACAATCATTAATTTCCGGTACAAACCCAAAAGCTAAAGCCTTCCACTGAGCCTCTGTAGCTGAAACTGAAAGAGGTGAATCTAGAAGAGTTTTGTATTTTTGAACAAGAGGATTCCACATATATATCTTTGGCTCCCGGTCATTGGCAAAGCTTTGCCAGCTACTGTTACGCAACAAAGGGTTCCCCAACCGTTCGATCCTCCATCCAACGGTCCTGATTTAAAAAAAAATACCCCGTACTGTAGAAACTTTCCGCGGTACGGAAAAATTACCAAAATGGCCCCGCCCTCGTACCGCATAAACTTTTCGCGGGCATTAATGCCCCCTGTTTTCACATCAAAAATCTATTCTACACACGTACGTACTGGTCAGTAATATTTAAAAAATATTTTAAATGATATTTAAAAAATATTTTAAATGATATTTAAATGCATGTAAGTTTATGAAAATTTTTTTAAAGGAATTAAAAAGAAAAGAAAGAAAAATAAAATAGATATTGCATGTTTTAGTTACTAAAAAGCATGAGCATGAAGTGGAGCAAGCCCACTTCGATGGTTTTTGTAAAAATATTGGAAGAATTAGAAAAAGAAAGAAATGAATGTATAACTACCGCAAAAACTTTCTGTGTTATAATTATTTTAATAATAATTAGTGGACTACATATTAATATTCAATTATATTAGCTATTTGTTTTATTGGGTTAAATTAAGTGATCATATAAGAAGCCCATTTAGATTTTAATTATTGTTTGGACTAAATGGGAAGTTAAATCGGTGGTATATGAAAGGGTTATGGTCCCCAATATATTAAACATGTAACAGAGCTTTTCTTCTAGCCATCAGACAGAGCTTGTAGTGGAAACCTAAGGGTGTTTGATTGAGGAAGACAATAACAAGTACACAAAGAAAAGGACTCCTACCGATATTAGTTTATCATGGATACACGTACGCTTTCGCTTAATGATTTAGTCTCGATAATTGAATATGATGTTTCGATCCTTGTCTCTATTTTAGAGATTTAAGTGTTTATAGAATTGTTAGATTCTATCATTGTGCGCTACAAGGGACGATGGCATTTTGGTAATTTCCCCATACCGCAATAACTTTCTGCGGTACGATACAATTTTTTTTTTAAATCAGAACCGTTGAAGACCGCGACCCTATATCTTTTGAGTAGCATAACGAAACGGAAAAAGCATAGTTGACACACAGATTAAACCATATGATAGTGCACGCCAGACATATTTTAAATCAGACAAATCTGGAGGATATATTTTGGCCTGCAGTATTCTTGACATTGTACATCATCATATTGTAGTATTAACACATCGGTATAAGCATTCTGGAAATAAAGATATTTAGGATGATGATTATTATGGCTCTTCTGATAATGTAACTGAAGGGTGTTAAAAATTTATAGCGGATTGTATGAGATAATACCACGACTTTTGGACACACATGCACAATAGTATATATTTTTTAGACTTAATTGCATTTTGCAACCCTTTGGTTTGGACCAAATTCAGTTTGGTACTCATACTTTGCAAAAATGCAGTTTGCATCCCACAGGTTGTTTAGGCGGTTCAAATTGCACCCCTTTCGTCTGTTTTTGACCAAATTACCCCTGATAATTTAGGAAAATTTTAAAAAAATTTAGGAAAAATTCGAAAATTTAGGAAAAAAATCGGAAAAATAGGAAAAATTAGAAAAAATTAAAAAAAAATTAGGAAAAATTCGAAAATTCTGAAAAAAATAGGAAAAATTAAAAAAAATTAGGAAAAATTCGAAAATTTAGGAAAATTCAAAATTTCGAAAAAAAATTCGATTTAGGAAAAATTCAAAATTCTTCAAAATTTTAAAATTAGAAAAATTCAAAAATTCGAAAAATAAAATATAGCATAACAATAAAAATCGAAATATTTAGTACTTTTTCATTTTACTAACTTATAGCCCGTGCAATAAAATATGGCATAATAATAAAATTTCAAAAATTTCAGAAAATTGCAACTTTTCGAAATTTTCCTAAATTTTCAATTTTTTGATTTTTTCCTAAATTTCGATTTTTTCCTAAAGTTTTTTGAATTTTTCCTAATATTTCGATTTTTTTCCTAAATTTCCGAATTTTTCCTTAATTTTTTTAAAATTTTCCTAACTTTTTATTTTTTCCTAAAAAAAGTTTTATTTTTTACCTGAAATTTGAAATTTTGAAGAATTTTGAATTTTTGAAATTTGAAATTTTGAAGAATTTTGAATTTTTCCTAAATCGAATTTTTTTTCGAAATTTTGAATTTTTCCTAAATTTTCAAATTTTTCCTAATTTTTTTTAATTCTTCCTATTTTTTCGATTTTTTCCTAAATTTTCGATTTTTTCCTAATTTTTTTTAATTTTTCCTAATTTTTTAATTTTTCCTATTTTTTCCTAAAATTTTGAATTTTTCCTAAATTTTTTTAAAATTTTCCTAAATTATCAGGGGTAATTTGGTCAAAAACAGACGAAAGGGGTGCAATTTGAACCGCCTAAACAACCTGTGGGATGCAAACTGCATTTTTGCAAAGTATGAGTACCAAACTGAATTTTGTCCAAAGCAAAGGGTTGCAAAATGCAATTAAGTCTATTGTTTACAGGAAGTAGTTTGAGTAACTGAATTTCGGGTATGTTCATGTGCTTTTCATGATTCGGGGAATGATTGTCAAACAAGGTCATCCTCCCCTGGTGCTTTGGACAAGTACTACTACTGATCCGTTTCGAAATTTGATTTTCGTGAGATTTCATGGAGCTTAAGTTACCTTTGGATTTTAGCTTCCGGAGTTGAGCCTGGAAAAATCCCTGTAGGCGAGCCTATGCTACTTTCATTTATTTTCTTCTTCTTCTCCACAAAAGTACTAGTATTCATTTGATCAACAATCGGGATCGGGGGCCTTTCAAATCTAAACCCTAACTTTTTGGTATATATATGTTTTAAGCCCTTACCAAAAAAATATTAGCTGACAAGTAATATAGCCAAGCTCCTCACAAGCTCCTCACGTTGCCTATATATTTGTTAGAACCTTCCCGTAACAAAATAGTACATATAATTTTAGGAAAATACAAGATTTACATAAAGTTTCACAAAAAGTATTACAAAACGATAAGTGTTACAATTGGTTGGTTATAACTCAATGACTCCTACATTCACATTAATATGAACTAATAAAAACCCACATTAGTGGAATCCAACTCGATCATTTTATGCAAAAATTCTGTAGCCAATTTTGTGCACCTAGCATTACTCAAACATTATAAATTATTATAATCAATCCCAAGCTATTTGGTCAATTATAACTTAAACATTATAAATTATAAATGCTTGTTTTAAAATTATGTATTTTTTCTAAGAATAAATAACTTATTTCGAAAATTAAAGTCGGGAAGTGATTTTGCCAGGGAAGGGATTTTATGCTTCCAAGGCTTTTTAATAATAAGACCAAAATACCCCTGCATATTAAATAGAGTATATGTTCACTTTCATCATGTATAAACAGATTAGCTACTGAAAACAAATTATGCTTAAAATCAATGCCATATAATAGCTACTCAAAACCAGAGTAGTAATCTCACAGAATTTTTTAATTTGCATTACTTTCCTAGAGAGACAGAAGCATCACTATTGTTTTCTCATCCAACCGGCTTCCACAATTTCAAATTGTGACAAATCTCGTTTTGTTGAACTTGATCCATGTCCCTTCTTTGATTTCACCTTTCGTTTTTTCCGAGTTTGAATGTTGGGCTCATGTACTAATGGTTCTTCCATATTCAACATTGTAAAAATTCTTCTCCTCACTTCTCCTCGTTGAAAATTAGGCCACTGTTGATATCTCTCGTACAATTTAGCAAGCAAATCCTTCATTTCATCATCGTCGGCATTTGTTTCATCAGCTTTTGCTTCATCCAGACTGCCTCGAAAAGTTAGAGAAGTAGTATCGATCCTCCACTGAGGATGAATATGGTGAATTTGCAAACATTCTTCTTTTTCGAAATTCATTTTGTGTGCACAAGGTAATCCCATAGTTGCTGAAAAGTTACCTGTACATACATGTTTTGCAGTTCCCAAACTAGCCTTTTCATACTGATTATGTAACTTTTTCAAAGCAAACATTGAGACGTGATTCAAAATATTCTTGAAATATGAAATATTATACCTGTATTCAAAACATATTCTTAAATATATATTTAATAAACATAAAAATTGACATAAAATTAGAAAGCTACAAGGAAAAATTGACATAAAATATTATACCTTAGGGGAATTCGAAGCTTTTCACTCTGGAGTTGTGTTTTGATCTCTTGAAATTCATTCTCAATAGCAAGACATATTTTATTTTTCACTTGACGAAGGTTACCATTTGAAACCTTCAAATATCTTTTCAATTTTGCATGTGCGCCTTCGGCCCTCGAAGATACACGGTTTCCGAAGTGTAAATATTTTTCAATCCAAGCAGTCACAAATTTCTCCTTATGCGGAATCCATGTATTTTCAAGATATGTAATTGCCTCTTGTTTGTCTTTATAAACAAGTGTAAACAGAAACCAACTTTCATTATATTCTCCTTCTGTTTCTGCATATATCACTGAATTCCACATGGATGAAAAAGCATCCCAATCATCTTGTTCACTAAAGTATGGTTTACACTTAGCAACTACAGCCTTCTGAATATGCCATACACACAATAAATGATTAGCTCTAGGAAAAACCTCATCTATGGCATTTATAAGTGCAAATTCTCGATCTGTGACAATTACTAGAGGTTGAGAATCATGAAAACCCATGGCATTACTAAACATTCTTAATGCCCACACGTAGTCTTCTTGTTTTTCATGTAGTAGAAAACCAAAACCAGCATAAAAAGATTTGTTAAAACTTGACATTCCGATAATGTCAAGTAATGGCATGCCATACTTATTAGTCTTATAAGTACAATCCATCACAAACACCGACTGGTAAGTCTTTCCAAGTATTACTGATTTTGGATGAGTAAAAAAAATATGCGTCAAACATTCAAACTCATCTTTTAAATAATTAAATATGAAGTCTCCATGTTCAAATTCCTCAAAAAGAGCTTGAATAAGTGAACGACCACCCAAACTATTTTTTTGAAGTTTAGCTTTCAAATTGTATATAGTTCGAGCCACGGCCGCTAAATTATCATTCTTCTCACGCAATGAAGAAAGAATGTCACGCGGCTCAATTCCCGCCTTACACATTTTATCAATATTATCAACTTCTTCCTTAGTTAGATGACGAGCCGAACGATGACCAGACATATCATTAGAAGGATCATGATTATGAGAATTATTCTTCAATTCTATAACCCAATTTCCATCCTCCAATTTCTTCCCTTTAATTTCAAAAGGGCAATTAATAAGTCGCGAACTAGAGTCTTTCTTCCTTTTTTCAACTGGAATATTTAGTCTATTCCGATAAGTACCACCTCTATCACAACCAAACACAACATATTTATCTTTTCTAGAATATTTAATAGATAATGCATACCCTTTTGACGCATAAAACTTTTTTGCAACATCAATTAATTCTGATCGGGTATTGAAATGTTTGCTAAACAATATTTCTCCTTCATCCATTTTAACCTGCAATTATGTAACTGCTTTAGAATATGAGCGATTAGTATAAGTGAATAGGAATATAGGCGTCTAATTTAAGTCACGTAGAGGAACTAAACAGATGCTGGGAAAAACTTCCCACTATATTTAGTTAAAAACACAAACAGATAACGGAAAGCACCACATTGACAATTTAAAAGAACACAAGGATTGTTCTCAATTAAAAAAACTACAACAAACCAAAAGAGTATAGAAAGCAAATGAATCATTCTAACCTCTAGTTAAAAACACAAACAGATGCAAAGATTAAGGAAATTATATGAATAGATACTTACAAATTTTCAGAAATTGAAGAACAGCCGCCACTTAGGTTATATGGAGAAGGGGAAAGTTTGTATGATGAGAGAGATTAGAAAATAGATTGACATAAAATTAAAAATGAACATATACTCTATTTAATATGCAGGGGTATTTTGGTCTTATTACTAAAAAAGCCCTGGAAGAATAAAACCCCTTCCCTGGCAAAATCACTTCCCATTAAAGTCTAAAGAGAGACGAACAGGACCATTATAGCAAAGATCCATTCACTGCTAATAAGGCCCATTACATCAAAGCCAGGCGCACTATACCACCAGCTGCCCCTAACCAAACACAAACAATGCCTTTATTTAAAATGCATTTTTTTTATAACTAGCTTAAAACCCGTGCGATGCACGGATTTTTTTAATATAATATAAATTTTTTCATTAATTTAACTTAATTTTTTTAAAACATAAATTTGAGAGGCTTAAATTTTTATATGAGATGATTTGATAATAATTATATAAATGTTATCCGTGATATTTCTAGAAAATGAGTGATTTTAGTTAGAAAATATAGAAAAGATGATAGGTTTTACTTGAAAAAGGTAATCGGCTAATTATTAGTATTTTATAGAATTATTATTTTATTTTATTAAATAGAATGCCCATGATATGATTAGAAAAAGAGAGATTTTAGTTAGTGAAAATTAAAAATGTAACAGGTGAAAAAGGTAATTGATTAGTTTATAGTAATAATAATTTAATTACGTTATTTTACTAAAAACAATTGTTTGTAATGTTTTAAGAAAATGAGAAATTAATATTGTCCGTGATATTTCTATTAGAAGAGGTAGTTAAAAAATATAGAAAAAATGATACGTTTTAGATAAAAAAAAAGGTAATCGATTAATTATTAATATTATAAAGTTATTAGTTTATTGTATTAAATAGAACCGCCCGTGATATAATTGGAAAAAGAGAGATTTTAGTTAGAGAAAATAGAAAGGTAACGTCAAAATTAAAAAGATGACATGATTTATGTGAAAAAAGTAATTGATTAGTTTATAGTAATTATAATATAATTATGTTATTTTACTAAATAAAATTGCTCAAAGTTTTTAGAAAATGTGAAATTAATGTTGCCCATGATATTTCTAGAAAAAAGGAATTCAATTAGAAAAAATAGAAAAGATGATACGTTTTAGCTGAAAAGGTAATCGGTTAATTATTAGTATTATAAAATTATTATTTAATTTTTATTAAATAGAAATGCCCGTGATATAATTGGAAAAAGAGAGGTTTTAGTTAGAGAAAAGAGAAAAGGTAACGTATTTTGGCTAAAAAAGGTAATTGATTAGTTAATAGTAATTATAATATAATTACATTATTTTATTATACAAAATTGCTCGTAGTGTTTTTAAAAAAGGAGGCATTTTAGTTAGATAAAATGTAAAAGATATTGTATTTTACCTGAAAAAGGAAATTATTTAGGTATTGAAAAATAAAAAAGGTAATATGTTTAACCTGAAAAGGAAATTGATTAATAAAGGAGAAATTTTAGTTAGATAAAATATAAAAGATATTGCATTTTACCTGAAAAAGAAATTTATTTAGTTATTGAAAAATAGAAAAGATAATACGAGTGTTCCTCATTTTGCTTTCCTAAATTTCTAATGTCGCACTAAAACCACTTAAGCTACCTGATTGTTGCGTTAAAATGCTTAATAATTAATCATAACTTAGTATAAACATGCTTATATTTGGATTCTTAATAATTAATGATAACTATATTATTATTTATCTTGATAGAATGATAAGCATGCTTATATTTTGCAATTATATATTAAAATATATATTATATATTAAATATATATATATATATATATATATATATATATATTATATATATATAATTCATTTCAGATACAGATATTTTCGGATTCAGATGTGCCTATATCCATATCCGCATCCTAAACTCCCGGATTCAGATACGGATAATATCCGGTTGACTCCGAATACGGATAATATCCGCTTTTTTCCGGATACGAACACAGATATTTCGGACGGATATCGGATTTTCCGGATTTTTTTCCCAACCCTAATGCTAGGTACCCCAAATTGTTACCCAAAAATTGCTCCCAAATGATGTGGCAAAGCTTATATGGCATAATGAAAATTCATTTGGGAAATTTTTTGGGAACCAATTTGGAATACCTAGAATTTTCCTAATCCCAAATCAATCTATACATACATCACTTTATTTATAATCCTAAAAGATCTACTTTGTTTTATTTACTAAATAAAAATATCTATGTTGTTACGTTAATACATTTTGTCATCACGACACAAAGAAATGTTACTTTCAGATAATTTGTGTTGAATTATTGTTGTTGAATTATTCTCCCGTCAAAAGAATTATAACATGTGTTAATTAATTATATATTCTTGTTATTTTTTTGTTGACATTTTAATAATTTTAGGAGATGGTGAGTTAAAAAAACGTTTTAGGAAATGCAGGGCACAATAAGGAAAACGGGATTTTCCTACAGATCATTTTCCACCGCTATCATTTCCCACCGATCATTTCCTATCGCTTATCAAGTCAAAGGGTCATTTCCAACCGGAAAGGGGTCCGGTAGAAAATGAGTCTTCATTTCCTACCGACATTGGTAGGAAATGATTGTTACGGGACCCCCTATGCCACGTCAAAGTCAGGCCAGATTAAAACGGCGTTGTTTCTACCAGACCATTTCCTACCGCGTTTATACGGTGGCAAATGAGTGACTCATTTCCTACCGATGTCGGTAGGAAATAAGTGTGGTGGGTCCCAAGTGCCATGTGGCAGAACCGCTTTATGTTTAGCATTTCCTCCCCTCAATTTTCACTTGCGCCCAAATTTCACGAAAAATTCAAGAATGGCGCCTAACCATTTCCTACTGGTTTGCGGTAGGAAATGGTAGTATGCGGTGGGAAATACTTTTGCAAGATGGCGCCCAAATTTCACGAAAAATTCAAAACTGGTGCCTAACTGATAGGAAATGGTAGTATGCGATGGGAAATGGTAGCATCCGGTAGGAAATGGTAGTATTGGTTTCTGTTTATTAATTATTTTTTTTAAAATTAAAATTTAGTGATTAGATGGGGTTAAACAAATATTTTTCAAAAATATTGTTTTGATGATCCAACCGTACGGATTCGACATCACTGTAATTAAATCATGTAAACAAACAATTATAATTTCTTAATTTCATTTGCCATGATTTTACAATGAAACAATATTTTTAAAAGAATGACAATATTTTATAATTATAACAAAATATAATTAGTTTTCGTTCCCGATTAGTTTTCCTTCCCGATTTTATAATGAAACAATATTTTTAAAAGAATGACAATATTTTGCAATGTCCTAGGTCAACTAGTACTTTGACTTAGTTTTCGTTCCCGATTCTTGATTCGATTATTTTGAATTAGAATTTCGACGATCGAATCGTACGGGAGTCAAGATCAATCTTTTGAATTGTTATTCCAAAATTTTAAAAAAATAATAAATTTATTTGATTAGGTAATTTAACGGTCAGCTAGTAATTTGACTTTAACCCCTAAACTAGTTTCCGTTCCCGATTCTTGATTCGATTCTATTGAATTATAATTTCGACGATCGAACCGTACGGGAGTTAAGATCAATTTTTTTAAATGTTATTCCAAAATTTTAAAAAAAAAATTTATTTGATTAGGTAATTTATCGGTCAACTAGTAATTTGACTTTAACCCGTAAACTAGTTTCCGTTCCCGATTCTTGATTCGATTATTTGAATTACGATTTCGACGGTCGAACCGTACGAGAGTCAAGATCAATTTTTTTAAATTTTATTCCATAATTTAAAAACAAAAATAATTTATTTGATTAGGTAATTCAACGGTCAACTAGTAATTTGACTTTAACCCCTAAACTAATTTCCGTTCCCGATTCTTGATTCGATTATTTTGAATTAGAATTTCGACGATCAAACCGTACGGGAGTCAAGATCAATCTTTTTAAATGTTATTCCAATATTTTAAAAAAATAATAAATTAATTTGATTAGGTAATTTAACGGTCAACTAGTAATTTGACTTTAAGCCCTAAACTAGTTTTCGTTCCCGATTCTTGATTCAATTATTTTGAAATAGAATTTCGATTATCGAACCGTATGGGAGTCAAGATCAATCTTTTTAAATGTTATTCCAAAATTTAAAAGAAAAAATAAATTTATTTGATTAGGTAATTTAACGGTCAACTAGTAATTTGACTTTAACCCCTAAACTAGTTTCCGTTCCAAATTCTTGATTTAATTATTTTGAATTATAATTTCGACGATCGAACCGTACGGGAGTCAAGATAAATCTTTTTAAATGTTATTCCAAAATTTTAAAAAAATAATAAATTTATTTGATTATGTAATTTAACGATCAAGTAGTAATTTGACTTTAACCCCTAAACTAGTTTCCGTTCCTGATTCTTGATTCGATTATTTTGAATTAGAATTTCGACGATCGAACCGTACGGGAGTCAAGATCAATCTTATTCAATGTTATCCAAAATTTAAAAAAAATAACAAATTAATTTGATTAGGTAATTTAACGGTCAACTAGTAAATTGACTTTCAACCCCTAAACTAGTTTCCATTTCCGATTCTTGATTCGATTATTTTGAAATAGAATTTCGACGATCGAACCGTACGAGAGTCAAGATCAATCTTTTTAAAAGTTATTCCAAAATTTTTAAAAAATAATAAATTTATTTGATTAGGCAATTTAACGGTCAACTAGTAATTTGACTTTAACCCCTAAACTAGTTTTCGTTCCCGATTCTTGATTCGATTATTTTGAATTAGAATTTCGATGATCGAACCATACGGAAGTCAAGATCAACCTTTTTAAATGTTACTAAAATTTTAAAAAAATATTAAATTTATTTGATTAGGTAATTTAACTGTCAACTATTAATTTGACTTTAACCCCTAATCTAGTTTCTGTTCTTGATTCTTGATTCAATTATTTTGAATTTTAATTTCGACGATCGAACCGTACGGGAGTCAAGATCAATCTTTTTAAATGTTATTCCAAAATTTTAAAAAAAATAATAAATTTATTTGATTAGGTAATTTAACGGTCAACTAGTAATTTGACTTTAACCCCTAAACTAATTTTCGTTCCCGATTCTTGATTCGATTATTTTGAAATATAATTTCGATGATCGAACCGTATGGGAGTCAAGATCAATCTTTTTAAATGTTATTCCAAAATTTTAAAAAAATAATAAATTTATTTGATTAGGTAATTTAACGGTCAACTAGTAATTTGACTTTAACCCCTAAACTAGTTTTCGTTCCCGATTCTTGATTCAATTATTTTGAATTAGAATTTCGATGATCGAACCGTACGGAAGTCAAGATCAATCTTTTTAAATGTTATTCCAAAATTTTTTAAAAAAATGATCAATTTATTTTGATTTGATTAGGTAATTTTCAAAATTGGAGCCAAAACTTATAACCTACAGCAAGTTGGTAGAAAATGATAATTCACGAAAAATTCAAAATGAGCGCCTAAACAAAAAATTCGAAATGAGCGCCCAAATCAAAATTCAAAATGGAGCCCAAAGTCATTTCATACCGCAAATTGGTAGGAAATGTAAAAAATATTGGTGGGAATTCAAAATTTCACGAAAATTTTAAAAATTGCGCCTAAACCCAAAGTTTCAAAATTTGAGCCAAAACTTATACCCTACCGCAAGTCGGTAGGAAATGGTAATTCACGAAAAATTCAAAATGAGCGCCTAGACCAAAAATTTGAAATGAGCGCCCAAATCAAAATTCTAAGTGGCTCCCAAAGTCATTTCCTACCGCAAATTGGTAGGAAATATAGAAGTGCGGTAGGAAATTTGAAATTGAGATTTATAAAGCAAACACTTTCTTCATTCCATTTCACTTCAACTCTCTTCTCCTCCACTCATCTTATACCACTGAAAATTTATAGTTTCAATATCATCTCTTTCATTTTTCTCATCTTCATTTTTGGTTAAAAATTATCTCTTTCATTTATAGTTATTATTGCTTACTTATTATTGCTTCTTATGTTAATTGTAGGTACTTGATGAGGATAACAAGGCTATTATAACTTCATGGATGAAGGCAAAGACAAAGTGGATGAAGGCAAAGACAAAGTGGCCAAGGAAATTGGTGTAAAGACAATGATAGTGGACGAAGATAAATGATGCTACAATGATGAAGATAAGGACAATGATGTTGAAGGCAATGGTTAATTAAGTTTGTATAAAATGTTCTTGATTTCTTGTAGTTATTTTAGAACAATTTTTAAGTTTTGAATATTATTATTGTGATAAGAAAGAATGATTGTTTATGGTTATATGATAAATGTTTGAATTTCTTTATATGATGAATGCGTTTTTGCTGTGGTACTTATGATCTAGATATTGGTTTGTAGTTTTCATTATGATTTGAGCATTTTGTTGTAAAGGAAAATCAACAAGACCAATTTTTTTATTAAAAAAACCCAGTAATTCCTACCGACCTTACCATTCAAAACCTAGTATTTCCTACCGTTTTCATGCTTTTTCCTACCGCATTCAAAAGGCACGGTAGGAAATGATAAACGGCGGTAGGAATTGAGCGGTGGGAAATGAGCGGTAGAAAATGCCATTTTACAATGTGCCTGGAACAATTCCTAGCTACCGATGTGTGCAAAAGCAGTCGGTAGGAAATGACTTTTCATTTGCCACAATTTTCACGTTAGCAGCTGACATGGCTGCTGACGTGTGTGAGGCCCGCCCACGTGTCATATGACATGGCATCTGACGTGGTGCCACGTCATCATCCAAGTTGGCATGTGGGTCCTCGCCATTTGGCATGCCACGTCATCATGTGGGACCCACGTTGACCCGGTCAGTATCATTACCTACCGAAGGGTGCTGGTGGGAAATGCCGCATTTCCTACCGATTTTGGGCCTTTTCCTACCATAAGATGTATAATCTATCAAATTTTGGAATACTAGCTGATAACCCGTGCGAAGCACGGGCACAGATTGAACACGTCGAGATTATTAATATTAATACACTATTTAATTATGTAGTTATAGAGAATCGAATCCAAGATAATGCTAAAAAAATTAAAGTAAATAAATCTTTATAATTATATAGTTGTAAGGAATCGAACCCGAGGTGAAGCTAAAAAAAATTAAAGTAAATAAATCTTGTATAATTATGTAGTTGTAAGGAATTGAACCCTGGAGTTAGTGATAACCAAATTTGGTATTTTGGTACTTTGGTCACCATTAAAACATGGTTTTTCACGTTAATAAAGAGTATAGATTTCATTGTACTCAATATTTAATAAAAATTTAAACCCGTATAAATAAGATAGTATTTTTACTTAATTGTCAAAACAGTTGCATCTGGTTGAATGTAGTTGCATCCCGTATTTTTGCAATTTTATTCCAAAAGATGGTATTTTTGCAAAAAAACTTTAAAATAACAGTATTTTTACAAAAATATTTATATGTTGAAGTATTTATGAAAAAAATCCTTAAAATTATCCCAAATTGGATATACGCACAATCAATCCATACAACGTGCCCAATGGCACGCTACTTCTGTAAAACTAAATACTAAAATAATTGTAAAATACTTAGATTTTAGCACAACCGTTAAATGATTTTGTTGTAGGGAGAATTTCGTTACAACACGAAATTGGAGGTTGTTGGAATCACGGAGCAAAATACGGATATTTTGCTAAGAACAAGAAGAACACGGGAGGAGATTGGTGTTTGTTTGTGGCTGATCTCTTTGATAGATAGTCAGGGGTGAGCTGAGGCGTATCCAAACAAGGTGCCTACGTACCCTATTTATAGGGATCAAGCCATACGTAGTTCTTGGAGAAGAAGTTACCTAGGCGGGCTAGGGTTTTAAGAGATAAGCCATAGTCCAAGCCCACTCGTTTACGGCTGACGTGGTAGTGAGTCATCAACCCTATCCATGATCCATGGCCCAAAAGGAGGAAGCCTATGGTCTCGCACTGATAGAGTTGGCTAGTAGAGAAGTAACAAGGGCCTTGCATGCGACCTCGAGGGATCTGGCCATGCGACGCGAACCCTAGTGTCCAACTACTCATGCGACCTCGAGGGTCAGGCCATGAGCCTTCCAGAAAAGAGTGAGATAGCGATCCCCGGGTTGCGACCCTGGTCGATGCGACCTCGAGGCTGAGCGGCGTTAGAGGCGCAGAGGCCTAGCGTGAGACGCCTTGAGTAGTAGTAGGAGGTCATAGTGAGGCGACCCCTAGGGCGGGATCATGTCTTCGAGAGATTGTCTTCAAATAATATGATGAGATAAAGGCGAGGTGATCCCTGACCGGGCCTCACGCCTTGTTGATCCTTCTTCAATATTTAAGCCCATTAGTAGATAATTGAGCCCATTAAGAGAGGTGGTTGAGCCCATTAAGAGAGGTGGGCCCCTTGTATAGTCGTTTGAGCTAGTTTAAGATCTATGCCGAGATTCGGGCATAACAACTACCCCCCGATTCCATATTGCCATTATGAATGCAATGTGGAATCAAGTAAAGTGACGCCTTCTAGTTGATGCGAAGCCTTGTATATGTTAGTGATGGTGACCTCGAAGGGTTCTTCCAAGCACAATATGGTCCTGCAGGGATCTTGAGAGGCGACCTCATAGGGCCTCGCGGTCATAAATTGTTAAATATGTCTTCTGTTTAGCTGATATATGAGCTCATGCTTTCACTTGTGTCTTCAAGCTCTTCCTAGAATATGATGAGAGGACTCTCCTCCGAGCTTACTCCTTGTTATTATGATGAGAGGACTCCTTATATGATGAAAAGACTCCCTTTATGTTGAGGACTCCTCATAAGTTGAGAGTACTCCCCATAGCCCCATATGTGGAGAGGTCTTCTCTTTCTGATATAATGAGAGGACTCCTTATAGCCTCCTATGTTGCGAGGCCTCCTTGCAACCTCATATGTTGAGAGGCCTCCTCCTCGCAAACTCATATGTTGAGAGGCCTCCTCCTCGCAGCCTCATATGTTGAGAGGCCTCCTCCTCGCAAACTCATATGTTGAGAGGCCTCCTCCTCGCAGCCTCACATGTTGAGAGGCCTCCTCCTCGCAAAATCATTTGTTGAGAGGCCTCCTCCGCGCAGCCTCACATGTTGAGAGTCCTCCTCCGGTTGGGTGAAGAAATTGGGAAGTTTTCTGATAACCTCAAGATGGAGATGAATGAGGAAGCGACAAATAGATCCCCATGATTTCCTTTTATGCCTGTATCTGCTAGACTCAATGGAGATGCGGGCACTCCCTTTATTTGCCTTGCACTTGTAGACTTAATTTCTTTTACTTATTTGGATGTTCCGTGAACCTGGTTTGGCTTGCTTTATTGATGCTCCTTTGTTTGATGTTTATAATATTGCAAAGTACCATAGGCCTCGAATCTGCTTGCACAAGGGACTCATGTTGCATGTATAGATTCCTCCATAGTGCTTCTTCATATCTGTTAAATTTTTCCAAGTGTTTTAGGACAGCTGATGGGGTCTTCAAATGATCCTGATCGCTGAAAGATTGACCTTAGCATATGAGTTGAGATAGTTCCGCATAGTATAGACTTATCCATCATCGCCTATGGGCCGAGAGGCCTCACATCACAAGATGTCGCGTTGCTAGAGGCTGGACTTGTAATTTTTTAAATGTCTTGTTGGAAGAGGTGTTTATGTAATGCCACTACCCCCCGAGTCCTCATTATCATTATAGATGTGATGAGGAATCAACATGTTTCAGCATCCTTCTTGTATTATTAAAGGTTGATACCATTTGTAATGAAGAGAATTAGGTGTGATCCCGCTACAAGCATACTTGACTTTTTCAACGCTATCCCAGAGCACTTGTACTCTTCATTGTTGTGCCAAGGCACTTGGCCTCACCATCGCTATCCCGAGGCCCTTGGCCTCGTCATGCTATCCCGAGGCCCTTAGCCTCATCACGCTATCCCGGGGCACTTGGCCTCATCATCGCTATCCGGGGCACTTGGCCTCACATCGCTATCCGGGGCACTCCCAATGCTAAGCGAGAGCACTTAGCTTCTTCAATGTCATAATAGGCTTCCCTTTGTTGCACATGTAATAAGATATTGAGATCTTGAGCTCATTTTGATCTTCAACTACTTTTGACTTCTCTCCTTTCATCTCTAGTGCGAGCTTGAGGCTAATTGATGAGAGCCTCGGGAGAAAGCCTCGTTATTTGTTGCTTGCTCTTCCCAGTGTCTTGAGATAGTCGATGACCTCCTCATTGCCGGCGAGGATCAGGGGCGTCCCCCCTCTCCCCGACAAGGATCAGGGGCGTCCCCCCTCTCCTCGACGTAGAGGTATTTCACCAAGAAGAAGCATCTCATGTAGAAGTATCTCATTAAAAGACATCTCACTAGGAGGCATCTCGCTAGAAGGCATCTCAAGATCTCGATAGTTACTCCATATAGGGGCTTCATTACCTACATCATATAGGGGCCTCACGATCTCGACGAGGAGATGGGGGTCTGTCGTCACGACGATGGGACCACTCACGATCTCCACAAGGAGAGGGGGTCTGTCGTCATGACGATGGGACCGCTCACGATCTCGATGAAGAGATGGAGGTCACTTGGAACCTTGACCTTTGCCTTGGCCTCTATCATTTATCCTTCTCGAACCCGGCCTCGCTACGCTAGCCCGGCCTCGGCCTCTCACGCTAGGTGAAAGCATGGCCTCGCTCCTATGGGGTCGCAGTCTGAGGTCATATGCTACCCCGGGGTCTCGCTCCTTGCAGCCCGGGGTCATGTGCTATCCCGGGGTCTCGCTCCTTGGGGGTCGCAGCCCGGGGTCATATGCTACCCCGGGGTCTCACTCCTTGGCCTCTCCGTTCTTCTTGTTCGAGTTAGTCATCGTTCTCCCAAATTAATGACTAGCCCCTCCTTCTAGTGCCAATTGTTGTAGGGAGAATTTCGTTACAACACGAAATTGGAGGTTGCTGGAATCACGGAGCAAAATACGGATATTTTGCTAAGAACACGAAGATCACGGGAGGAGATTGGTGTTTGTTTATGGCTGATCTTGTTGATAGATAGTCAGGGGTGAGCTGAGGCGTATCCAAACAAGGTGCCTACGTACCCTATTTATAGGGATCAAGCCATACGTAGTTCTTGGAGAAGAAGTTACCTAGGCGGGCTAGGGTTTTAAGAGATAAGCCATAGTCCAAGCGCACTCGTTTAGGGCTGACGTGGCAGTGAGTCATCAACCCTATCCATGATCCATGGCCCAAAAGGAGGAAGCCTATGGTCTCGCACGGATAGAGTTGGCTAGTAGAGAAGTAACAAGGGCCTTGCATGCGACCTCGAGGGATCTGGCCATGCGAAGCGAACCCTAGTGTCCAGCTACTCATGCGACCTCGAGGGGTCAGGCCATGAGCCTTCCAGAAAAGAGTGAGATAGCGATCCCCGGGTTGCGACCCCGGTAGATGCGACCTCGAGGCTGAGCGGCGTTAGAGGCGCAGAGGCCTAGCGTGAGAGGCACAGAGGCCTAGCGTGAGATGGCTTGAGTAGTAGCAGGAGGTCATAGTGAGGCGACCCCTAGGGCGGGATCATGTCTTCGAGAGATTGTCTTCAAATAATATGTTGAGATAAAGGCGAGGTGATCCCTGACCGGGCCTCACGCCTTGTTGATCCTTCTTCAATATTTAAGCCCATTAATAGATAATTGAGCCCATTAAGAGAGGTGATTGAGCCCATTAAGAGAGGTGGGCCTCTTGTATAGTCGTTTGAGCCAGTTTAAGATCTATGCCGAGATTTAGGCATAACAGATTTAATGAGAAATCTTTACAGAAAATCATGTGCATGTGCGAGGATATATAACTTGAACTTATCGGTTCCCTAATCTTGGTTAGGTCTGAGAAAACGTGCGATTTTTTACAACTAATAATTACTAAAAACCTGTTATATCGTAATTTATAGGGCTGAGTTATAACGGGCTTTGAATACATAATTTATCACATGGAATATAAAATATGTCACATGGAGGACACATCAGTAAACTAGAAAAAAAGCCCTATAAATTGTTGTCTAAACATTCAAATTACAACAAGAAATTTTAAAAAACATCTCATCATCCGATGCCTCATTATAACTCACCCATGTAGATGGTTGTTCATGTATCAATCCTAATATTTCTATTTGTGTCATTGCAACTAGGGCAAGCGAGGCTGCATCCAGTTACAAGTCTAGTTCAAATAGTTCAGGTACAAATTATTTAAGGGTTTCGTGGCATGCACACCCTCCGGAACTCATCCGAAAAGACGTGGCATTTTAGGGGCAGCTGGAGTGCTTGTTAGTGGCTCGTGCAGGGGAAGTGGCATTTTTGGTGTTGTTGGAGGAATTTCGTAACAACACGAAATCGGAGGGTTGTTGGAATGATAGAGCGAATTTGTATGAATGTGACTGTTTTTAGGGATTTAGGGTTTATGAAAAAAGAGGGGGCTGGACTTGGCAGGTGTCTCGATTTATCTCTTGTATCAAATCTCATCTATCATGCCAAGATGCCTACGTACCTATGTTTATATAGGATCAAGCCCACGTAGTTCTGTGAAATTGTTTCTATCCCTGAGAGACTTTAGGTATAAACTTTGTTAATGTGGTAATTACCGATTTTATCTGATTTTATCTTCGCGTTGTGATATGATATCTTCCTGATTTGAAGAATATCGTTTGGAGATATTTTCCGTTATTGATTGATTGATATTGATTCTTTCCTCGTTTCAGAGAGAGGATATTACTTGGCGGCTAAGAAATAATTATTAATCTGAATTAATAATTAATCAATATTAGAAATTTGGGAGATTATTAGACATGTCAAAAATATGGCATAACAACTAGCCCCCAGTTCTTCAGTGTAGCTTGCTGCAGTGGAGAACTAAAAATCCTTCAAACTTCCAAATTTCTTGAGTCGCTGAAAAAACTGAAACTAGATGATTAGAAAAACACTTAGAGCATCACTATGCTCGTTAGGCGTATGCGGATGCAAGTGTGATAGCATGCGATGACCAGTATAAGATATATATCTGCCAAGGTTTTCAAATGTGTGAGCATAAATAATATTTTTGAAATCCTTTGTGATCCTTGTTGTCTAGTTTGGACCTTCGCAATCCCGAATTGTCATACACGCTTTACAAGTGTCTGATGCAACCACATCTAGATTTGTTTGGCGGGGTCTTCACTGAGACATGTAGATGTAATTATGGCGAACCTCGAACGCGTCCCTTCTTGGGCTGGCTGTGCTGAGGTTTCCTGGCGAACCTCGCACGCGTCCCTTGTTGGGCTAGCGGTGCTATGAAGTCTTAAAGATATTATGCATATGGATGCCTTCCCACCCATGCGACCTTGAGCTCAAGATCTGGTCATGGATCTTCAATAATAATCCTGAAGGTGTTGCTCTTTACTCAAGCGTGTAGCATTGCGGAATTTATAACTTGTCCAGGCTACCTTACTTGACAATTTAGTTCACAAGTTTGAAATTTTTTTTGACATATATGTACTATCGCGACGATATATGAAAAATATTTTACAAATCCATATGCAATAATAAATATGTTCTTTTAAGAGTGTCGCGACATTTATTTTCTTCAAATATAATGTCTTCCTTTTTGTATAAAATCTTTTTTTCAAAATTTTGTGTCTCGCATATATAATTTTTTCTTCAAAATATGCAACTCGTACGGGATTGTAAAATATCCGCAAATCATCAACATAAATATCCACAATTCATCAACATAAATATCTCGTACGATATTTTTTAAATCGCAATAATTTTACAAGCATAAAAATATATTGCTCGCACGAATTTTCTGAATAATAAATATTTTTTCTAAAAAATATTTAAAAACATGATCATGGATGCATGGCATAATATAATTAATTTACAGAAAAATAAGGATAAAAATAGGAAACTTATCTTTGATTTTTCCGGTTGTAAGTTCCAAATCCTGGTAATTTCGCGATTGTTTTTTTTCCTGCCGTGCGTGGTGCTTCTTTTACATAATCGGAACTCTCTTTTTTTACGCGGGTCCGCCACTGTATCTTCTTTTCGTAGTTGTGAATCCAGTTTTTTTTATGGCTTCTGCTGTTGCTACTTCTTGTGAGTTGCTCCTTGTGTTTTCTTCTCTTATTCATGAAATCACGCGGGTCCTCTTCTCCTTTGTGTTTGCGTGGCCTATTTTCTTTGCATCCTTTTTCTTAATTCTTTTTTTTTTGCGCCTATGCTTTGCTGCTTCATCTTTTTCCTTTTTCTTTTCTTGTTCACTTACTGGCCTTTTTTTTCTAGTCATCCTCGTTACAAGCTGCTGCCATGTTTTTGTTTTGTTTTTTTATTATTATGCACAAACATCTCATGCCGAATTTTCTTCGCTGCCTCTGTCTTCGACTTTTGATGTTTTAATGAAAACCCAAAACCCCAACATATGTCTGGAATAAATTATCTGTCCTCCACAGATAATAATAATAGTAGCCCCTCCTTCTAGCGCCAAATATTTTAGGGAGAATATTGTATAACAATATTTATGGAGGTTGTTGGAATCACGGAGCAAAATAAAAAATGTTATAAGGAGAATATTGTATAACAATATTTATGGAGTTTGATGGAATCACGGAGCAAAATACAGATATTTTGCTATGAACACGAAGAACACGGAAGGAGATTGGTGAATATTTGTGGCTGATCTTGTTTGTTGATATTTCAGGGGTGAACTGTCAATCATCCATAACAAGGTGCCTACGTACCCTATTTATAGGGATCAAGCCAGACGTAGTTCTTGGAGAAGAAGTTACCCAGACGGGCTAGGATTTCTATGGGCTCGTCTTGGCCCAAATCCACTAGACGTCTATGGGCTGATGCTATTTCACTGGCCCAAGTCCACTCATTTTTGGGCTGATGCTAATAGTCCATTAATTCTGCTCATGACCCATGGCCCAATAAAGGTTACCTATGGCTAACATGATGCTAGAATCACAAGGCCTCACTGGCGAGGCTAAGAGAAAGCTTACGAGGGCCATAGGGACCTCGCTGGGCTTAGCTATGAGCCTTCATATCTACTCATGCGACCTCGCTGGGCTTAGCTATGAGCCTTCATATCTACTCATGCGACCTCACTGGGCTTAATCATGAGCCTTCATAATAAGAATACGCTAGGCCACACTGGACCTTGTAGAGAGATGTGGCAGGTGCAATCCCACACTGGGGACTTCTTAGCGAACTCGACCTGTGGCTCGTGGTCGCAGACTTTCATAAAGAATATTGTATTGGTAGAATGTTGAACTAGATCTTGGTGGTGGGCTTTGGTGACCCAATCTTCATCTTTAGGCCCATTATAAGTTGTGGACCACTATTTCAGCCCATTAGGCCTGCTTAGGGCTTATGCCAAGATTTGGGCATAACAATTACCCCCGAGTCCATATTGTCATTGAAAATGCGATGTGGAATCAAAAACTGCTTTGTCAAAACTACGATGCGAGGCCTGTACTCGCTATAGATTACTGTAGATGAGAGCATAACTATCTCAAGTGCCTTGGGATCGCATCGCGACCCCTATGAATTTGACTGGTTTTGGACAGCTGTCGTGTCTCAAGATCTGCTCCCAGACGCTAAGACGATGACACGAGTTGTATGTCTTTCAATTAATGCGAAGCCAAGTATATGTAAGTAGTGGTGACCTCAAAGGGTCCTTCCAAGCGTAATGTGGTCCTGCAGGGACCTTGAGAGGCGACCCCATAGGGCCTTACAATCATAAGTTGTTATAATTATATCTTCTGTCCAGCTGATATGTGAGCTCGGGCTCTCACATATATCTTCAGGTCTTCTGAAAGTATGATGAGATGACTCTCCTTTATTCCTTATTATTATGATGAGAGGCCTTCTCATAAGTTGAGAGGACTCCTTGTAGTCTCATATGTTGCGAGGCCTCCTTGTAGTCTCATATGTTGCGAGGCCTCTTTGCAGCCTCATATGTTGCGAGGCATCCTTGTAGTCTCATATGTTGCGAGGCCTCCTTGTTTTTTTATAATCCTTGTAGTGGTGACCTCAAAGGGTCCTTCCAAGCGCAATGTGGTCCTGCAGGGACCTTGAGAGGCGACCCCATAGGGCCTTACAATCATAAGTTGTTATAATTATATCTTCTGTCCAGCTGATATGTGAGCTCGGGCTCTCACATATATCTTCAGGTCTTCTGAAAGTATGATGAGATGACTCTCCTTTATTCCTTATTATTATGATGAGAGGCCTTCTCATAAGTTGAGAGGACTCCTTGTAGTCTCATATGTTGCGAGGCCTCCTTGTAGTCTCATATGTTGCGAGGCCTCTTTGCAGCCTCATATGTTGCGAGGCATCCTTGTAGTCTCATATGTTGCGAGGCCTCCTTGTTTTTTTATAATCCACATGTGCTCCTGCGAGTCCATACGCGGACCCATGTTCGTCTTTTTTATTTTATTTGATCATGCTGCCCCGCTTTTTAACTTCCTTTTTATCCTTGATTCTGTGGCCTCGTATTCCACTTTCTTTTATAGCCTTGTAGACAAACTGCATCCATCATGTTGCTGGGCTCTAGCCCCGGCTCGCATATGCTAGCTGGTGGGCCATGCATCTTTGAAAATTGATAATTTTGAATTTTTCCAAGTGCTTTTGATACCTAATTGAGTCTTCATATGCTCCAATTTGCTTATAGACTAATTTTAACACATGCCTAGAGATAGCTCCACACTGTATAGACTTACGGACTGACCCATCATCGCCAATGGGGTTAAGAGGTCTCGCAAAGCTAGGTGCTGGCCTTGTCTTGCAATTTTTCAAATTAACTGCTAGAAGTGGTGTTTATGTAATGCCACTACCCCCCGAGTCCTCATTATCATTGTAGATGTGATGAGGAATCAACATGTTTCAGCAACCTTCTTGTATTATTTGAAGTTGACACCATTTGTAATGAAGAGATTTGATGTGATCCCGCTATAAGCAGACTTGACTTCTTCAATGCTATCCCGGGGCACTCGGCCTCTTCATTGTTGTACCAAGGCATTTGGACTCTCCAACGCTAAGTGAGAACACTTAGTGTCTTCAATGTCATAGCAAGCTTCCCTATGTTAAACAAGAATGTAGATATCGAGGTCTTGAGCTCATTTTGATTTTCAAATACTTTGGCTTCTCTCCCTTAATCTCTAGTGCGAGCTTGTGGCCAATGATGAGAGCCTCGTACTCAACCTCTTTATCTGTTGCTTGCTCCTCCTAGTGTCTTGAGGTAGTCGAGGACCTCCACATTGCCGGCAAGGGTCGGGGGCGTCCCCTCTCTCCTCGATGTAGAGGTGTTTCACCAAGAAGAAGCAAAGCCCAAAGTCATTACATTAGGTATGAGAGGTGTCTATATGATATCACTACCCCCTAGAATTAGGGTGAATTTATTCTTACTTAGTGTATAGATACATAAAGTTACCAGGACCAATGCCTTTACTGATAGGCCTCCCTCCAGTGCTCTACATTCCAAACTCGTGTTATAAGCTTGTCATCCATTCCTGTGAGGTGATAGGTCCCCATCATAAGGGCCCCTAGGACTGGCTCCTACCTGAATACCCAAGTTGTTACAAGCTGCTTAAGGCTTCGTAGCTCATTTTTGAACCCTATCCTCTTCTTCCACATCCATCTCACCAGGCACGGGCTTGTTCCTTCTCTCCGCAGAGCGTAGGGCCTTGTTATAAAATTTTCGAGACTCAAATTGGACCCCTCTGACACATCCAACCCCCTGAGGGGTAGGGAACTTCATAGAGAGGTGGTAGATAGAGGTCACTATCCGCATTTCTTTGAGAATGGGCCTCCCCACTATAGCATTGTAAGCGGAGGGCTGATCAATAACCATGAAATCGACAACCTCTGTAGTGATGCAAGGCTCATCACCTAACGTGATGGGGAGCCTTATGAGGCCTTAACACTAACCGAGGCCCCGATGAATCCATAGAGGTTTCCAACGGTTGGAATAAGATCCTTGTCCATAAATCCCATCTTCCTATAGACTTCATATGTAAGGACATTGACTGCGCTCCCATTATCCACGAGGACCCTGTAGATATTTTGAGATCCTATGCGAACCCGAACAACCAGATATTCAGAGTGGGGATAATGAACCCACTTCGCATCCTCCTCGGTGAACATGATATTTGTACCCTCCCCTTTGAAGAGCTTTGGGGTCTCTCCTGAAGGTGATGTACATTGGTGAGGAGCCGCTTCTTGGCCTCACGAGCATACCTCTCTTTGGCCTTGTTGCTATCTCCTCCAATATGGGGTCCCCCACCATGACATGAATACTCCCAGCACGCTCCTCTTTTTTTGTGGGACTCTTCTTTTTGCCCAAGCGGTGGGACATTATTGAAACTGAGACCCGGCTTAGTGCCATGCTTCTTCACCTCACGAACTACCCATTCAATTAGCTGCCCATTACGAATTATCTCCTCAATCTGCTCCTTGAGCTGCCTACAATCTGCAGTATCATGCCCTGTTTGTTCATGAAAGGCACAATATTTACAAGTATCCCTGGTTGCCCGGCTATTCGTTGGTGAAGGCTTCTTAAACATCCCCTTTTCAGCATTAACTGCATAGATGTGATCAATGGAGGCCACTAAAGGTGTGGATTAATCCTCATTCCTTCCACTTTGAGCTCGTGATGGTGACCTCCTTGGTGGATTGTGACCCCTTCTCTTTGGGCTCTCACTGCGATCCCGTCTTCGCCTAGGGCTCCAAGAGTCCTTCCTCTTCGCTCCTTTGCCCTTACTTCCACTGTTGCTAGCCTCATTATTCTTCTTGAGGTCCTCCATCAACTTTCCAATCCATTTGTAAGGCTCGGTCTCCTTGTAGAATTCAAATAGTGCTAGGTGTTTGTGCCTGCAACTTCTTCCAAAACATGGTGCCCTCTCTCAACCCAACAATAAGAAAATTTTTAATGGCCTCGTCATTTGTTCCTCGCACCCTAGGGTCATCGGTGTTACACCTCTTGAAGTAGTCATGTAGGGTCTCACCCTCCTTGTGCTTTATGTTCTCCATGGTGAATACAGGAGGTGCATAGAGCTTGGAGGACTGAAAATGCTTAATGAAAATGTCCACGAACTGCTCCCAGGAGTCTATAGTGATGTGAGCCCCTAGCTTAGAGAACCACTACTGGGCACTACCCCTCAAAGAGGCCACAAATAATCTGCACCTAGCCAATAGTGAGACCCAATACACATCCATATCATTGTTAAATCGAATAACAAACTCTGCACGGTCAGTGTCCCCATTATAAGTCATGTCTGAGTTACTACTCCGGAATATAGTGGGAAGCCGAGTGGTCTTGATCTCTTGAGTGAAAGGCGAGGCCGGACCCATGGGGTTAAGGATCCCCTTATCTGCATTCCTCTTATCCAAGGCATTCTTTAGCTCCTCTAGCTTGTAGTCTCCAACTTTGGTCTTCTTATCTTCAACTTTTTTCTTTCCCTTTCCAGTGCTGTCATGGTGGGATTGGGTCTTCTTTAGAGCACTAGACTCCTCTTGATCCTCCATGCGATTCTTCTTTTCACGATTCAGGGGGTCAGGTTTGTACTCATGGGACCGCTCGCGCTCTCGATGAGGAGAGGGGTGTCGTTCCGAACCTTGGCTCTAAGCCTGGGATCGCTTATCCTTCTTGTCAGCTGTAAGTTTTCCGAGCTTGAGGCGGAGATCATGCTCATCTAACTTTTTTCCAAGACGATCGAAGAAAATAACTGACCTCCCCTTAGATGAGGCGGCCTCATGCTGCAACCCCTCCTTTGTCTTAGTAGCCTCTATATCTTCCTCCCACTCGAGGTCTTCATAGAAGTAAGGGTTTGTTTGATCCGTAACAACATCATCAAATGCATCCAAGAGTTTCTTGGTGGGACCCTTATTGCTCTCCTCCTGATAGGACTTGGGCCCCTTCCTGGCATTCCTCTTCGCGCCCCTTGAGCTATACCGCTTCTTCACTCTAGTCATCCTTTCTTGCACTGCTAACACCTTCTCGGGCTCATCCTCGTCCTCACTCCTGGGGGGATCGCCTTTGGGTATCTTGTGTGACCCCAGGGTCTCCTCGTTGTTGTACCCTCCGTTCATCTTCTTGTTCGAGTTAGTCATCTTTCTCCCAATATGATGACTTCCCCTCCTTCTAGCGCCAAATGTTGTTGGAGGAATTTCGTAACAACACGAAATCGGAGGGTTGCTGGAATAATAGAGCGAATTTGTATGAATGTGACTATTTTTAGGGATTAAGGGTTTATGAAAAAAGAGGGGGGTGGACTTGGCAGGTGTCTCGATTTGTATCGTGTATCAGATCTCATCTACCATGCCAAGATGCCCACGTACCTATGTTTATATAGGATCAAGCCCATGTAGTTCTGTGAAATTGTGTCTGTCCCTGAGAGACTTTAGGGATAAACTTTGATAATGTGGTAATTACCGATTTTATCAGATTTTATCTTCGCATTGTGATATCTTCCTGATTTGAAGAATATCGTTTGGAGATATTTTCCGTTATTGATATTAAATCTTTCCTCGTTTCAGAGAGAGGATATTACTTAGCGGCTAAGAAATAATTATTAATCTGAATTACTAATTAATCAATATTAGAAATTTGGGAGATTATTAGACATGTCAAAATTATTGCATAACACTTGGCACCGCTGTAACAAATTCGTCGGAGTGCCCTGTGTTGTCACCGTGAAGCTTTCGGTTACTAGAACCTCTTGTCAAGTGTTGCCTTCCACAGGAACACTAAGAGCACCTGTTCAGTTGCTGAGTCTTGTTGGTGTTCAAATTGCCATTGTCAATGCGGAGCCATTTCAGCACATGTGGCTAGCTAGCTTCTCATCCTGATCAGGCCAAATGACCAAAAATTCATGTCACATATTTTGACTATGGTTATTACATAAATAATCATAGCGAGTACTATAATATTTGTTATCTAATTCTGAAAGAAATTTGCATGTGAAAGAGTTTTATTTTGAAATTTGTTATTTGCTTCAGAGCAGCTTGAATCTTGATCTGCTTCTAAATGAAAAGGGGTAAGGATGTTAGAGGACACCTGATAAATGGTGAAGCATAAGCCAATGAATCAGCTTTAATCTTTACTGAACATAAAAGCAACGTGACTCGTAGACTTTTATCGACAGTGATGCAATGAATCAGCTAGCAATGGACAATGATCAAATCCTCAGCTTTATGCTTAAAACACTCTACACTAGAACCTCGATAAATGAATACTCCTCGGCTGATAAATAGTTTTACGATAACCATAACCTTTCTTCGAATGAGCAGGACAAGTGATTAGTGAATAATTTCTACAAACTAATCGCCACATTATAACACTTAAGAAAAGAAGTGTCTGGTGGCCAGAGTCATTGCAGAATTAACAGATGGCCAGAGTTATAAGAAGGGGCCAGTGTTAATAACTCTAGTCATCTGTTAATTCTACAATGACTCTGGCCGGCCACCAGCCACATGCCTTTTGTTTGTAAATATTCATGACACTAATTTTAACTTTACATTAAGCCACGTTAATCATTTACTCTTCTGCATGTAAATAATCTGTGTATGATGTATGCTCAGTGCATTGCTCCCTTCCTTGGGAAAGTTCAATTGTGTAGTTTGTTCATATCAAAACTGTTAAAACCAAACTGATATTCTAAGAAACAAGCTTGATATTATTTCTGAAATGAAAACGTACAACTGGGATAGGTTGAAAGGAAAGATTACAAGCCTAAATATAGGAACTGACTTGCAACTAAACTCCTTCAATTCATGGAGATAATTTACATTAGTTTCCTATTTCAGCACAACTACTTCTACTAAGCCAATCACTACAACGACTCACGTTGATTTATTTAATCACAAATAAAAACAGAACATAAGCAAGTAAATAAAAGGCCAACATGTTAAGATAAAAGCCCAACATGCTCCCCTTTAATCTAAACATGTTCCAGATTCTTGACTCCAAGCAGGCTTCGCATTCTCGAACTTGACTGTGGACAAGGCTTTAGTTAATATATCAGCACACTGCTCATTCGTATTGACATGCTTGATCACGATTAACCCCTGCTCAACACAATCTCAAATGAAGTGATAACGCACGTCAATGTGTTTGCTCATTCCATGAAAAACCGGGTTCTTTGCTAGATCGATAGCTGACCTATTATCAATGTATAGCACAATTGGACCTGGTTTAATATCAGTAATCTGACTGAGAACTCTTTGAAACCATATACCTTGACAAGCTGCAGTAGTAGTCGCCATAAACTCAGCTTCACATGAAGAAAGAGCAACACAACGCTGCTTCAGTGAAACCCGGGAAATTAAACTCTTATCAAGATAAAAAAAACCATACCACTCGTGCTCTTTTTGTCCTCGACACTACCACCCAGATCACTGTCATAGAACCCAGACAAAATATAATTACCAAGTCCTTTTGTGTATGTCAAGCCAAAATGCAGAGTACCCTTCACATATCGACATATTCTCTTAATAGCATTAAAGTGCAGTACTGTGGGTCTCTCCATATAACGACTAACTATTCCCACCGCATAAGCTATGTCAGGACGAGTGTACACCAAGTAGCGTAATCCACCAACTAAACTTTTTTAATGAGTGGAGTTAACTGGCTCACCAGTTGTGTCAACATCAATCTGCAACTTAAATTCCATTGGATATTTCACAGCATTACATTCACTCATACATGCCTTTTGAAGTACCTTCTTTACATACGTTGTCTGCTTGATCTCGATGAAGCCCTTCCCTTGATTGACCTCCAAACCCAAATAGTATGATAACTTTCCAAGATCACTCATGGCAAATTCTCGACTCATCCCCCCCTTGAATTTGACAATGAGTGAAAGACTGGTGCCAGTGGTTATTAGATCATCGACGTAGACCCCAACGATGAGTGATTCAGTGCCTTCTCTTCGTGTGTACACAACATGCTCATAAAGGCATTTTATAAAACCCAACTGTAATAAGCACTTGTTCAGCTGAGAATACCATGCTCTGGGGGCTTGGCGTAAACCGTACAAAACTTTCAATAGTTTGTAAACTCTGTGTTCTTGTCCTTCCTTCACGTAGCCCTTTGGTTGATTCACATAAACTTCTTCTGAGAGGACACCATTTAAAAAGGCAGACTTAACATCCATGTGATGTACCTCCCATTAATTCTTGGTTGCAAGGGCTAGTAACAAACGAACCGTTTCCAACCTGGTCACAGGTGCAAAAACTTCTTCATAGTCGATGCCTTGTTTCTACACGTATCCCTTCGCCACCAAGCGAGCTTTATGTTTAATCACTTTACCATTGGTGTCCTTTTTCAACTTAAACACCCACTTGAGATCAATAGCCTTTTGTCCCTTCGGTAAATCAGCCAGTTGCCACATTTTGTTTCTCTCGATGGTGTCAATTTCAGTGTTCGTTGCCTCTCGCCAAGCTTCGTCTTGGACAGCTTGCTCAAAATTAACCGGTTCATCAATTCCTGATAGTAGTAATTCATCCTCGAGCTCCACTATTTCTGTTGTCCTATAAACATCTGAAAGACGTCTGAAGCGTCTTGGCTCACTATCAGAACTGTATATATTGGAGTTGACACCTTCACTGGATGTTGGTGATGAAGACAGAGGCGACACAGGTGTCCTAGGAGTCATTGGAGACACTGCACTGTCGAGTTCAGAGTTTTCTTGTATGTCTGAACTATCGAATTCATCTTCAAATGTAAAATAGCCTGATGTCTGTGCATCTCTGTTTTCTTATTTATCCCAAGTCCACCCTTTCGCTTCGTTGAAAGTGACATCCCTGCTTATGTGGATGCGTCCTGAATCTGGATCGTACAGCCGGTACATTTTAGTTCCTGGTTCTCGTCCAAATTGAACTAGTTGCTTACTCCGATCATCAAGCTTGCGTGTAAGAACAGCTGGTACCTTCATATAAGAAATGCAACCAAAAATTTTCAAAGACTCGACAGATGGTTTTTGTTCATACCATGCCTGATGTGGGGTGATGTTTGGGAGTGTTCGAGTGGGTAATTTGTTCAAGATATAAACAGTGTGTCTGACAGCCTCACCCCAGAACTTTGCTGGTACCTCCCTTTCTTTCAACAAGCTTCGAGCCATGGCAACTACTATTCGGTTACGACGCTCTATAATACCATTGTGTTGTGGTGTGTAGGGCACAATGTAATGCCTCAATATGCCTGTATCTTCGTAAAACGACTCAAAGGCTTTGGAACAAAACTCTCCTCTTGCGATCAGTGCGAAACACCTGAATACTCTGTTTTGCTGCCTTTTCAACCAATAGCTTAAACTTCTTAAAACAAATCAATGCCTCATCTTTATTTTTAAGCATGTAAACCCACATCATACGAGTACAATCATCAACTAACAACATAAAGTATTGATTACCAGCTGGAGTAGGAAGTGAAATAGGCCCACAAAGATCCCCATGTATTAATTCTAATGCATGCTTAGCAGTAAAGTTTGAGTGAGTAGGAAAAGGCTTACGTGATTGCTTAGACATAAGACATCCGTTGCAAATTTCTCTTGGTTGATTAATTGACGGGAGGCCAAACACCATTTGATTTCTTGACATCAACTGCATTGCTTTAAAATTGACATGTCCAAGGCGTGAGTGCCACAACCAAGTTTTTTCTTCTTCTTTTGTCAGTGAAGACACTTTTTTAGTTTCTTCAAGTTGAATTTTGTAGAGACGATTAGGAGACCGCCTCACTTTCATAAGGAGTCTTCCACGACTGTCATAAACGCACAAGTTTTCTCCGTTTAGCACCACTCGATTCCCCTCTTCAGAAAGTTGTCCTAAGCTTATTATATTACTTCTTAGTGTAGGAATGTAATCCACTCCATGTAGTACTCTAGTCTCACCATTTTTACAAGCAATCCTGATCGAACCTTTGCCCTCAATTTTCACCAACGAGCCGTCTCCGAACTTCACCTGTCCTTTCATCGACTTGTCCAACGTCTCAAACTTTTCACGACACCCAGTCATGTGGTTGCTAGCCCCATTGTCTAGGTACCAAATGCTTTCCTCTGTTGCCTTTGTCTTTGAATCTTCACCTTCAGACAATAGTATAACAACATATGCACTCTCCTCATACATTGCCATCAGAAGTGCAGGTTCATCGTCATGTGTTTGTGTTAGGTTGGCCTCTCCTCGGTATTGTCTAACTTTTTTGGGTTTTCTGCATTCAACTGCAAAATGTCCATAGGCTCCACAATTAAAACATCTTATTTTGCTCCTGTCGACTCTACTTCGACTACCTTGATTATCTCTCTCACGATAGTCGTTTCCAACCTGTGGCCCTCCTCGATTAGACCTTCTCAACCATTCTCTCGTGTAAGCAAGAGTTTCCCACTATTATTCTCACGTTTTGACCATTCCTTCTCAGTCAACAAGAGTTGTTGTCCTTCTTTGCTATCTCCTTGACCTGTTAATCGTTCCTCATGAGCTTTTAGAGAACCGATTACCTCTTCAACTGACATTGTCTCCAGGTTTCCGAATTGCTCAATTGATGAGGTAATTTGCAAAAACTTGGTTGGAACTACCCTTAACAACTTCTTCACAACATACTCTTCTCCAATTGTCTCCCCAAGTGCCCTGATCTTTGCGACCAGACCATTTAATTTCATGCAGAAATCATCTAACTGCTCTGAATCCTTCATGTTCAAGGACTCAAACTCAGCTTTAAGAGTTTGAGCCTTTGCTTTCTTTACCTTGTCAGCACCCAAAGTCGTTGTTTTAATCGCCTCCCATGCATCTTTAACAGTTTTTCGTTCTGCTAATGTCAACAGTAGATCTTCTGAAATACTTTGATAGATCATGGCCAAAGCACGTTTATCCATCTTTTCTTCCACGTTGGCCTTTGGATCTTTAGGTTCTATTGCTTCCCACACGCCGTGCGCCTGCATGAAAACTCTCATTTTCATAGACCAAGCAGTGTAATTAGTCTTCGTTAGCATTGGAAAACTGAGGCCAATCTGCCCTTCTTTATGCTTAAAACACTCTACACCAGAATCTCGATAAATGAATACTCCTCGGCTGATAAATAGTTTTATGATAACCATAACCTTTCTTCGAATGAGCAGGACAAGTGATTAGTGAATAATTTCTACAAACTAATCGCCACATTATAACACTTAGGAAAAGAAGTGGCTGGTGGCCAGAGTCATTGCAGAATTAACAGATGGCCAGAGTTATAAGAAGGGGGCAGTGTTAATAACTCTGGTCATCTGTTAATTCTACAATGACTCTGGCCGACCACCAGCCACATGCCTTTTGTTTGTAAATATTCATGACACTAATTTTAATTTTACATTAAGCCATGTTAATCATTTACTCTTCTGCATATAAATAATCGGTGTATGATGTATGCTCAGTGCATTGCTCCCTTCCTTGGGAAAGTTCAATTGTGTAGTTTGTTCATATCAAAACTGTTAAAACCAAACTGGTATTCTAAGAAACAAGCTTGATATTATTTCTGAAATGAAAATGTACAACTGGGATAGGTTGAAAGGAAAGATTACAAGCCTAAATATAGGAATTGACTTGCAACTAAACTCCTAAAATTCAGGGAGATAATTTGCATTAGTTTCCTATTTCAGCACAACTACTTCTACTAAGCCAATAACTACAACGACTCACGTTGATTTATTCAATCACAAATAAAAACAGAACATAAGCAAATAAATAAAAGCCCAACATGTTTAGATAAAAGCCCAACAAAAACTACACAAAACACGCATGCATGCACGCACAAATAGATAATCATGGCTACTAGCCTATTATTGATATGGAATCACAAAATATTAGGTCTAAGCTACGTATACTGCGAGAAAGACTCAGGAGAATGCAGAGGCAAAGAAAGAAACGTGCAACACATGACTTGCCTACAAATATACCGGTGAATCCAAGAACTTCCAGGCTCCAGCACAGTCAATATACCAGAGGCTAATAACACAACTCAACAACAGATGATGGACGTCGTCAAATTAGTGGAAGCTACAAAGGTAGGATACGTGGAAAACTTTATAAACTGCCTAGAAAAATTCACCAGGATGAAAGAAATACCTATGGCAATCATTTTAGCCAGTTGACTGTTCCTCGAAGAGATGCACTCCATCATGTTGCAACGAGCTACAGAGCTTTGTGCTTTCATTGCACACCGTTACAACAATTTAATCACCTGCAAGAATCACAACGGTGACTCTGTTTTGCAGCTAGAAGGGGGCATTTAGGTGTTGTTGAAATCATTTTAACTTCTCTAAACACAAGTCTGAATCATGACTCTAACTGGGGTGATTCTTTGGTGCTGACTGATGAATTGAAGAACACATGGCATTAGACAAACGAAGGCTAGAGGAAAGGGTAGTCGTGACTCGTGAACATGGTTGTAGATTTCGGAAATCGGAACAAATCGGTTTAGGTACCTAATAGCGATTTATCGGAATGATAAATCGGAACAAAAATCGGATTAATTTTAATATTTTAATAATATTTAATAAATTAGTCTAACTTATAATATAATATATCATTTAAAAATATTTCATAGCTATAAATTCGATTTTAAAAATCAGATCGGTCAAATATTTTTTAACAATTTATAGGTGATTTTTCGGCAATTTTTGAAAAATCGGACAATTTTTAGAAGATTGCTCGTGAATAATAAGGGCAATACAGCTTTACATGAAGCCTTGCTTAAAAATCATAAAACTATTACTATTTCAGAGTAATTGACAAAGTGGAAACTGATTAAATTGAACTAACCCAACTATTTTATTAGCGGATTAAATGGATAAAAAAATTATACACCCGTTGTTCGTTACATTGTGTCGAAATAAATTAATATTCTAATTAAATAAATTTTTGCTCTATTATTGAACATGTATGTGATTAGAGGGGCGTCGGCTTTAAAAAGTGTTATTCTATTTAATATTTATAGTTTTTATCGGAAAGATTACGTTCATATTGTTATTACTAATTTTTATGTTTATAACATTTTTAATATTATTAAAATTTTATATATATGATGATAGTATTTTTTTCAATTAATAATTCGTGTATATTGTTTTAAATCAATTTTTTTAGAAAATTTTTAAGAGATCAATAAATTTTTAAAAATAATAAAAATTATTTTATCTGACTTCAATATTTTAAAATAAAAAAAATACACACACATGCTGTTAATTATAAGCTCATTATCCAGTTTATAGTAGAAAAAATGACAAAAATACCCGTTTTTTTAGAGTAATCGTACCGAAATTACCCATTTTTGAAAAAGCTGACAAAAATACCCGTTTCAATACGCATTTGCCAAATGGGTATTTGGGATACGCATTTGGCAAATGCTTGTCTTTCATATTTTCTAAATAATACGCAATAGATGAATGCGTATTTGTTAAAATAATGTACAACACAGAGGCACTAGTCTGACACACATGTGGTTGCTGCTTGCAGGAGACATGCAGCTATGCAGCTGTTGCCCGAATGCCACGCGCCTGATACAAACATAAGAAACCAGATTGCGCGTGTTTCGAAACCAAGCAGAATTCTAAAAAAAAAAAAAAATTTGTAAAGAAATGCATATCCCAGATACCCATTTGGTAAATGCGTATTCCACCGGGTATTTTTGTCAAATATTCTGTACTTCTCTGTGAAAATAGAAACTATTTAAGGAAACATGACAAACTTTTCTGTATGTATATATATGTACCAGAAGAATATAGGTCTTACTAAGCATAATGCTTACAGGTGATTACTAACAAAAATCAACTTCCAGAATTATATTACATACTATCTATTATTGCAAATTGGTCTTGATTTACTGATTGATCACGAAATCTAGTACAACTTTCTTACAAGTGTCCTATCTTTTAGCAGCAACTTTCTGAAATCTCTCTTACTGCTGTAAACTCTCACAAACCATGTAAGAATCAATTTTCTCTTACTGC
This sequence comes from Saposhnikovia divaricata, assembly GCA_036435485.1. Classification (NCBI taxonomy): domain Eukaryota; kingdom Viridiplantae; phylum Streptophyta; class Magnoliopsida; order Apiales; family Apiaceae; genus Saposhnikovia; species Saposhnikovia divaricata. The sequence continues at coordinate 280,158 of JAZHRN010000149.1, forward strand.
TGTAAACTCTCACAAACCATGTAAGAATCAATTTTCATCGCTTTCATCGCTTTCCTCGCTTTCAAAATCATAACGCTTGAAAAGCTTGTGTGGCATCTCTTCATTTGCAAGGATGCGGTACGCTTCTCTAAAAGATCCGGTGATAGCAGCCAGCCCTTCTTCACTAACAGTACGGCCAATATTTTGATCACCAAATGGGTCCACAATACAAAGTGTATACATCTCATCTTCCACCCATCCCAGACTTCTTTTCCTATAATTCATACGTATAGAGATCACTACAATAATCAAGAAATGGATAGAACTGATCTAGAACTAATTTTAAGAAGAGGTACTTACTTTACTACACTTCCTCCAATGACAGAAATTGCATCTCTCTCAAAGTCATAGTCTTCTGAGTAGAATCGAAAAAAGGAGCAAAGAAGTCCGCCTACGCCTGAACTTGAACTTGATGATGCTTGGGATATGTTCAGAACTTCAACTTCAAAAGATTGTGCTTCAGCAATAATGTAACCCAAATCCTATTTACCAACAAATTTAGGTATGACACCCTCTTGCTGCAGATGAAACATTCCCATATAAATGAAACCGATGCTTTTAAGTGTGCCCTGCATAGGATTGTTAATCCCGTGACACTTGGAATACTGCTTGATCAGGGTTAGGAAGATTTTGATAGTCCCGTTTGTGTTCACAACTGAACGGATAAAGTCGGAATCCTTGTGAGCGCTTTTGCTATTGAATGAGAGATCGATGTCTGTCCCAGAATGCTCATCATGACCTGTAAATCCACACTGATTTCCCACACGCCACTCCTGCCATTGAATAGAAAAGATAAAACATTAATCAACTGAGATAAGAAGTGACCCCTCACTCTCCTTTCCCAAATACAAGAAATCGCACGGATAACAATTTTCGTAACAAAATCCAGATCCCCAGCTAATGAGCAATGTACAGAAGCCAACCAGACTAAAGTACTTGTCCAATTTTCACATTCCACAATAGGGCAGAAAATGGAACATGTCCATTCTGATACTAATTCCCCTCAAGATCCAGTCAACAATTAAACTATTGAATATTTTATTCCAACTATGAAAACAATCCACAATCAGATTTCCAGACAAGAAATTAGCACAGAATAAACAACGGATCAGACACAAAGGACCAGAAAAATTAAAACAAATCTGAACACCATAACTTGACAGTAATAACATTTGTAGTTGTCAAGGCACTGCAAGATAGTATTTCTGACCTTTTACACCAATAATACCTGGTCTAAAAAAATCTGCATTAACCTTCCAATAAACATAATATAAGTTGATGCCCCAGGAACTACAAACATAACTCAACATTATTCTGCCAATAGGACTCGGAATAAAGCCCAAACACCATCGAAAAAGTAACCACATTTCCCTGATCAAAGACTACTATCTGGTACTCCTATATCGAGGTCCAGGAAATTGAATAATAAGATTACTAGTTGTTGCTAAAACCAACCACGTCTGATTTTGACAAAGGAACTTATATAACCTTCCATCCAATTTGACGAAACTACAGTCATAAGACACAAACATATGATAACACTTGATTACGGGGAATAAACCAGTAGCCTGGCTAGTCCATGTCAATACGGCCACACAATAGAAAATTATACAACCACATTCCAGGCCCAAGACAAATTAAAATTTTGGAAAAATTTAAGCTGGCCAACATAAGCAAAAGCTTCCCGTGCACCAACAATAAAAAAGTGAGGGACTAACCAGAAAGAAGTTTTCTCAACTTAATTGTCAATAGTTTCACATTCCACAATGGAACATGTCCATGTCAGCCAGGACTAGCAACTGATTTCAGAATCAGATTTCAAGGTTGTAAAATAGGGCAGAAAATGGATTCAGACATTCAGTTAGTGGCATCACAACAAAAAGACAATTGAAGCTAAATTCGAACACAGTGCAGCAAAAGCTAAATTTTTAAGAAGAATTTTAATCAAAAACTCTCTGCTTCATATTAATAAATATAATAACCAGGCTGTTTAAATGTTGCCGGAAAATGCTAGTAATATGATAAACAAAGTCTTTGTTATTTCAAGCACAAATACTGCTAGTAATAACAAGAAATACTAAAAACATTGACTCCAGTAGACCAAAACACAACATACACCCCTCCCAGACTCCCTCAACTATCAAACAAAACAATTACACTAAAATCATACATTCACCAAAATTAAATTCACTAAAACTACAAGACAAATACACAATTACACAAGACAAATAGATTCTCTTAAACTACATTCACTAAAATCATACATTCACCAAAATTAAATACTTATATTATACTTATATGTGAACAAGGTAATGGTTGGATCTGTCCTGTACCTACCAAACAGAATATACACTGAATCTCAAGATTCCACAACTTGCATCACACAAATTAAATGTATAGATTCCACAACTTGAATGAGCAGCTTATATAATTAGTCTACACATATAAAAACACAACATACACCCCTCCCTGACTCCCTCAACTATCAAACAAAACAGAGACTATCGAATTACACATAAATCAACTATCGAATTACCTGCAATTGCGTAATTCCAGCTTTTCTGAGGACTTTCTCTACTTCTCCAACGATGCTGTCCAGTTCATCACTTTCCACAATAACCGTGATATCAACATCGCTTGACTTGACGGAGACTCCGGCGCTTGTCGATCCGTACGGAACGACACGCACAGCTGGAGTAATCGCTTCAATTTGAGTTTTGAGTTTCAATTGCAAATCAGATCGGAGTCCATCAAGCTTCGGACCAGGTGTTACAGCGTTATATTTGTTGATTAGGAACCTCTCTAGATCATTTCGATACTTTCGCTGACGAGGCCACGGTCTCTTTCGCCGCTTACCAGAAGACCGCGATCTCTTTCGCTTCATGGCTTGATTGAGTGCGAGAGAGAGAGAGAGAGAGAGAGAGAGAGAGACTTAAAAACATGAAAGGGGGGAAATGAAAAAGGGGGGAAGTGTTGGCAAACAGCGGCTTTTATATTATTCGGTTTTTTTTTTTTTAGTTTTTTTTGGCACTCGTACAAAAGATAAATCTTAAATATATGTGACTGAATTTCGTTATATTATTCGGTTTTTTTTTAATTTTTTTTGGCACACGTACAAAAGATAAATCTTAAATATATGTGACTGAATTTCGTTGAAATATTGTTTTATACAAAAATCGAGTGTGGTCGATTACCGAATTTAACCAAATTTCAATAAGCTTATATTCGGTTCGGAAATTAAGTTAATTATATTAAATTTTGTGTGGTATATATAAAATAATTGGTTAACTTTAAAAAAATATATGTTTAAATTTTACTGTAATAGTTATAAATTAAAAATCTATATTTTAATTAAGTGGGTATCCCACTTGGTTGGAATTGGTGGGTACGAGTGTGCTAGTAATCCTCCGGATTAATTGAGGTGCGTGAAAGCTGACCCGGACACCAAATTATCAAAAAAAAAAAAAATTGTGGAGTTGTGTGGAATAAATTATGGAGATAATGCACGAAACTTTTCCTGGGCTTTTATGGTTCAACAACTATATCCTACCAAACATGCTTGGTTATATTTTTTTACTAAGGAGTTCATGGTAGTAGTGGATAAATTTTTACATAATCTCTAAAGTGTTCCACCTAGATGCCAAATAGATTTTTTAACTAAGGATTTTACGCCATTGGTAATGCTCTTATATATATATAAGAATTTGAACTAACTATAAAATATTTAAATAATTTACAGCATTGTTCCTTATTATTTGCTCAGCATTTGAAAATTATCTTTGCAGCTATGTACAATGCAAGCAAGGTTCATGGAATGTGGACCAGAACCAAGTTAAGGACCTTCATCTGATTTTTTAACCTTTTTGTCATCCAGCAGTCTTTTTATCTTCGATTCTGAGCTCTTGTCTTCAACGTCTCCTGTCTTCCTTCCCAGAGCTCAGATTGTCCTAAATCTTCAATTATCAGCTCTGGTGGATTTTGTGGCAATCGATATTCACATTTCTTCACCATGGTAACTGTTGTTCCTATTTAGCACATCTTGTAGGAGATTGACCCCCTCAAAAAAGCCTAATGATGATGCAAACTCAAGTGGACCAATTCCCTTGTTCTTCATATGGATTAGCATAACCTTCTTCTCCATAATGTTCTGTAATATTGCTGTGAATGGGGAAAATATTAATATGATTTTACAATTTCAAAATGAATAGATATTGGTATTCATGCTTACGTTAAACATTTCATATCTATCAAGATTATGCATTCTGTCATTAGTAACCTGTATTAGGGTTGCCACAATCATCTTATTATATTAAAAGTTATGCATTCTGTCATAAGTAACCTGTATTAGGGTTGCCACAATCATCTTATTATATTAAAAGTTTGATTCCAACTAAAAAAAAAAGACGGAACATGTGCACGCACAGAGATAGCAGATAGCAGAGTACTCTTTGATAACAGAGGAAAGAGTCCTCTTATTGTCGAATGTAAATAAAGTAGTTCCTGATAGAGCTCCAGTGCTCCACTTTATTTATAGCATATATATGGCTTGGAAGGAAGACTTTCTGGTCACTAAAACGAAGGATAGCCGTTACAACTAAACTCTCTCTCTAGTTTTAACTAGCCGTTACCGGCCCCTGGTGCTCTCTGACCGGCGTACCGCCGGAAAGCTCGGATTTTCTAAGTCATTAAACATTCAGCATTTTTATTTCCTGTCTTTAACTATCTTACATTGGTTTTGGTTTCTATTCTTTTGCTGTCTTCTCCTCTTTCGTTCCTCGTTTCTCTGTCGTGCGTTGGGTCGTCGTCGTCTCCCGGCAGCCCCCCGTCCTCTTCTTTCTCTCTTGTACCTCCCGTCACCTCCCCCTGCTCTCCCCGTTCTATCTCCCCCGTCTCTTCTCTCCCCCTCGTCTTTCTCTCCCTCGTCCTCTCCCCCTCTATCCATCTAGCGTCTCAGCCTCTCCCTTTCTCCTCTCTTTCGCCTTATCATCCTCCAACCCAGACAATACTTTTCAGCCGCTACAACAGTACTACTTTTAGTCTCCATTCCGTCCGGTTCCTTAGCCGTAGACTAGACTCATTGTTTTCATCTTCGTCGTCTTCTCTGTTCTTCGTACATCTCCCTAGCTCTCGCAACTTCTACGCACCTTATTTCGTGTTACAAATCGTGTCCAGTACAGTTCTTATTCGCACTTTTTTCAATTGTGGAATACCATCACCTCTCGCAACCTCTCTTTCATTCCATTTCTCTCTACCTGCGACCCGCCCGCAATCTCCCTTCTCTCTCGAACACAGATCTCGGCCTCCTTTCACCTTAGCCATCTCTCTCTCCAACCGTTTTCTCTCTCCCCACCCTTTTTCACCCGCGGTTACCAGACCCACCTCCCCCCCCCCCCCCGCCCCCGGCTCCGGCTCCGGCTGTCTTCCCTTCTTTTCTTATTGTTAGTCCTTTGTTTAATAATACGCCCCCTTTTTTTTTCGCTTCATTGTTTGGTATATGTTCTGTGTTTTGGTCCCGTATGTTTTTATTTGTTTCTCCTTGGTGTTGGTGATTGCTCTGTTTTATTTATTTTTACTCGTTTGTTTTATTGTAATTCGTTTGTTTTTTTTGTCTTATTACTTCTCGTTTTGCTGTGCTTGGTTCTTTGTATGCGCGGACTAATTTGGTTTGTCGATGTTTCGTAATTTTCGTGTTGGGAGTTTGAATTTAGGTACTTTGACGGGCAAATTTCTGGAGCTAGTTGACGTGTTGAAGAAGCGTAGAGTGAATGTGGCGTGTATCCAAGAGACGAGGTGGAAGGGGGCGCGGTCAAGAGAAGCGAACGGGTATAGATTGTGGTATTCAGGTCTTGCCAGCTCGAGGAACGGAGTGGGTATCCTTTTGGCGGAAGACCTAAAAGACAACGTCGTGGAAGTGATTAGATGCAATGACAGGATCATGGCCGTCAAGGTGGTGGTGGGGGAGTTTGTGGTGAACGTAGTTTGTGCGTACGTCCCGCAAGGCGGTTTGGGTGACTCTGAGAAGGAGGCTTTTTGGGTTTGTCTAGACGGGCTGGTAGGTAGTTTTCCTACAGACCAATTTTTAGTGTTGGGTGGCGATTTCAACGGTCACATTGGCGAGAGGTCAGATGGTTTTCCATTGGCGCATGGGGGCTTTGGCTTCGGGTCCAGGAATGGCGGTGGGTCCGCACTGTTGGAGTTTGCTACGGCCCATGAGTTGGTAATTGTGAATTCTGTTTTTCAGAAGAGGGCTGAGCACCTCATCACATTTAGTAGTGGGGGATGCAGCACTCAGATCGATTACTTACTTGTGCGCAGCCGGGACGTTAGAGCATGCGTGGACTGCAAGGTGTTCAGGAGTGAGGCGTGCGCATCCCAGCATCGGCTTTTGGCCATGGATCTGTCCATGGGGGGTCGTGTTGTTCGCAAGAAGAGAGAGTTTAGACCTAGAATCCTCTGGAAAGACTTGAAGGGCGAGAAGGCGGCGGAATTCAGGGAGGCTTTGCTCAGCGAAGGTTGTTTTGCGAGTGGTGGAGATGCTAATGTCATGTGGTCCAGCTTGGCAAAGGCCATTCGGAGTGTGGGCGAGAAGGTGGTGGGGGTTTCCTCTGGTAGGTTCAGTGGTCATAAGGAGTCGTGGTGGTGGAACGAGGAGGTTCAAAAGAAGGTTAAGGCTAAACTTGCGCTCTTTAAAGAGCTTTTATCGATCCGCGCAGGGCCGGACAGGATCGAGAAGATGGAAGCTTACAAGGTGGCGAGACGAGAGGCAAAAAAGGCAGTGGCGAAAGCTAAAGAGGAGGCATATGATAGGCTGTACAAGCGCCTGGATACCAAGGAAGGAGCGAATGCCATCTTTAAGATAGCTAAAGCTAGGGAGAGAGGGAGGCGCGACCTTGGTTCTGTTAAGTTTGTTAAAGATGATTCAGGCCAAGTGTTATTGAATGAAGATGCTATTAAGGACAGGTGGAGTTCGTATTTCCATAATCTTTTCAACGAGGCTAGGAGGAGTGGTGCCGGTGTGGAACAAGAGGTCTCTTTTTCGCCAGTGTTTTCCTCCGTTCCCTGTGAGCGCATCAGCAAGGAGGAAGTCAAGGGTGCCTTGCAAAAGATGGCTAGAGGGAAGGCGGTGGGTCCGGATCTTATCCCAATCGAGGTTTGGCTTTGTCTTGGTGAGGTTGGCGTCTAATGGCTAGCAGATCTATTCAATGTTCTTCTCTTGGGTGCTAAGATGCCAGCTGAATGGAGGCGTAGTGTTGTGGTCCCTTTTTTCAAGAATAAAGGCGATGCCCAGAGTTGTAGTAACTACCGGGGTATTAAATTACTCAGTCATACTATGAAACTTTGGGAGAGAGTGGTTGATAGTCGGATTAGAAGAGAAGTTGATATATCAGAGAATCAATTTGGATTTATGCCTGGGAGATCAACGATCGAGGCCATTCATCTCGTTAGACGCCTTATGGAGAAGTTCAGGGAACGTCGCAAAGACCTCCATATGGTGTTCATTGATCTGGAGAAGGCATATGATAGCATCCCCCGTGAAGCTATTTGGAAGAGCCTTGAGGAGAGGGGAGTGTCGTCAGCGTTAGTTAGGGTGATTCAAGACATGTACTCCCAAGCCAGTTCTTGCGTTCGGACCCCAGTGGGGGATTCCCGTTTCTTCCCTGTTGAGATGGGACTCCATCAAAGGTCGGCCCTGAGTCCGTTTCTTTTCGCCCTTATCCTTGATGTCATGTCGCGGGGGATTCAAGATGCTGTCCCTTGGTGCATGCTCTTCGCGGATGATATAGTGCTAGTGGCGGAATCGAGGAGGGAGGTGAATGACAAATTGGAGCTTTGGAGATCTACGTTGGAGTCTCAAGGGTTACGTTTGAGCCGCTCGAAAACCGAGTATCTCTGGTGTAACTTCAGTGGTGAGGACAACGAAGAAGGGGTGGAGGTTAAGATTGAAGACCTGAGCGTCCCGCAGACGGATAGATTCAAGTATTTGGGTTCGATCATCCAGAAGGAAGGCGAGATTGAAGCCGATGTAACGCATCGCATCAAGGCTGGGTGGCTAAAGTGGAGGGCAGCGTCAGGGGTTATGTGCGATAAGAAAATCCCTTTAAGGTTGAAAGGGAAATTCTATAGAGCGGCTATCCGTCCAGCGATGTTATATGGTTCTGAGTGTTGGGCGGAGAAGAAGGCTCTCGTAAGCAAGTTGGAAGGGGCTGAAATGAGGATGCTACGGTGGTCTTGTGGGCGCACGATGTTGGACAGAATACCGAATTCGGTGTTTAGGAGCGAGCTTGAAGTGGCACCTTTTTCTGCGAAAGTTAGGGAAGGTAGGTTGAGATGGTTCGGCCACGTTCGTAGGAGGCTGGCTGAAGCCCCAGTTAGGAGGGTCGAGAGTCTGGCGGTTGTTGGGGCGAGGAGGAGAGGCAGGCCGAGGAGGTCGTGGGAAGAGCAGCTCAGGATGGATTTGAAGGCATTAGACTTAAATGAGACCATGCTCGCGGATAGGTGTTCTTGGAGGCGGCGTATCAGAGTGGTGGATTCCCTTCTAGGATGTGGCTCTGTTGTCGAGAGCCTCAGAGTGGCTTTGTCTCGGTTAGCGTTATTTTAGTAGTCCGGCTTTAGCATTCTCACTTCTCGTTTTTAGTGTCTTCTGTTTTCTGGTTTTGCAGTTGCAGGTAGCTTGGCGCGGTGGTATCTCTGTGAGGGACTTGCCGTGTAGTTGGAGGGCATCAAGCTAGGAGAATCATAAATCCACGCAGATAGGTATGTCCCAGGTGGAGAACACCATGGGCCTCAGGTATTTCATTGTCCATTTCCGTTACATTTTTCGGTGTTGTTACCACACTCTATGTATGTTGTGCACTCAGCCGAGGGTCTTCACGGAAACAGCCTCCCCGCTCTAAAAGTGGGGGTATGGTCTGCGTACATCCTACCCTCCCCAGACCCTGCTCTGAGCGGGATATACTGGGTATGTTTGGTTTGGTTTGGTTTGGTTTATGGCTTGGAAGACCATCTTTATTTACTTTGTATAGTTGTCTACAATAGCATAAAATTTAGACTTAATTGCATTTTGCAACCCTTTGGTTTGGACAAAATTCAGTTTGGTACTCATACTTTGCAAAAATGCAGTTTGCATCCCACAGGTTGTTTAGGCGGTTCAAATTGCACCCCTTTCGTCTGTTTTTGACCAAATTACCCCTGATAATTTAGGAAAATTTTAAAAAAATTTAGGAAAAATTCAAAATTTTAGGAAAAAATCGAAAAAATAGGAAAAATTAGGAAAAATTAAAAAAATTTAGGAAAAATTCGAAAATTTAGGAAAAAATCGAAAAAATAGGAAGAATTAAAAAAAATTAGGAAAAATTCGAAAATTTAGGAAAAATTCAAAATTTCGAAAAAAAATTCGATTTAGGAAAAATTCAAAATTCTTCAAAATTTCAAATTTCAAAAATTCAAAATTCTTCAAAATTTCAAATTTCAGGTAAAAAATAAAACTTTTTTTAGGAAAAAATAAAAAGTTAGGAAAATTTTAAAAAAATTAAGGAAAAATTCGGAAATTTAGGAAAAAAATCGAAATATTAGGAAAAATTCAAAAAATTTTAGGAAAAATTCGAAATTTAGGAAAAAATCAAAAATTTGAAAATTTAGGAAAATTTCGAAAAGTTGCAATTTTCTGAAATTTTTGAAATTTTATTATTATGCCATATTTTATTGCACGGGCTATAAGTTAGTAAAATGAAAAAGTACTAAATATTTCGATTTTTATTGTTATGCCATATTTTATTTTTCAAATTTTTGAATTTTTCTAATTTTAAAATTTTGAAGAATTTTGAATTTTTCCTAAATCGAATTTTTTTTCGAAATTTTGAATTTTTCCTAAATTTTCGAATTTTTCCTAATTTTTTTTAATTTTTCCTATTTTTTCGATTTTTTCCAGAATTTTCGAATTTTTCCTAATTTTTTTTTAATTTTTTCTAATTTTTCCTATTTTCCCGATTTTTTCCCTAAATTTTCGAATTTTTCCTAATTTTTTTTAAAATTTTCCTAAATTATCAGGGGTAATTTGGTCAAAAACAGACGAAAGGGGTGCAATTTGAACCGCCTAAACAACCTGTGGGATGCAAACTGCATTTTTGCAAAGTATGAGTACCAAACTGAATTTGGTCCAAACCAAAGGGTTGCAAAATGCAATTAAGTCTAAAATTTACATGTACAAGGCTTCCAGAGATAACCTAACTGTGACCTTAAAGATGATGGTGGTGGGGAGAGAAATATCTGATGATTAGGTAGCTAGAAAATTTCAGTAAGAATTACTACAACCAGATCAGAAAGAATCTGTTAAAGACTAAAGAAATATATTTACAAGTTGGAAAAAGAATCTGTTGAGGCCTATAAACTGAAGAAGGGAAACAGATTGTAAGTAAGAGATAATAATGAAATATCGAAAAGAGTACAGAATTAAAGGACAGAAACAGTTTATAACTATATTCCTTCCCATTATTGCAGTATTCAGAAGAGATTTTCCTGCAGTAAGTTGTTCATCTAGAAGATGCATATATTTTGATCTTTCGTTCAATATATCATTGACATACTCAGTACTGCCAGCTTCAACAGCTATATATAAGGGCGACTTTCCTTGTTTGTTTACAATATGCTGCTTCAACACTCCACTTTATCAAGTAATCTGCAATAGTTTTATGATTATTACGCAAGGCTTCATGTAAGTAAAGCTGTATTGCCCTCATCATTTACGGCTACCCTTCCCTCCAGCCTTCGTTTATCTACTGCCATGCGTTCTTCATTAGTCAGCACCAAAGAATCACCCCAGTTAGAGTCATGATCCAGACTTTAATTTTGAGAAGTTAAAATGATTTCAACAACACCTAAATGTCCCCTTCTATCTGCCAAATGTAATGCAGAGTCACCTTTATGATTCTTGAAGGTGATTAAATTGTTGAAATGGTGTGCAATGAAAGCACAAAGCTCCCGGTGTCCGTAGCTAGCTAGCTGTAACATGATGGAGTGTATCTCTTTGAGGAACAGAGTCTTACAGGGTTATAAGAGAAGGGGCCAGTGTAATAGTGTGGCGATTAGTTTGTAGAAATTATTCATTTCTTTTATCTTTAATGCAGCAAAGAATCAACTTCGTACTTATCTGAACATTCAACCAAGGCACAACCAGGAGGCTTGTCAAACCTTTCAATCTCAGTCTACTCTAGGATTGAAATTGCTTATGGTCCTTCACAGAAAACCTAAATTTATCACCTAAGGAGTATTCATTTATCGCATGTTCATTTATCCATGTTCTAGGGTAGAGTGTGTTTTAAGCAGTAAGCTGAGGAATTGATCATTGTCCCTTGCTAGTTGTGTCACTGTTTCACTGTAGATAAATGACTACAAACCGTGTTGCTTATACGTTCAGTTAAGATTATATGTTCAGGTAAGAATAAAGCTGTTTCATTGGCTTATGTTCCACCATTATCAGGTGTTCACTTATTCTGCTGATGCTAACATCCTTACCCTTATCATTTAGAAGTACAAAAAAAAGATAAAATTCATAAAAAAAAAATTAATATGCAATATTCTTTCGAAATTAGATACCAAATATTGTAGCACGTACTATAATTATTTATGTAATAACCATAGTCAAAATACGTGACATAAATTTTTGGTCATTTGGCCTGATCAGGATGAGAAGCTAGTTAGCCACATGTGCTGAAATGGCTCCGCATTGACAATGGCAATTTGACCACCAGCAAGACTAAGCAACTGAACAGGAGCTCTTAGTGTTCCTGTGGGAGGCAACACTTGACTAGAGGTTCTAGTGACGGGAAGCTTCACGGTGACAACACACGGCACGCCTCGACTTGGATCATAAAAAATACCGTCTTTAAAGAAATTAAACCCGAAGAAAATCCGGACGAATTTGTTACAGCCGTGCCAAGTGTGCCACTACCCTTGCACAGAGGCACTAACAAGCACTCCAGCTGCCCCGAAAATGCCACGTCTTTTCGGATGAGTTTCGTGCATGCCACGAAACCGTTAAATTGTACCTGAACTACTTTAACTAGACTTGTAACTGGCTGCAGCCTCGCTTGGCCTAGTTGCAATGACACAAATAGCAATATTATGATTGATACATGAACAAGAACAACCATGTACTTGGCTGAGTTATAATGAGGCATTGGATGAATGAGATGTTTGTTTTATATCTGTGATGTAATTTTTGAATGTTTAGGCACCAATTTATAGAGTTTTTTTTTTTTGCATCCGAAATTCAGTTGGTCAGAAAGAACAGGGTGAATCAGTGTCAAACCAGATTTTTAAAAGTCAGCCGAGTGTGCAAAGGAGTTCACATAAGAAATCTTATGCAAATAATCCTCCCTCCGTACTTAGGCAGAATAAACAAAAACAAAACTGCCTAGCTGAAAGAGAGAAGGTAGCTACGAAATCACTGCCTTCTAATAGTTCACAAGGTAAGAAGGTGATGTCTGGAGATTCTTCACTTGGGCGGCAGAGAAGCTCAAGTAAAAATTCTGGGAACAGCAAAGTTGGTTCGAGAAAGATTGGGCGTGAGGTAACTGATGATGGTAAAGAAGTGCCATATTCCAGTACAAGTGTCACCAGGAAGAAACGGTGTATAGATGGAGATTTTAACTTTCAGAAAGACCAGGCTGTTGCTGACAATGAAAAAACTGGAAAGGCAATTCAGTTTAATGGAGTGATAGACAGTAAATTCAGTTGGGCTGAAGAAAGCAAAAGAAATGGAATGGATGTTGTTTCTTTTACATATACAGCTCCAATGGGACGATCTTCTCCCGTTCCTGAAGCCTCTAGGGATGTTTTTGGAGAAGAGTAATGCCTTTTTAGCAGATTTCCAAGGTAAAAAGGTAAACTGGGGTGGTACTAATGGTTTAAGGTCATCATCAGTGGGATGTAACGTGATAGAAGGTGATGCTTTGAGCGCTCTATTAGAACAAAAGCTTAGAGAATTAACTCTTGGGGTGGAGTCTTCCCGCCAAAAAGCAGGGGAAGCTGGTAGTACTGCTTCAAGTTTTCAGGATCAGACACCACTAAAGACAGTAGCGAAGTCAACAAAATTACATGTTGTAGGAAGCAAAGGAGGGTCTCAGACAGACAGCCCGGATGAACGACAGAGTCCTGTATTTTCTTCAACTACTTACGAAGAAGGACGCATTAGCAAACATAAGCTTCAGGTACGTTTTGTTCGCTTGTTAGTACTAAGCTCTGATGGTAAATCATATTTTCTTCTGCTGCCTATGGTAAGTGTACCTTTCTACCAACGGCCTCTTGGTCTAACAATATCTCTCTCGACTTCCTGTAAGGGAGGTCGGGGGTTCTAATCTAGTCAAAGACAAGACGTGTGGGCGTGAATGTTTAATTACAAAAAAAAAGTGTACAATTTCTGCCAAACGTCAATCGTATTTTGTTTAGTCAGAAAAAATTCATTCGAAAGGATTGGAAATTGCTATGTCAAGAAAATTTTCCTAATGCCATAGTGTGAATGTAATGAAATTAAGTGTCCTCATGACCAGAACTTTTAAAAAAGATATACTACACAAGTATCTGTCAGGGCAGCACCAATCCAGAAGTTTTGATATTAGTTTCGCACCAATTTGCAGCAAATGATTCCTCCAACCGAACAGTGTAACTTGCACCAATTTGATGCAAAATTGGAGGCTTAGGGCCTTCCATGATTTGTTTCTTATTGCTTCTCAGAAGTTACATGTGTGTACAAGCACGCACACACATTGATATTATTTCCTCAAATGTTAGTTTATTAAGTTTCAACAAGCAAGACGAGAATATGAGATTCTTTCCTGTTACATTATGGAGTTCCTGCCTCTTTCAAAACACACTGATATTACTTTTACTAATTTTTGTTCATCTCAGTGATGTTAACAAGATAGCATCTCTGTTAGATGCTTTGTTTGCACTTCATTCCTTAACATGATTTTCGTTACCCCGTTCAGGATGTGGAAGATATGTTTGATTGTGGTATAAATGGCAGTGAAGTCCGAAACCTGCTCCTCTATCAAAATCCTAGTCCAATCTCTATTCTTGAACCTTCCATCTTTGCAGAAAGCTGCAACTCTACCGATACAGTAGACTAGGAGAGTTATATATATTGGTAATGCTACATTTTTAATGATACTCTAATAATTTTATTATTTGAAAAAATCATCTCCTGCTTAAATTCTAGGTCCAGTTAGCAGCAAGCAGTGTTCTTCATCGCTTCAAGGCCAAGATGTATATAATATGTGGTGTTTAAAGAAATTCCATGTTACAGAAACTGATGCCGAGTTATCAGATTCAGCCTCTTCATCATCTACCAGTGTTGTGGCTACTAAGCAGGTGAATTTAGCTGTGACTGATCCTGTCGGATCAGCTGAATGGGAACTGGATTATGTAAAAAAGATATTACGTAATCCTGAGACGATATTTAAGGATGTTTCAGCTGGTCGGACATCTGAGATCATAGACCCCCATCTTTTCGATCAGCTGAAAACTAAAAAATGTGAGCTAAATCTACAACGAAAAGTGTTATTTGATTGTGGGTGAATGCATGGACTTGAGAATCCAACGGTATGTGGGCGGGGGATGCAGAGCATGGGAAAAAGGGCTGTCAATAGCAAGAAGAAAAGAATTGTTGGCAGAAGAAATTCACAGAGAGATATCCAGCTGGGAAGCCATGGGAGATTGCATGGTAGACGAGCTCGTTAATAAGGATATATGAGCAGCCACTGTGGAAGTTGGCTTGACTACAGTGTCGAAACATCTGAACTTGGAGTAGAAATCGAGCGTCGGATACTGAATTCTTTGCTTAATGAAGTTGTCTCTGATATTTTGGTACTTTAGCCAGTAAAAATGCTTTCAGCTTCATCAGTTCATTGTAATTTAGTCACAAATTCGTCTATAAAGCTCGTCTTTCGGAACCCATTCTTGTCCCCCCTTCTTTGTAATCTTGAAATACTTTTGAAATCATAATTAGCAAACTACATATCTCAGTTCTCAGGGAGCATATGAAGGTGAATCACAGCATGATTCCAAGTAGGAAAAAAACTAGAGCGTCTATTGTGAAGGGAGCATATGAAGGTGAATCACAGCATGAGTTCCAAGGACCCTTTCAAAACATTAGGCATACTGGAGGACATGCATATGGATTTAAATAAATCAAAACATATATTAAATTAACAAAAATGAGCGTTAAAGTAACATATATTTAAATTATATTTTTGTAAACGTATATTTAAACCATATTCTTGTTCTTCCAACATAATTTTTCTGTCATAAAGCAAACCACAATTATATACAAAAAATTGACATTAAGAATAGGAAAGTTAAAACAACCTTAAAACATGAACTTTGTTGAGGGACAACCATTGTCCCATAGTCAAATAATCCAATAAATATTTCAAACAATTATTGATAAAAGCATCGTAATATTCTTCACTAACAACCTTACAATTGTCACAAACACACAATGATGGAATTTATAAAGAAAAAAACAAAATTAAAATATCTCACTTGCCTTGGAAAGTCACACTCACAAACAAAGATTCAATCTTGATATTTTGTTCGATCACTTCAATCAATATTAAGCAAGGCTAGACTCTCTACAAAAGGACAAATAAAAAAAGGTGGGGCAAAGTCTCTCTCATAATACGGATAAGGAGTCCAACTATCCCATGAATCAACGAAATCATTGGCCTCATTGTTATCAAGATTATAGGAAATCAAGTCAAATAACCTTGCAAGAATTGGTTCTCCATTGTTCCTTACACCCAAAACTTCCACACGTGTATCTTTGAAAACTATTTCGCGACTATCTTCATTTGGATTAATGCTCATCTTTTTCTCCCAAGAAATTTCATCTACCGAATCATATTTTAGTACCCACATTTCGAAATAATCACTTCTACGAGCCCTAAAATCTTTACGATCCCAAAGAAAGTAAGCAATAGAGGATTGACCAAACGGATGAATGACCGGAAAAAGAGGCCTATGTTTAACACATTTAGGCAATGAGATTTCACGAAGCATGTCCGTCTTGGTATCGTAGCACAAAATTATTTTTCGATAGTCCAAACTAATTCCTATCCAAAATGCAGCACCATTGATAAAAACAGCGTCCTCATGCCTAATGGCACGAGCGAAAACATTATCGTGACTAAATTTCTTCCAAGAATTAGCTTTTAGACTATAAACACCAATCAAGACTGAGTGAGGGTCACGCTCACCACGGGCCAAATGCAAACAAGGTTTGACAACATGCACCACAACATAATCATTAATTTCCGGTACAAACCCAAAAGCCAAAGCCTTCCACTTAGTCTCACTCTCACCAAAAGGAAGAGGTGAATCTGGAAGAGTTATATATTTTTCAACAAGAGGGTTCCAAAGGTAAATGTTGTTATTAAGAACTAAACGACCACAATAGAGAAAAGTTGCTGTGCAGATCAAACCATTTGATACTCTACGCCAGGCAGCCTTAGGCAAACCAGGAGGATATTTAATCTTGCAGTATTCTGGACATTGCACATCATCAAAGCGTACTGTTAATACACTGGTATAAGCGGTATTGAAATAAAGATATTTAGGATTAGGACTGCGGACGATAATTTTCTGCTGATTTAGGTGAAGGGTAATAAACATCTCTGTTTGAATAAGATAGTACCATGACTTTTTGACACACCTACAACGCAAGATATATTTTATGGGCAGTCTTACAAGAATTCCTGCTAACAAATCCTTAGACAAGTCATCAATCCGCCGACCTTTATTCTCAAGCATACCCCTGTGTTTTTTAAGAATCGGCAAATGATCATTAAACAAAGTCATCTTCATCTTTCCCTTTCCCCGGTGAGTATTATCAATGGAAGGCATGTTATTACACAATTGAGGGCAAATACTCATCTTATTCCCCTCGTGCTTGTTCGAAATAGGATAACTACAACACAATTGAGTGTCGATAGAGTTTAACGTACCTCTCTTTGAAGCTTTCCTACTCTTACTCTTACGAAGCTTTCGATTGAGGAGCTGAGCTTTAAAAAATCCCGAAAACCACTGCTTACATCTCATCTTCTTCCTGTGCTTCTTTACCATCAGGGTAGGGAAGTTACTCATCCTCCTTCCCATCCCAGACTTTTGATTGGAGATTTGGGCGGCTGCAGCTTTAGCTATAGGGTTTATATTAGCTTTACTTTGCTATTGGGCTATTCACATCTGTTTCGATTCATTTATCTCATATAATTTATTGTTCAATTTTAGAATTAATAGAATTCTTTTTTTTTTTTGTAAATTAAATATATTAATATTAGTAAATGAAATATTATTATATTTTTTAAATATATTTAATTAGTTATATATTACATAGATAATTTTTTTGATAACATTAAACTATGTTCATCCATATTTAATCATATATTAATTATAATTTTTTTTTGAAATTTTTATTTTAATTATTTTCTGAATGATTTTAAGATATTCCAAACTTTCTGAATTCATGTTATATTTTAATAAATTTTTTCTTGATTAATTTAATATTAAATTATATATTATATAAGGAAAGTACAATGTATAAAAGAGTACAAAACATCAAAAATTATGTTAGAGTAACTTCCTTTTATCTATGGAAGGTAACTCCTATTTATGTGGCACCTGATCGATTTCTGAAACTTGGTATCTAAAGCTTTCATTTACTACTTTATTTCAGGTGATTTTTATAATTTTTAATCTATTTTGTTCAATATTTTGTTTCTTTTTGAGATTGAATTCAAATAATAGAACAAAAATGTAATAACTTGACCTAATGTTGCATAATATTTTAATAAATTTTCATTTTAACTAAAGTAACTATGATTTGTTTATCAAATAACTCAATTTTGACATAAACCTTAACTTTTTCTATTTTGACAAAAACAGAAGAAATTTATATTCAATATCTGGAGAGATTATCCGACAAAAAGAAATCTGGAGAGATTACATTGACAAGGAAGGTAGTACTGAGACATAAACCTCAACTTTCTTTTTGAAAGCAAAACTTCAAAAATTTTAGCTTGAATAAGAACATTGACAAGGAAGGAAGGTATATCAAGCCATTCCTTACGACCAGACATATAGGGGGTGTTTGGGGAACTTTTTTTCAGATAGCCTGTTTGGCTCACCTTATAAGCCGGACTTATGGACTTATTTTCGGGTAAAAATTTTAAATTTTGATAATTTTTTTTATACAAGTATTTAATGTATGTTTGAGATACAATAAGTTGCAAAAATAAGTTGGAAAATAAGTTGGAAAGTTAGGAATCTCTAACTTTGTCTTAAAATAAGTAAAAAATTTATCAAAATATAAAATTTTTACCCGAAAATAAGTCCATAAGTCCAACTTATAAGGTATGCCAAACATGCCAATAATTAGCTTCTTGGGCAATGACATGAGCCGTTATCTTTTAACAAAATAAATTAAACAGGACCCTAAGTCCTTTACAATCGAAGAACAATCAGAAATGATAAAGCCAAGATTAGGGATGACAAACGGGTCGGTCGATTCGGGTTCTGTGAAACCAGACCCGGACCCAAATATGTATGTTGGATCCAGATCCAGATCCAGATCCAGACCCAGACACAATTGAAACCCAAATTCCTAGATCCAGACCCGATCCTTCGGGTTTCGGTTCGGTTCAATTTTAATTGGGTCTCAAAATATTTATAAAATTATTTATCAACAATTTTTTTGAAACAATAATTTATCAACTAGAACAATATATTTAAGCAAATGTTAAGGAAAATGTAAATTCTAAATAAACGCATGAATCATCCAAATATATACAATTAAAAGATGAATAGTAAAAATATGTCTCTCAATTTGTAACATTTATATGTCAAGAATTGACTTGAATGCTTTATAAGATGAGTTTTTTTATAGTTTATAAACGAACAAACTGTTGACGAGATTACGAAAAACTATATAGTAACTTTAAGTTGAATGGGGCTTAAATTAATAGCATTAAAATAATTAGACTATTAAAATATTAATAATTAAAAAAATATTATATATACACTATATTATACACACACACACACACACATACACACACACACACACACACATATATATATATACATATATTTATACTTCAGATCTGGGTTTGATACAGGTTCAGTTCAATTTTCAGGTTTCGGGTTCGGTTCGGTTCTGTTCGGTTAGTACAAAACCCAAACCTGACCCAAAATTTATTCGGATCTAAAAAAAAATCCCAAACCCAGATCCAGATCCAAAATTTCGGGTTCGGTTAGACCCAATCGGATCGGAACGGATCAGGTATACATCGGGTCGGGTCGGGTCAAATTGCCATCCCTAGCCAAGATATGAGGAATCTTCTTTAACCTTGCTGTGAAAAGCTTTTTCACTTGGACCACGCTGAGAGAATCCAATTCAATGAAGACCTGTGTTATCTGTAAGCTTATGCAATTTTCGGATCCAAAACTCCTGCTAAAATACCTCCACAGCCAGCTACAAACCAAACGAGCTACTACCACTTCTTTCGAAAACTGCAGCATCAACATTGCTTGTTTTCCAGCCAGGAGAGTAGGCTTTTTCCACACCAGAACCCCTTCCCTTTCATTCGTGGATTTCAAAACGACCTGCTTAACCTGAGCTTTTTGCCATTGAAAAAGCATAGCACTAGCACCATTAACAACAATTGACCTCAACTTATATAACTGTATTTTCAATTATTTTAAATCCTAACGTAGGAAGACATAGATTAAACTGTGATATTTCCGGTAATGGTGTATGAAATTGGATGATTATGATAAATATACAATAAAAAAATATTAGGGATTACCCTTACTGGTCTTCTCCGTAATGCAACTCTCTTTCATTCTTTTTTTTGTTAAGCATCTAATTTTTATCAAGTATCGGACCAACTTGCGCACACCTCGATTAATCCTCGGTATCTTGTTCCCAAAGGTCCTGGCCTTAACCAGCTGAGACATCGGTGCGGGTAGGGATGGCAATTTGTACCGACCCAATGGATACCCGACCCGTTTCGACCCGAATAACCCAAACCGAACCCGAAATTTTCGGGTTTGGGTTTGATTTTTAAACCCGAATCAATTTCGGGTCGGGTTTGGGTTTTGGCCAAACCCGACCCGAACCGACCCGAAAACCCAAAACCCGTTCCAAACCCGAACCCGACCCGAAACCCGAATTAATATATATTATTATTTCTATTATTTTATACATACTATTTAATATTTAATATATATTATCTATTATTATATATATTTAATATTTAATATGTAATAAAAATTAAAATATTTTATATATTTATGTTTTATATTATTTTTAATATAAAAAATATTTATTTTTTATTTATTTTTTTCGGGTTCGGGTACCCGAAAACCCGTTCGGGTTTAACCGGGTCGGGTTTGGTTTCAAAATTTCGGGTTTAATCGGGTTCGGGTTCGGGTTTGGTGGATTTAACCGGGTTCGGGTTTGGTTTTGGCCAAACCCGACCCGACCCGACCCATTGCCATCCCTAGGTGCGGGACCTTTCATTCTTAACTGAACATATAAGCAATGACTCGTAGTCTTTTATCTACATTGAAGCAATGAATCAGTTAGCAACAGAAAATGATCAATTCTCCAGCTTTATGCTTAAATACACTCTACAGAAGAACCTTGATAAATAAATATGCGATTAATAAATATCCCTCAAATAGCATTGATGTTCTCGTAAGAGACTTCAATCCTAGACTGGATTGATTGAGGACAAAGTTTCACTAGACTTCTGGAAATGGTAATTGTGCTTTGCTTCATTGCTTGCATGTTCAGATAAGTGTGAATTAGCTGATTCTTTGCTTCATTAAAGATAAAAGAATACAAATTGATACGAATTTGGCTGATCAACAGTATGAAGCATACTCTTGTTTTGCTACCTTATGCTGATGATGCAAGTCTAAGTTTGATCAGAGCTAATTTTCTAGCCATGAAAGCATATGAAGTATTCTTCATGGCATCCAGCTCCTCAAGAGTTTAAAACTCATCCTGGATTGACTTGCTCTTCAATAGTTATAGCTACCTTAACTTCATGTTTTTCATCTACAATTTCTTCAATCTTCAGTTGGCTAGTAGAGGCTTCAAGATCCTGGATTGACTTGTTCATAATCAGGACACATGATGTATTGACCATCTTGCCTTAGTTGGCTTGAATAGCTCTTTTATGCAGGAGTTCGAGCACATGTATCTTCAACACACCATAGAGTACATCATAAGAAATTTTGTTCAAGTCTCTACAGGTAAGGAGTCCAACTATCCCATGAATCAACGAAATCATTGGCCTCATTGTTATCAAGATTACAGGAAACCAAGTCAAATAATCTTGCAAGAATTGGTTCACCATTGTTCCTTACACGGTTACACCCAAAACTTGCACACGTGTATCTTTGAAAACTATTTCGTGAATATCTTCATTTGGATTAATGCTCATATTTTTCTCCTAAGAAATATCATCTACTGAATAATATTTTAGTACCCACATTTCGAAATTATCACTTCTACGAGTCCTAAAATCTCTACGATCCCAAAGAAAGTAAGCAATAAATGATTGACCAAATGGATGAATAACTGGAAAAAGAGGCCTATGTTTAACACACTTAGGCAATGAGATTTCACGAAGCATGTCCGTCTTGGTATCGTAGCACAAAATTATTTTTCTGTAGTCTAAACTAAATCCTATCCAAAATGCAACACCATTGATAAAACAGTATCCTCATGCCTAATGCCTAATGGCACAAGCGAAAACATTATCTTGACTTAATTTCTTCAAAGAATTAGCTTTTAGACTATAAACACCAATCAATATTGAGTGAGGGTCACGTTCACGACGGGCCAAATGCAAAAAAGGTTTGACAACATGCACCACAACATAATCATTAATTACCGGTACAAACCCGAAAGCCAAAGCCTTCCACTTAGTCTCACTCTCAACAAAAGGAAAAGGCGAATCCAGGAGAGTTTAATATTTTTCAACAAGAGGGTTCCAAAGGTAAATGTTGTTATTAAGAACTAAATGACCACAACAGAGAAAAGTTGTTGTGCAGATCAAACCATTTGATACTGCATGCCAGGTAGCTCATACAAGCTAGGAGGATATTTAATCTTGCAGTATTCTGGACATTGCACATCATCAAAGCGTACCTTTAATACATCGGTATAAAAGATTTCAAAAAAAAGATATTTAGGATTAGGATTGCGGGCAATAGTTTTCTGCTGATTTAGTTGAAAGGTAATAAACATCGGAGTTTGAAGAAGATAGTACCATGACTTTTTGACACACCTACAATGCAAGATATATTTTACAAGAATTCCTACTAACAAATCTTCAGACAAGTCATCAATCCCCTGCCCTTTATTCTTAGGCATACCTCTATGTTTTTTAAGAATCGGCAAATGATCATTAAACAAAGTCATCTTCATCTTTCCCCGATGAGTATTATCAATGGAGGGCATGTTATTACACAATTGAGGGCAAATACTCATCTTATTCCCCTGGTGGTTGTTCGAAATAGGATAACTACAACACAATTGAGTGTCGATAGATTCAATCGAGTTTAACGTACACAATTGAGGAGCAGAGAAGTTACTCCTCCTCCCAGACTTCTTTTCCCAATCGAATGTTTGGATCAACTTTCGCGGACCTGATACTACTCGTCAGAGTTTAGTCCATCGAGAATGACACTTCTTGTCAGACTTTAAGGTTTATGTTGACTTTATTATTGGACCTAATCGCCTATTCACATCTGTTTTCGATTCAGCTCATATAATTTACCGTTTCATTACTATATTTATAATTATTTATATTTTTTATTTTTTAATTATTTTCTAAGTGTAAGATATTCCAAAATTTCTGAATTCATATTATATTTCAATATATTTTTTCTTGGTTAATTTAATATTAAATTATATATTATATAAGGAAAGTTCAACTGTATGAAAGAGTACAAAACATCATAAGTTATGTTAGAGTGACTTCCTTTTATCTATGAAATGTAATTCCTATTTATACAAGGCGTAGCTCACTTAATACATGAGCACTCAAAAAGGAGAGGTTTGCATATTACATGCATAATGCATTGGTGCAAGTGCAACTAGAGATGGCCACTTGTGCGGGTTCGAATTGTCCGCTCGGGACCAGTTCGTATTTCAGTCCGAGTTATTTGATCCGAACCGAATCGGTTCAAAAACCGCACAAACAATACTAATATTAATGCCAGTTACGATTCAAGCTATACAAAATCGGGACCGAAATTGCTCGGCTCGATACAACCCACCAGTACCAGGGGCGGATCTTCATTAGAGCTGAGGTGGGCTAAAGCTCGGGCCAAACAATTTTTTTTCATAATTTTCTGTTAATATACCACTGAAAATAATTCTTAGCCCAAGGTGAATTTTTTTTACTAGTACACATTGCATTGTTTTCTAGGAATTTTCTTAATTATAACAAAAAAAACCCAAAAAATGACACCTTATTGTAATCACATAAATACAACTATTTATATATGTAAGTTTTTGTTATCTTAATGATCTAAAATTATGGAAATAATTTCCTTGGAAAAAGGATTATGGAAACAACCTACCTACTAATTAGGGAACTTACTTAAAGTAATGGTTCATTAATTATCTAAAACTAACAAATTCAATACATGTTAAATCGTGGGTGGATTAGTGCAGGAATTTAAAAACATGTTACAATTTATTCTTATAATTAGAAAGTTGAGAGGGAAAAAATGATAAATAGAATGGAGTTAAATTTTTGTAAAATTGAAGGAAAAAAAGTTGTATAAATGGTTTAATTTTATTATTTTGAATTCTTTTCAATACTATTGTGTATTAATAATATGTAGGTGGTGGTTATTTAATTGTCATGCTATTACTGTTTGTAAGGCTTTGATATAATAATTCACTTTTTTAGTTAAATAATTTTTATTATTTAAAATTGTGGACTATCTAATTTTTGTTTGTAATAGTTTAGTGAAACAAATTAAATTGAAAACTCATTTTGTCAAGTAGAACGTGTGCATGGTATCTATATGTACAATTTGTGTAATAGTATAAAAATAATTGATAAATGATTTTTTTCCTTATCATTAATTAATTTGGTTTTTATCTTATTTGTTTTTTACTTATAATTAAATAACTAGGTAGTTTAAATAAAATTTGGACAAGGTAATAATTAAAATTATTATTTTATTTTAATTAATTATTTAATAATATTTAAGTCAAAATTTTTTACATTGTACAATTGATATGAAATTGCATAATATTCTTTTCTATTTCTACCATATTACTTGAATGCATTAATAGTATAATTTTTTTTTAGCCCAGGTGACTAATGAAACCTGGGTCCGCCCCTGGGCTCGCACAGCTCGATTCAAACTTGGGGTTGTTTCATTTATTACTGCATCATTTCCATGCTTTTCTTTTTTCCTGACTATTAGCAGTGATTTGGAACATATAGAGATTCATGATGCATTTTTTGATCTTACTCATTTCTCTTAATATCATGTTGGAGATGAATTTGTTGGTTGAGGAGATCAACCAGGAAATCAGCTAGATGACTATGTCTCCAAGTTGAATGCAATTCTTTCTCAGAAGATCGGAGTAATCATGCAGTTGCAAAACTGTTTGGCTCAATTTCAAAGGCGTCTAAAAGAGCATAATGTTATGGTATCTTCATCTGGTTAGTAAAGCTTGATTGAATAACAACAATAACAAAAAAAAATGTCGGTCCTGGGCTCCTTTTTTCCTATTCAAACCGGGCTCGGCTCGCTAAGCCACAGTCTCGGTTCTGTGCTAGTGTCCTGATGACAATCACAAAAGCAGAAAGATTGCAGAAATAATGCAGATAATGAAGAAGGAAGAAAAGAGAGTAGAAGATAAGAAATGGAGAGAAAAAGTTATTTCTTTTAGCTATGTCAATAATGATAGATGTTGTTCAATATATGTCCATGATTAGCTATATGCCAAAATAAAAGACAGGTCCCCATAATACAACCACCATCAGTAACAAACTAGTAACAAACTTGTACTGTGAAAGGAAAATACTAAATTAGACAAGTTAAATGGAATGGCCCAAGATAACTTTATTACTTCCCCTCAAGCTAGAGGAAATGTTGCTGTAGTTGTTCCAAGCTTGGTAATGTGCTGTTGATGTAACTTGACTGGTAGAACTTTAGTGAGGATATCGGCAACTTGCTCATGGGATGGAGTATACTGAGTGCATATGGAGCCAGCTTTGATCTGATCACGAACGTAGTGACAGTCTATTTCCATGTGTTTAGTCCGTTCATGGAGGACTGGGTTAGCAGCTATTGCGAGGGCAGCCTTGTTGTCACATTTGAGCACAGTAGGTGGAAGGTTCTTGATGCCAAGGTCTTTGAGAAGGGCTGAAAGCCAAGTGACTTCACATGTAGTGAGTGCCATCGCTCGATACTCTGCTTCGGCGAAGGAATGAGTTATTACAGGTTCTTTTTTAGCTTTCCACGAGATAGGTGAATCACCAAGGAATATGCAATAGCCAGTGGTGGAGCGTCTGGTGGTTGGGCAACTAGCCCAATCACTATCGCAATAAGCTGTTAACTTCGCTGCAGATTGAGAAGCAAGTAAGATGCCTTGAGAACTTGTACCAGATAAATATCAGAAGATGCGTTTGGCAGCTTGAAGGTGCACAGTGATGGGGTTCTGCATAAATTGAGATAAAAGTTGCACAACAAAGGCTATATCCGGCCTTATGATGGTAAGGTAAATCAACCTGCCAAGTAGTCGTTGATACACTGTAGGATCTGCTAGAGGGTCACATTTGTTGGCATCAAATTTCAGGTGTGAGTCAAGAGTTAATTGCAGAGGTTTGACATGAAGCATTCCATATTCTTTGAGTATATCAGACATGTACTTATTTTCGCACATAAAGAATCCAGCAGAGCTTCTATCAATTTCCAGACCTAGAAAGTATCGTAGGTCGCCCAGATCCTTCATATGAAAAGTGTTTGACAGGAACGATTTCAAATGACTGATGGAAGACAAGCAATTTCCACTGATTAACAGGTCATCTACGTAAACGAGCACAAGAGTTATAGATGCACCAGTGTGATGTATAAAAAGACTATAATCAGCCTTTGACTGCAACTTAGAGAACCAATTGCGAGGAGCCTGCTTAAGGCCATACAACGATTTCTTGAGCTAACACACCAGAGTTGAGGATGGTTTTGAGGTCACAAAGAATTGTTGAATTCTGCATCCGAAGTGTGTATAACCCGGAGGGAGCTTCATGTATACAATCTCGGACAATTCTCCATGAAGAAAGGCATTTTTAACATCCATTTGACAAGTGTGCCAATTTTCCATGGCTGCAACAGCGAGCAAGGTTCTTACTGTAGTTAATTTAGCTACCGGAGCAAACATTTCCGCATAGTCAACTCCTAGCTTTTGGTGATAGCCCAATATGACTAGCCTTGATGTACACCTTTCAACAGGCCCATCTTGCTTGAACTTGGTTTTAAATAACCATTTACATCCAATAGCAATCTTGCCAGGAGGAAGCTCTATTAATTCCCAAGTATTGTTCAGTTCTAAAGCTCCGAGTTAGGTGTTCATGTCCTGAACCCAGTAACTAGATTGCACTGCCACTTTGAAGCTTGTTGGATCTGGTGTAGTCATTAAGGTAGATAAGAAGCAGCTGAACTGAGGTTGAACATTAGTGACAGCTAACTGAGAAATAGGTGTAGTAACTTGAGAAGCCACATAATCTTGAAACCAGATGGGTTGCACATGAGGCCTAGTAGATTTTCTTACATGTAAGGGCACAACAAGTGTGTTAGGAGAAGGTTGAATAGTTGGGCTGGATGGTGTGTGCAAGTCATCAGATGATGGAGTGGATGAGGGTGTGGTAGGTGGAATGGATGAGGGTGTGGTAGGTGGAGTGTCATTGCACAGGTCAGAGAATTCTTCATTATCTACCAGAGATGATTGAGGGTAGGCTGGAGGTATGGGCTGCATAAATGCTTGAGTGAAGTTGGGATGAAAAGGAAATATTTTTTCATAAAAAGTGACATCTTGAGATATGAACAATTTCTTAGTTGTAAGGTCAAGAAGTCTCACACCTTTTTTTGATGGTGGGTATCCAAGAAACACACGTGGTAAACCCCTATGACTGAATTTATCTGTGTTAGGAGAGGTTTTGGAGGCAAAAGCCAAGCAACCAAATACTTTCAGGTGATCATAAGAAGGAGGTTTGTTGTACAAGAGGTCGTAAGGTGTTTTATTTTGGAGGACAGGGGTAGGTAAACAGTTAATAATATGGACGGCAGTCATAACACATGCACCCCAATAAAGTAAAGGAACAGCAGCATAAAATCTAATAGCTCTAGATATTTCAAGTATATGCCTGTGTTTTCTTTCAACACGGGCATTTTGTTGAGGTGTATAAATGCAAGATTTTTGATGAATAATACCATGCTGTGAAAAAAATAGTTGATAATCTGCGGTGTTAAACTCGAGAGCGTTGTCTGATCTGATGGATTTAATGAAGGTATTACAATGTGTTTCCACATATTTATGGAATGCTTTGATATGGAATAAAGCATCAGATTTGTTTTGAAGCAGATAGACCCGAGTATACCTAGTTTTATCATCGATAATAGAAAGAAAGTACTTATACTTTGAGTCATAACAAATTTTATATGGACCCCATATATCAAGATGTATCAAATCGAATGCAAAGGTGGCACATAGTTACTGAGAGTAAAAGGGAGCTTAGTGAATTTATCCATTGAACCAGATAGACAAACCTGGTTTGAAGAGTTAACTAGAGGTTTGACACAGGGTATGTGTTTTATCTTCGTGATTGAAGCATGTCCAAGGCGATGATGCCACAAAGCAAGAGTGTTAGAAACAGTTGCAGCTTGGTTTGAAGTCCTATCACCTGAGCTACCAGAATTATCTGTTGAGATATAATATAGACCATGCTTCGCTTTACCAGTTGCCAATAGATGCTTGATCTGAGAATCCACAATAGTACAGTGTGTTGTAAAGAACTGAACTTCACAATTGTTGTCTCTAATTAGCCTTTGCACTGATAGCAGATTGTGTTTAAAATGTGGAACACACAGTACATTATTGAATGTCAATTGTGGCACCAACTGGACATAGCATGTGGGTGATATAGTTGCAGTGTCACCAGTAGGCAAGGTAATTTTGTGAGAATTTTGGAATGGCAAAGCATGGACTAAATAACATAGACATCGGCCATAAACTGATGTCTATTGACCCTTTTCTTGTAGTGAATGGCGTCATATGGTCAGATGCGCCCCAATCGAAAATCCATTCACAGTGTCTGACTTGAGCAGTATAACTAAAGATCATTCCAGAGAAGGGTCCATCAAGTTCTTCATCCGTTTCGGAGTCTTTAGAACTTTGCATTTGAAGCTGAGGCATGAGTTTAGCAAGTTGTTCTAATTGTTGAGAAGAGAACAGTAGACCAGAACTTGGTTGAGAGGAGCTAACTTGTACAGATGCGGCTAGCTTCGTTGATTGGTTGGAGCGAGGACTTGACAAGGACCATCTGCTAGTTGTATTGTAGAATGGTTGTCTGGACTTAGGAGACGGTTGGGGTTTGTTATGATTGGGATGCCATCGAGGAAAGCCTATCACAGTCCAACAACGATCACTAGAGTGCCCTCCTTGATGACAATGTTTGCAGATGGACTGTTTTCCAGGGTAGTTTTTACTAAACATAGCCATCAGCTCAGTATTAGGATTTGGGACCGTGAGAATAGCTCGGTGAGCTTCTTCTTGCTCCAACGCAACACATGTTGTCTCAACGGTGGGTAGAGGAGTTGTCATTAATAGTTGGCTCCTTTGAGCATTAAAAGACTCATCAAGACCATTTAAAAACAAGAACATCCTCGACTCTTCCTTTTGAGTTTCAATAGCTTCAAGTAATTTAAGAACATCTGGTTGAGGAGTAGCTACTGTAGGCAACAAATTAAGAGAGTCGAGCTATTCCCAAATAGACTTCAAAGAGGTGTAGTACTCACTAACAGGTACAGAGTGTTGTTTGAGCTCATGCAAATCTTTAGAAAGTTAGTATTTTCTAGAACCATTAATTAAAGAAAAACGTGTTTCCAGATTAGACCAAATGTTAGTAGCTAAGGTCATCTACATGATGGATTTTTTGATAGAAGGAGAGACATTATTGGTGATCCAAGCAATAAGCATATTATTACATGTATCCCACATTTCAGCATTAGTCACATCATCAGTTGGAAGAGGAATCTTACTGTTAATGAAGCGAAGCTTGCGTTTCGAAGAAAAATTGATTTCCATTGAGCGTCTCCAAGCTCTATAATCAGAGGAGCCCTGTAGTTTATCCACTTGAATAGACGTAGCATTGTCTGAAGGATGAATAAAGAGAGGATGCAACATGTCTAGATATGTCACCCTAGGGTTGGCCATAAAGAAAAAACAGAAGTAGATCAGAAAATTGTCAAGAAAGAAGATATAATAAGAGGAGAGAGAAAAGTAGATCTTAGATAGAAAGAGAAAGAAGACTGAGGTAAGACAGTGTTTTTTTTAGAGAAAGAAGAGGTTGTTGTGAGGTTTGATAAACATTCCTTCATTCATTTGCTCTGATACCATGATGACAATCACAAAAGCAGAAAGATTACAGATAATGAAGAAGGAAGAACAGAGAGTAGAAGATAAGAAATGGAGAGAAAAAGTTATTTCTTTCAGCTCTGTCAATAATGATAAATGTTGTTCAATATATGTCCATGATTAGCTACATGCCAAAATAAAAGACAGGTCCCCATAATACAACCAACATCAGTAACAAACTTGTACTTTAAAAGGAAAATACTAAATTAGACAAGTTAAATGGAATGGCCCTAGATAACTTTATTATGTCCGGCAAGCTTGACTCGTGTCAAGCCCGGTTCGGTCCGCACGGACCGCACAAGTGGCCAGCTCTAGGTGCAACAACCATGTTGGAATGAGAACACTGCAATACACAGAGAGGGAATCTAAATTACTTGAATGGAGTGTCCATGTGCATATAATATGTAAAATTTTAAATCTATACTATTATATAAAAGCCGAAACATTAAAAGTTTGGTTGGTCGGTATGGTACCTGTTGATTTTACTTATTTACCCTTACTTAATTACAAATAAAAATCTTCTTTTATATTCTATCTAACTGAAATTTTTACTTTACTAATCAATTTCATATTATAATGCTATTAATTAATCGATTACCTTTTCAGCTAAAAACGTATCATCTTTTTTATTTTTTCTAATTAAATTGTTTTTTTCTAGAAATATCATAGCTAACATTAATTTCTCAATTTCTAAAAACACTACGAGCAATTTAATTTAGTAAAATAACAATTAAATTATAATTACTATAAACTAATCAATTACCTTTTTCACCTTCACCTTTTTAATTTTCACGTTATCTTTTTCTATTTTTTCAAACTAAAATCTCTCTTTTTCAAATTGTATCACGTACTGTTCTAATTAATAAAATAAAATATTAATATTATAATACTTATATTTAACCGATTATCCTTTTCAGCTAAAACGTATCATATTTTCTATATTTTTAATTAAAATCCCTCTCTAAAAATATCACGGGCAATTTTAATTTCTCCTTTTCTAAAAACATTACAAGCAACTTTATTTTGTAAAAAAATATAATTAAATGATAATCACTATAAACTAATCAATTACCTTTTTCACCTAAAGCATGTTACCTTTTTAATTTTCTCTAACTAAGTCCTCTCTTTTTCCAGTTATATCACGGGCATTCTATTTAATAAAATAAAATAATAATTTTATAATTACTAATAATTAACTGATTACCTTTTCAACTAAAACCTATCACATTTTCTATATTTTCTAACTAAAATCACTCCTTTTCTAGAAATATCACGGATAACATTTATATAATTATGATCATCATCTCATTTAAAAATTTAAGCCTCCAAAATTCATAATTAAAAAAAATTAATTCAAATTAGTAAAAAATTAGTATAATATTAAAAAAACTCCGTGCATGGCACGGGTTTTAAGCTAGTATGATATAAATATAATTTTATGATTGACTAATTAAAATCCATTAATGCAAAGATTTTGAAGAATTACAGGCCACCAGGCCACGTGCCTTCTGTTTATTCTACAAATGACACTGGCCACCAGGCCACGTGCCTTTTGTTTGTAAAAGTTCATGACACTAATCTATTCTATAACTAATACACCAATAGGGGTTTCCCTGAGCAAATTTATTCATAGGCTCGGTCCCTCCGAACCTCACTCCAAACCTAACTCTAAATATTTCTAAAAATATTGTTATTCAAAGGATTTGAACCCATGACCTTGGGGAACTAAATTCAACACCATAACTAGTTGAGCTGTGTGAACAATTGAGTTTATAATAAAAATCATTATCTACATACATAAATATTTTTTTGTTTATATATATTATTTTGTAGACAAATCTCAGTTGGCTTAACTCAGATAATGTATAATTATTAATTATAATGTATATTTTTAGATAATTATACATTAATGTATAATTATTAATTATACATGCATACGTACATACATGCATACATCCATCCATACATACATACATACATGTATACATACATACATACATACATACATACATACATACATACATACATACATACATACATAATTATTAATTATACATGCATACGTACGTACATACATACATACATACATACATACATACATACATACATACATTCATACATACATAAATACATACATACATACATAAAATACATTTATGTTGTATGATCTATTAATATTTCATTATTTGTAATCTATTATTTGTTGTATAATTAATATGCATATTTATACATACATGCAC
Source organism: Saposhnikovia divaricata (assembly GCA_036435485.1). Lineage (NCBI taxonomy): Eukaryota > Viridiplantae > Streptophyta > Magnoliopsida > Apiales > Apiaceae > Saposhnikovia > Saposhnikovia divaricata. Next base: position 312,168 of record JAZHRN010000149.1, read on the forward strand.
ATGTACAAACATAAATACATACATATATAAATTTCTGTGGATGTATAATAATATACTATAATATTATATACATACATACATACTATATAACATACATACATACATATATACATTTATGATGTATAATCTATTAATATTTCATTATTTGTAATCTATTATTTGTTGTATAATTAATATGCATATCTATACATACATGCACATGTACAAACATAAACACATACATATATAAATTTATGTGGATATATAATAATATACTATAATATTATATACATACATACATACATACTTACTTACATACTATATAACATACATACATACATACATACATACATACATACATTTATGTTGTATAATCTATTAATATTTCATTATTTGTAATCTATTAATTGTTGTATAATTAATATGCATATTTATACATACATACACATGTACAAACATAAATACATACACACACACACACACATATATATATATATATATATATATATATATATATATATATATATATAAATTTCTGTGGATATATTTAATGTACTATAATATTCACTAAAATATATCATATCTCATTAATCATTTTAGATCTACTGTAAATATTTATGAATTAAATACTATAAAAAATATCACAATACAAAAAAAGAACCTTCATGTGTATATAAGTATAATACAAACTTGTATTAACACATTAACTATCGTAAAACTCATCAATCACATCTTTAATACGTAAACGCATAAAAAATATAACACACACACACATATATATATAATAGAGCACATGGGGGGTTACATGAGCAAATTCATTCATATAAAAAGTCATATTTACCCCTACTAATTATATCTATGTTATATTTCCGGGCGCTATTTAGGTATTGCAACACTAACATATTTATTACATAATAATAAATGATATGAACTAATATGCATGTATTATTATGCAATTAATACTTGTATGTTTCTCTGTATCCATTCATGTTAACTCTATATATTTATATTTCGAAGTACGGTTTTGATCTTAACATTGACCAATTTATTACATATCGTTCAAGTTGGCTTTAACACAACAAAGCATAGCGTAAAATATAAAATAGATTTAATTTAACTAGAATTATAATTTGCATGTCACGATCGGGTATTGCATAAATTCTGTTTTCTCACAACAATTACTGCGAAGATATGAACAATCGAAGATATCAACAAACCAATCCTACGTGATCACGAGTAATTTATAAATATTTGTAATCTAGAACATGCCCGTGCCTTGCACGGACTACGAAGCTAGTTTTAGTTATTCATTAAGCCACATTTATCATTTTCTCTTGTGTGTATAAATATTTAATGAATTCTGTATCCTCGGTGCATTGCCCCCTTCCTTGAGAAAGTTTAATTATGTAGTTTGTTCATATCGAAACTACACAAAACACACAAATAGAGAATCATGCCTACTATTGATACGGAATTACAAGGGCTGAAGAAAGACTTAGGGCCATGTTTGTTTGGAGGGATTATAATCCCGGGATAATAATCCTACAATAATAATCCCATCATTTATAATCCTTAGGATTATAATCCTTTAAATTATCCTATTCAATGTTTGTTTTGAAGTATTAAGTCTAGGATTGGACTATAATCCTTTAAAAAAATTTAATCCTTTAAATTATCCTATCTCATGTTTGTTTTGAGGGATAACCTATGGATTTGACTATAATCCTTTAAAATTTCTAATCCTATGTTTGTTTTAGGAGGGATTATAGTGAAAGGACTATAATCCTTTAAAAAAATGACTTGTGAGATGGGATTAAATAATACCTCCTCCAACCAAGTATTAGAGAGGATTATAATCATATCCTTTATCCCACCAAACAAACATGAGATTGTTATTTTAAAGGACTATAATCCTTAATCTAATCCCAAGTAAATTTTTACAAACAAACATGAGATTAAATTTTTTAATGGATTATAGTCCAATCCCCTACTTAATCCCATGAAACAAACATGACCTAGAAGAATGCGAAGGCAAAGGATGAGACATGCAACACATGACTTACTACCGAATATACCGATGAACCAAGAACTTCCACAACGGTCAATAAACCATATGCTGATATTATTTGAAGCTACATATAAACTGCTTAGAGAAATTCACTGGAGAGAAAAGGACAGACCTGTGGCAACCATTTTCAGCCAGTTGACTTTTCCTCAGAGAGATGCATTCCTTCATGTTGCAGCCAGTTACACGAGGAGCTTTGTTCTTACACTGCCCACCGTTTCCATAATTTAATCACCTGCCAGAATCACAAAAGGTGACTCCGCATTACACCATTCTTCTGCATAATTTAGTAAGGGTAAATATCTTCTGCATGCTGCAATAATGAGAAGGAATATTAGTTAAAATGTTTCTGTCCTTAAATTCTTAGAGCATCTCCAAGAGACTCTTAAATGAGCTCTTAAGTCCAAAAATAAAGAGCATGAGAAAAAATTGATTTCCAAGAGACTCTTAGTGGCTCTTAAAAAGCTTAAGAGCCTCTTCTCTCTCCTCAATTTTAAGAGCTACTATATAGCTCTTAACTATTTTCTACTAATAAAATATTTACTTGCACATGGTTGGATTTGAATGCATGTCATAGGTTTAAAATATTAATAAAATATAAGTTAGGAGTCAAAATAAAGAGTATTGTTGGAGTTGACACGAAAATTTATGTATTAACTTGCTAAGAGCCATATAATTTATATTATATTTAAGAGACAACTAGGAGATTGTTGGAGATGCTCTTACAAACTGTTTCCCTTCTTTAGTTTATAGTCCTCAACAGATTCTTTTTACAACATAAAGTTAAGCCATATGTGGATTGTCTTCGTAAATAGAATTCTTTAGTTTTTAACAGATTCTATTTTTAACATGTAGTTAGGTCATTATGTGGATCGTCTTCCTATATATATGATCTGGTTGTACATAATTCTTACTGAAATTTTCTAGCTACCTAATCATCAGATATTTCTCACCCCACCACTATCATCGTCTTTAAGGTCATCGGTAGTATAGACAACAATATAAATGGTATACCAAGTCATGTATCTGCTCTCTGTGCACGGGCATGAACCGCCACTACGATACAACTAGTCCTCCTTTTGTTCCATCAATGGACCGCGCGCTATTTGGTATTCAACAAAAAGAGTATTCTTTTCTCTACGGGGTAGTATAAACTGTCATACATTGTCCTGCTAATCTGCTATCGTATGTCGTAACTTCTATTAAGATTATATACATTTCAGGAAGCAACTAAAAGTGTGCCCTTTAAGTGCAAATTTAGTCAAAGGAACTCTTCAGTACAAAAAAATGACTATATTTTTCATTTGGTTAGACATTTTTGTGATATTTTCATATTATTAAACTTACATTATAGTAAGATGATGGTAGCAATCCATACTACACAAAATATTTTTAAACTTGAATTATAGTAAGATAATATTCCCCAATCGCAGCAATATTCTGAGAAGAGGCCTATGCTAATTCATACAAAAAATGACGGGAATTGGTCCAATTGAGTTCGCATCATCGATAGGCTTTTTTGAGGGGGTCAATCTCCTACAAGGTGTGCCAAATAGGAAAACCAGTTACCAGGGTGCAGAAAATGTGAATATTGAATGGAACCGAAATCCACCACAGCTGAGAATTGAAGATTTAGGACAATCTAAGCACTGGGAACGAAGACTGAAATGTTAATTAAAGAGATTACTCGATGCACCAGAGCTGATAAATCGAGGATATAAGACAATCTGAGCACTGGGAAGTTTCTGTTAGTGATTATATGATTATTTTTTTTCCCTAGAGTACTGACAATAGTTTGAATTGTTTGGATCATCTTTTATTTCTTTATTGATTGTAAATGCAAGAGTTGGTGAAAATATAAATATGATTTGGCGCCAGTAGGATTTTAACTTAGGTTAATGATAATTCAGTACCGAAATTTTAGAATGTTTTGCGGTACCAACTAATCTTTTAGAAGGTTCTGCAGTACCAACTAATCTTACAACAAAATTGCCAGTCATTCTATCAAATGTCGTAGCAGCATAAAAGAATGCAAGAGATAACATATTAACACAAGTTGTAGCTACAATCAAGATTAATATCCATGTATGATACCTCACTAAAGCAACAGACTTGCATTACATATCAGAAGTGTAAAAGAGAATAACAAGATCGACAAAATAAGTACAGCAGAGCTTTTCCGATATGTATTAGGTAACCAGCTGCAAGATCATCAACCTTCCGTCACCTTGTACTGCTGGACTATTCCGATTTACGATCATAGCAGTGAGTTAGCAGTGCCAACTCGATTGTAGTTTAACAGTGGGTGATTTAGTTTAGCAGTGCCACCTTGTACTGTTAGACACTTAGACCCGCAAAAGCAAAAAGAAATTATCAAAAAGTGTCTCGGCAGCCGGGGATAGAACCCGGATTATATCTAACAAAGATGATTTTAATTAGCCTCTCCTTTGTAGGAGGTCAAGGGTTCGACCCCTGGGTGTGTGTGAGTTTAGTTTTTATTAGTTTCCTTTCTTTGTATTTGTATTTGGCCGGGGGTCCTTCGGAAACAACCTCCCTATTGTATAGGGGCATGGTCTGCGTACATCTACCCTCCTCAGACACCACTTTGAGTGGTATTATAACTGAGTAAAGTTTCGTTTCGTTTTTAGTGCTACTGCGGAATCTAGATGTTTCAGTTGTGGGAACTTAATTATATAAACTTTTAGGTATTCCACAATCCACGTGGTTCATTCTGCTAATCGTCCAAATCGATCACGCTCTTGGAGTGAGAAGCGTCAAATGACAAATATGTAGTCCTAATCATGTGTCTCATCTCAAATAAATATTTCTTGTATGAAATGTAAAATTATTTACTAAAATGAAACATAATTTTTTATGCAAAATTCAACCAAATTAATTGTTTTAAATTAAAGGAGTACACTCGAAAGCTTAATCAGAATAAAGCTGATTCTTTGCTTCACCGATAATAAAAGAATACAAGTTCATCGAATCAACAGTTTATCTTGTTTGCTAACTGTGTTTGTTCAGGATACAAAAGAGTAACTCATTCACTGACAAGGCTTCTAGCTTTATATTTTGTTCGATCACTTCAATACTTATTACGCAATACTACTCTCCATAGGCATCATCTAGTACTTGTTTCTAGCATTTTCTTTGTAATTTCCCCCAGCATCATTTTTGGGCTCGATTACATTTCTGGTACATTACTGAACTCATGTTTCATTTATGGTACATTTTGTTCAGATGTTTCATTTCTGGTATAGCTGAGAATCTTTAATAGAAAACGCCACTAGAAGTGGCGTTTTCTGTTGAATTTCATTTCAACAGAAAACGCCACTTGTACTGGCGGTTTCTATTAAATTTGTTTCTTTCCACTTTTCCCAGCACTTGGCATAATTTGTGACTACAAAATGTAGTTTGTAGTAGTCATTTTACATGGCTTACATAATGTATTTGTAAATGATTTTTTTTGATTTTTTTGCTTTGTATTGAAGAATTGACATTTTACTTTGGTATAATATGAAAATCTCCAAAAATTATTATGTCTAACTAGTTTTTTTTTTTGGGCGAACATGGTAACTCAACAACAATTTGTTGAAAATTCTTTCGAGTAGGCATGTTTAGGGGAATAAAGAAAATACTTGTACAAGTTTTTTTTCGTTGTTTTTGTTCCATATTCAAGTATTCACGTTGTACTTTGGTATAATATGAAAATCTCCAAAAATGATTGTGTCTAATTATTTTATTTTTTGGGCCGAACATGGCAACTCAACATAAAATTGTTAAAAATTCCTTCGAGTAGGAATGTTTAGGGGAATAAAAATTATATTGCAACATGTTTTTATTTCGTTTTTTTTGTTCCGTATTCAAGTATTGACGTTGTTCTTCTGCGTAAGCCAAAATTTAGGCAAAATTAATTTCTGTAGATATGTTAAATGTTTGCCCGAATATGGCAACTTCACATGAAATTGTTAACCATACCTTCATGCAGTTACGTTGAGGGCCATAAAAAACATATTAGAAAACATTCCATTACTTTAAAATAAACATACAACATCACACAAGTACTTCAATTTGAAAACAGAAAATTGAAGCATCACACAATTACATTAAATTGAAAACAGAAAATTAGAAAATAAGCATACAGTGACACGAGAACCACAATACAACTTCTTAAAATTCACTGAGATCAACAGCATAATTCTCATCCTCAGCTTCCTCAATTTCCCTTGCAATTTGACGTTCCTTTGCAGCTTCAGCTTCTAGTGCAATTTCACGTTCCTTTGCAGCTCGAGCTTCCATTTCCATTTTAAATTTGACTTGTTGTGCAGCAAATTCAAAATGTTTTGCAAGTTTAGCATCCTCAGCCTGCAAATCGAATGACCTCTTGGTTTTTTTGGTTTGTTTGGTTTTGGTTTTACTAGTTTGTGGTTTTTTTCCCTTATCCATGTTATCCTATTGGCTTGAAGAAAGAAAATTTGAGAAAAAACTAGTAACTTGTGATTCTGAATAAGCACCAACATTGGGTTTTATAGCCAACTTTGGATTATTATTTTACCTCTTTGCTGATGAAAAAATACCTCAATAATTTAAACAAGCATTATTTTGAAGTGACTAGAGCACTTTGCGTAGAAGAAGTAGAAGATGTGACTACACAAATTTATCAGCCTGCAGGAAAATAATATGAAATTTCTGAAATCAACTTTGCTTTTTCAGTATTCAGCTTTATTTGACTAAAGTCTAAGCATGCAGTCCTTTCTCAGAGTGTTTTTTTCAATAATGCAGGGTAAATTTCTGAAATCAACTTTGCTTTTTCAGTATTCAGCTTTATTTGACTAAAGTCTAAGCATGCAGTCCTTTCTCAGAGTGTTTTTTTCAATAATGCAGGGTAAATTTAATTGTTTGTTGCTGTACATTCACATGAGTTTCTTTGATGACAAATATGACTCCTCCAATTTATTTTTTGTGCAGTTCATTTAAATGTATTCTGACAGTACTGTTGAGTCACGGGCCAGTTTAAGACCAATCAATAATTTATCCCTTGATTCTCAGCTATAAAACAAGCTTGTGCTGAGGCTTGTTCACCCAACCACTGAAATCTAATCTAGCATTTCACACACAATCCAACATGTCAAACATCCCCGATTTAAATCTCTGCTTTTGTGATAAGTTGTGCGTTGAACGCACATGGTCCTATGGAAGAAATGCGGGAAGGAGGTATCTCAATTGTCCAAATGGAGGCAACGGATGTGGGTACATTCGTTGGCTTCATGAACCATTAGAGGAGCGTGCTGCGCGTGATTTCGAGATATTGGAAATGCAACGAGTCAGAGAACTAACTCGCCATCAGTTCGAATCAACTGATGAAAATGAGAATGACGGCGAGGACTCCGTGGAGGAGGATGGGATTGAGCAAAAGGATGGGATTGTGCCTTATAATCCCTTTGCTGCTCTCGATGAATCAACTGATGAGAATAAGAATGAGTACGAGGACTCGGTGGAGGAGGATGAGGAAGATGATGATGATGATGATGGTGATGAAGATTAATTTCTTCGTCTATGATAAAATGTGGTTTTTTAAGTTTTCCCTAAAGAATGTCCTCTACGGATATTCATTTGTATTTGTTGTTTTCATGTTGTGTGATGTTATGGAATGTGATGTTTTAATTATTTACGTACTTTTCTTGCACACTATAACACCATCATAATAGAAAAAAACACAATACAAGAACATGAAAAGCAAAATGCACACTACAAATACATAATAGAGAAATTAAAAGCTTAAATAATTGACCAGTACTTAATTAAATTTCTTCGTCGGACATGTAATCATCGGATATGTAACATGGATTTTGTTGAAGATGTTGTTCCTCAACGGTTGTTAGCTCTCTCCCACTTGCACGAACGGAGTCTTTGGCAAGTTGGTAGATGTAGTGACGAGTTCTACGTAACAACATTCGATTGTTCTCAATCCGTATCTGTTTCACAGCTCGAATGACTTTACGTTTATAATCATTCCAACCCGATGATTCACCAGTACGCGGAAACATGTCGAGCGAATGACGAATAGGGACCCTCGCACCCAAAGCAATTAGGTCATTTCGTAAGCGTTCCGATTCTTCACGGCGATATGCCCATTCTCGACGAACGCCTGCAAAATATTCCACTGGATCGCTTCGTCGTAGACGCCGGTAGTCATCATTTCTTTCTCCGAGCAACCAATTGTGATTTGTAGAGGATGACATATTTATGTTGTAGTTGGTAAATTAATTTGCACTTAACCTATATGGAAGGTCATATATATATATATGTATATATATATATATAGTTATGTATTTATATATATTCATATACCCCTGTAAGTGGGGTTGTCAGGGTGGGGTTCTCATGTTTTATTGATCCTGCTTGAACTGAAAAGAGAACTCAGCTTTGCAGGATAAAGTATTGAAATGACCATTCAACTTTTTCATTTTTTTAGCTGTGTTTGGGTGCTGAACTTTATTTCAGTGTTGAAGTGACAAAACAACTTTTTCGGAAATGCTAGCTGTGTATTATTTTTAAACAATTTTTACACTTCAAAAAATCATACCAATTTGGCTATAAATTGGAAGGTTTTTATGTGATGTCTCCGTATGTAAAAAGTTAGTCATGTCTAATTCAAGAAACTCTTCATCTTCGGTTAGAAACCCTTACAAACATAGTTCAAGCACTTTCAATTACCTAGGTGAACATGGAAGTGTAAGGTGTAACTGCAATCTACCAGCTCCTTGTCAAGAAGCATGGAAAGAAGGTACTCTTGACCCAAGAAGGAGGTTCTTCGGGTGCAGCCAGTACAAGGTATGTACAGCATTCCTTTATGTAAATTTTGTTGTTGCGAAAATATATTGAGTTTTGTTTAATGTGTTGTTAGGATCCTACAAGAAGATGTAACTTCTTCAAGTGGGCTGATCCATCGTACACTGAAAGAGCAAGAGAAGTGATAAAAGATTTGAAGCTAAGACTGAATAGAAAGGATGATGACTTGCACAATGCTTGGAAGGTGGACGAAGAAATTTGTTTGCTTCAAAATCAGGTTGAAGTAACAAATAATCTGTTGAAGAAGTTGGAGAAGGAGAACAGGACATTGAAGAAGCTTTTGGTCTGTGCTGTTGTAGTAATCATGATTATTTCGCTATGGAAGTAGTGTAATTTAATAAGTAATATTTTAGTAATTGTTAAGCAGGTTGAACTACGTTGATGTAATTTTCTTTTAGTAATGGAACTAAGACGTTTTAAGACCAATGTTACACCCTTTGAATTAAACCCAAAAACTGAAAGCATTAAAGACAATTGTTTGAACAACACATCCAACCAAATAAAGACAAATGTTTAAGCAACTAAAGTTAAGCATTACAGACAATTGTTTAGGCAAATAAACTACAAAACATTCGATTAAATCAAAGCAAACATAAAGTCGATTACAAGTAGCTGACGAGTCACTTTCTCGGCTCCCACAACACATGGCTACCTGTATGACACCTTCTCCCCTTGCCTTTCACATTTCTTGGTGGTTGTTGCCTAACATGGGGCTCCTCGTTATCCTCTTCCTCGCTACTGGATGAAGGCTGTACAGGTGCAAACTCTCTAAACCCATGAGCCTGGGGCGTCTGTAGGTGTGACTGCGAATGGCCTCCAAAAGTCATCTGCGAACTACCTCCAAAAGTCATATGTGACTGGTCAAGCTGGGAGTAGTCCTGAAATCCACCAAAAGACCCACCCATACCCCAGGCACCTGTCATCTGGGAACCTGACTGCGAACCACCTGGAAATGTCATGTAAGAATGGTCCTGCAAGGCACCAGAAGACCCACCCATACCCCATGCACCTGTCATCTGGGAATATGACTGTGAACCACCTGGAAATGTCGTGTAGGAATGGTCCTGAAAGGCACCGGAAGACCCACCCATATGGGATGTAGACTGTGAACCGCCTGCATGCGTCATCTGAGACTGGAAAGGGGGTGAATCATGATGTGCACTACCAGAAGCGTGTGATGCATGACGTACACTGTCATCCAACATGTGATCCCAAGCACCTCTATCTCCCATATCTGATCCAAAATCCTCAGAAGGAGCTCGATCCCAAGGCTCCCATAACTGGGGATATGTGCTAACCTCAGGCATAACTGGCCTAGCAGGATGATAAGTACTACCGCCACCATGAAAGGATTGCGACCCCTGGAACCCTTCCTGCTGCCTCCACTGCCTCACATCAACTACACGTCGACGGGTAATACTCTGGAACCAAGCATCATAACCAGCTACAGTCTCATTATGCCTCGTGGGCACATAAAAGGGAGGTGATAGTGCATCCGCCCCACGGTTCAGCCACTGTCGAATCTGCACGTCTCGTGTTTCCATCACGTCATCGCCAAGATTAGCATAAAAAGAAAACTCATGTGATGAGTCATGCCCTGGGCGAGGAGACCGAGTCGGTATGTCCTGTACAAATCCAAACTGTCTAGTGACTCTGTCAGGGTAGTACCACTCGATGATCGTGTGAAATATCAAGGGACACTGGGCGGACCATAACCTCCTCTCCATGATAGATGGAACATCACCAGTGGGAAAGTGCCTATAAGGCCTCCAACATATCTGATCAATATGCATATCATCCAACTCATAGCGCCCGTGACGTGCCCTATTTGATGTGGAGCGCACGTTGCTCTTAGGCACCTTCCACCTGAAACATCCATGAACATCATCAGCAAATGGTCAGAGAAGCACATACTAGGCATAAAATTAAAAAGCAAAACAATTACCTCAAAGCTAAAGGATAGAGGATAGGACATGTTGTCTTCAGCGTAGGAGCCAGGCATGGGAAATGCTCATAAATCCACACCTGAGGGAGAAATGTCAAGTTAAGGCAAAGTTCATACTCGTGTGCTCATGCAAGGTAATCATGCAAGGTATGCCAATAAATAGAGAAGAAGGTATACCTGTAGTAGTATCATCGACCCACAGAGCTCTTTCTTTGTGCCCTTTTTCTTGACAATGGATGCAGAACACAAGTGGTGGTATAAGTATCCCAATGCAGCACTACCCCAACTGTATGCACCCACCTGCGCAGGGTCATGCACGTAGTGTAAAAGGTGGTACTGGATCGTGTTCCCTGATGTGTTCGGGAACAAAGATCCAATGATAAGCAACAAATGTGCCCTAATGTGGAATAGCAACTGCGTCTGATAGTGAGGAGAACTCATGTCTAGCCGGTGACATGTGCCAAACTGCTGTACCAACCATGAAATCCTCAAACCGGAATTCTGCCACTCATTATCTTCAGGAAGCACACCCAGAAGATCGTTGACCATACCCTGCAGCTGAGCCTTCTTAGGACTGCCAAAGCTATGAATCACGGGACGTCCCCCGGTAGGTAGTCCTAAGATGTAGTGAACATCCTCCAGAGTGATAGTGGCCTCACCAAATGGTAGATGGAAGGTATGTGTCTCGGGTCTCCATCGCTCAACAAAAGCAGTGATCAGTCCTGCATCATGTCTAAACGAGCCGATGCGGTACACTCCCTCCAAACCAGCATCCCTAATCGCTGTCAACACGGCTTCTGGAAGTTCCCTTGGGGCCTTTACTATATCCCAATATGACTTGAAGTTAGTGCGCAGTCGTAGATGTGCGGGTTCCTGAAAAATTTTTATAAACAGATTTGTAATTACCACAACATTCTTAAAACCCTAAACATATATGTGCATTAACTACAAAATAGTTACTACGCCGTACCTGTCCCTCCCAAATCTCCTGGGATATATGCTCATGCTGACCAGATAAAATGGAACCCTCAATAGGACCCGGCTCGTACATGTCATCATGTAAGTCTGACATCTACAATATTCGAACGAATTTATTATTATTTCTAAGCTGAAATTCAAGTGTACAAAATGTGATGTAATCAATTCTAAATGCAAACCATAGTTAAGAATCAAGTTTAGAATTAAATTAACACTCCAATTAAATCTTTCCAATTATTTTCTAAATTCCTATTTTCTTTAATGTAATACATCGTTACTTAAATCTAGTCTATGTCAAGCATTTCATCAAACACCTTGCGTGCATTCAAATTAAGCTACACAAACCTAAAAATTACATATAAATATTAACCATACACTTATATCAACATCCAATGTACTTAAGATTTACAATTGTAGCAATTTCATGCAAGCATATCAACAAACATGTAAGCTACAATTCCAAAAAAAAAAACCCAATTCCAAATATAACATATAATTACATATTACTTGCAATGAACTTAAGAAATAAACAATGACTAAGTATAAGGAAAGATATAGGTTACCTTTTGATGGAGTGAAGAAGGAGAAATTGCAAAACTTTTTTTTTTGTGGAAGGGAGCCGCGGCTGCTGGAATGAACTTGTTTTGGTGTAAACTGCCGAGACTGCTGTTTGTTGAGGATTTAAAGAAAACAGCCAATACGCCACTTCAACTGGCGTATTAGCTGCAAAATAGGTAACAGAATTCGCCAGTGGAACTGGCGTTTTCTATTGAAATACTAATAGAATTCGCCAGTCCAACTGGCGTTTTCTATTGACACTGTACTAGTCCTGTACAAAATCAATAAATTTATATATTACGTATTCCTAGTAATAAATTAATAGTCCAATTAAATTATTAATTATGTGTAGTCACTTATATATTCTTAGCAAATAAAATGAGGTACTAGATTATGTAATTTAATATTACAAAAATGAAATATTTTAGAATGTAAATAATGAATAATATTATAAAAAGAATGAATAATGAATAATGAATAATATTACGTTATTTGAGTTTAAAAAGTAGTGTTAGATTTTCATATTTATTTTCTAGTAGAATTCTAAAATTAAATATATGAACAAAGAAATTAATAATTTTATAATTTAATGAGTAATGAGTAATGAATAATATTAGAATTTAAAACTTTAATGAAAATTTTTGAGATTTGCACAGACATACGTATCTTATCTTATCTATTAGAAAATCAGGATTCCACCATTCAGCTTCATTCGTATCTTATCCAGAAGTCTCTATATTAACAACTCTACATGTTTGTTTTGAACACAGCATCTCTTTCCTCTTTCACTTTGTTTTCTCTCTGTGTGTCCATCACATTATTAGTCCAGCCATTCTACCTAATTCTGGTCCTTGGAAGCTTTGCTTGGTACCTTGCCTTGTTCGTCCCATTTAAGGTACATGCTTCTTTATAACCTAACCTTCAGTTTGTTTAAAGTAATATGTATTTTAGGTTAACTGTTTGTTTATTTTGATATATGCTTGTGCATTGTTAGTTACAAATTAGTTAAATAGTAAGATAATGTTCTTAACTTCATTTAATATATTCAGGAGAATGGAAAATTACGTTAATGTTAACTTCTTTTGGGGTGGAAGAATTATTAGACGGGGGGATGATATTCGATATTCGAAAGATCTGGGTGGTCAACGTTATGTTATGCTGGGAACGAAATATGAAGAATTTAGGGGTATTGTTTATGAGGTTATGGGCATAAATCCAAATGATTGGGATGTAAAAATGAGTTATAAATACCCCCAAGTTGGCATAGGGAATGTTGCATCACATTTTTTAATAGGTCAAATTACATCAGATATGGACGTGGATAGGCTGTTGAGCATCCCTCGTACGATGATGATGGGTTTAGGTGATGTTTCTGTGTTTTTGGAGGTCGAAAAGGTACAAGAGGATGACCCATACAGTTACAGGCATAATATGCATTCAAGTTACCAAGAAGATACTGGGACTAGCAACCAGTTTCCAGAATTTGGAACGGCCGGGTGGTCAGACTATTATTTTGGTGGAGGAGACGATTATCAGGGTCATGTCGGTGGTTCAAGTAGCTATGCAATCCAACAAAGCCAGCAGAATGCTGATTACCAATTGCAAGATTACTATACTCCTACAGAATACACTGAGCCGTCTCCACAAGTGCATCCTCTTGCAGGTAGGGAGTTGGCCCTTGTACATGAAAATTCAGAATATGACAACGCTAGTTCAAGTAGTGAGGATTTGGACTACCGTAGCAGTGATGATGACGAATATGTATCGGAAGACGAGGCCGAAGAGGAGGTGCCTAGGGCGGCTTTGATTGAGACGGCTATCATTGAGGATGGGAGGCACGTTCCCAGAGCACCTTGGTTTGAAACGGAGGCGTATACACCGATTGTGTTACACAACCGGGATGCAAACTACAATATTGTAGATCCTGAAAATGAAAATCTTTATGTCGGACAGATGTTCAGTGACAAAACTATGCTTGTCAATGCAGTGAGAACAGTGCACATTAATAGTAATCGGATGTACATCGTGGTGAGGAGCAATCCCGATCAATTCATTGCAAAGTGCACCGTGCAGAATTGTCCATGGAGACTGAGGGCTGCAAAGAAAAAAAGGCACGGTTTCTTCGAAATCACAAAGTACACAGAACACATATGCTTATGTGATCATCCTACGCAGGACCACAAAAAGATTACTGCAAGATTAGTTGGAGATATTGTCAAGCCACACGTACGTTTTTCATTTTCAGATGTAATGTAGGTCATTTTTAATAACTTTGGAGTAATGACATGTTTTCTTCACATGTTTGACAGGTTGTAGGGTCACCAAATCTCCCAATCAAGAATGTCTTGAGCTTGGTCACTAAGGAGTTAAATCACAATGTGAAATACATGAAAGCATGGAGAGGGAAGCAGTTGGCAGTTGAGGATATATATGGCAAGTGGAGCACAACATACGACATACTACCACAGTTCTTCATGGCCATTGCCCATTCCAACCCTGGGAGTGCTGTTGTGATTAACGCAGTACCAGATGAAAAAGTAGCACATCAGTCCATTTGCAAGCGTGTTTTCTTCTGCCTTAAAGCAGTGATGGACGGTTGGCAACATGCCCGACCTGTACTTTCAATTGATGGTACATTTCTAAAGGGCAAATACAATGGGAAGTTACTCATTGCCATGGGTGTTGATTCCAACAATCATCAATACCCCGTCTGTTATGCGTTGGTTGAGGAAGAGTCTGAGGAAAACTGGGGTTAGTTTTTAGGCCTGCTGCGTGCACATGTTTGCAAGGACAGGAAGCGTGTTTGCATAATATCAGACCGTGCTGCTGGAATTCTCGCAGCAATATCGAATCCGGGCAACGGCTTTGCACCACCTTATGGGATTCATAGATGGTGTCTACATCATTTCAAAAGTAACTTCTCTAGTAAACATCCCGGGGGGGACTTGAGACGCTTGATGTGGTTAGCTGGAAGTACCCCGCAGGTCAAAAAGCACAATGCCTACATGAAAAGAATAGGGGAGATATCACCAACTGCTTTACAGTGGCTTTCTAACGTTTCTCCCGAATTGTGGACCATCAGTCATGATCGGGGCGGTGCTCGTTACGGACAAACCACTACCAACATCATTGAAGGCTACAATGGCAACATACGAATGGCTCGTTTCCTTCCTGTTACAGCAATGATGGAGTACATATTCTACAGAAATGTTAGAATTGTCAACACACAGAGGAACCAAGCCGTTGCTGCCCTACATGACGGCCAACAATTCTGTCAAAGGACGAATGACATGATAACAAGATATACGGAGAAGGCTAAAGCACATTTCGTGACAACACATAGTCGTCAACTTGGCATTTTCACAATCGTCACTCAACGCTATCGGGTGAAAGGTTGCACGAAAGGGGGAAACCAGCAAAATGTTGACATAAGTAAGAAAACTTGCACTTGCGGAAAATGGAAATGTCACCATATGCCTTGTTCTCATGTAATGGCTGGTTGTTTAGTGGACAATATTGATTGGAAGCAGTGGGTTGGACCTTACCACTACTCGTCCAAATTGCATAAGTTATGGGAACCCCTGATATTTCCACTGCCAAGCACGGACTTGTGGAACTACGTTTTACCCGAAGAGTGGCAAGTGTTTGGAAAATTAATACCAAATCCGGCCTACAAGAAGGTGAAGAAAAAGAGTGGCACAAGGGGACAGTCTGTAAGAATTCGAACTGAAATGGACCAGTCAAGATCGGGGATAAAGTGTAGTCGGTGTAAGCAAGAAGGACATACAAAACGGAGCAGACTTTGTCCACAGCGTCCCCCGGAGCCTTCTACTTGATGATATCAAGTCTTTAGATGTCTAATGTCATTCTACTTCATGCTGCTAGTTTGTTTTTCGTAATTTGATTTGGTGTGATTTTATTTTTTCCATGTACTTTGCCTCGTAATAGTTGTATTTGTGTGCTTTATATCAATTTCATTTCAATTATGAAAACATGGCAGTTTTCTTTTATGTAGAGGCATATATGATTTTGTGTTTGAAACATAACAAATGCCAGAAATTATGAAATCATAGCAATTGCATAAATTAACACACTTCCAAAAATAAAATTACAATAGTCTACTCCTCGTCGGACATGTCGCAGTCCGATTGATTTTCAGGACTTATGCTCCATTGATGATATTGTCTAGCTTGTAGGATGTCTCCGTCCTCTGCACACATCCTCGCATCTTCTGCTAGGCTGTATCGTCGTGCGCGCAAACGCATTCGATTTTCCTCCTCACGTGCACGAAATAACGCGGCTTCCAGTTGTCGAGGAGTGTTACGTGGCATGGATTTAGCGCGCTGTTTTACTACTCGTAGCCCATTTGTTCGACATTGTTCGACACAAATGTCAAGAGTCCGTGCACGCCATTCCCACTCCCTCTGCATTGTTGCTACTGAAAGAGTTGAGTAACGATGATTAGGGTTCAAGGAGTAAGCAAATTCATCTTCACACACCCAACTCCTACCCATAGCTCGAAAAATATCACCAGGAGTATAAGTCATTTTGTGTCGCTGATAATTATTTTGGTTACATATTTATAGTCAAACGGACTGTTTTTTCCCACTTCGATTATTATCCACCACTTGCATTATTTTAGCTACCACCGACAAATCACAGGAACAAATAATTTAAATTGGTAGGCATTGCACCCACATCTTCTACTCACATAGTAAAGAATCTCGTGCATGTACAGTAATCTGCAACAAATACTGAAAAGTTCTGTAACGATAACAAATGCCTTGTCACATCTTCTAATTTCAAGTGGGATACGATTTTACCATTGGTGTTTTAAGCTTCCTGTGAGTGCACAGGAAAAAAACAACAAGAATCTTGCCAGTCCTTAAAAAGCGCTGTAAAAAGATGAATAAAATTTCTTGTCGAATTGAAACCAAGGATGCTAGTCTGTCAAAAGATGTGAGGTCCCGTCAACAGTAAAATAATTACAACAATCTCGTGAAAGCACATGAAAAACGACACACGAATCTTTGCAGTATTGCCAGAGCACTATAATAAGCTGTACAAGACTCTGAAACAAAGCTGCAAATTTATGTGAAATTCAAAAATTGCCCAGAGTCAGTATAAAGTGGTGTAGTCCCGTCAACAGTAACATATATTTAATTATTTACAGCTGTTGATGTGTATTATTGACGAAGACATCTACAAATTTCTCTATAAATAGGTTCTTCTTTGTTATTCATATGCACAACTCACTGCTTTCTTCTCACATTAATTTTGATCCAATTATTTTTTTTCAAGGCGCTTGCATCAAAATGGATAAGAGGAAGGGGAAGGGGAAAGTGCCAGAAACAAGTTTCTACGACGACATGGATAAAAAGAAAGAAGACGACCATCAGAAGAGGAGGGCTGGGATTGTACGGGCTGGTGAGCAGTCCTTGTTCATCAAAAAAATGAAGATTTTTAAGAGCAGGGAGGAGAGAAAGGGAAAAGACTGGGTCAAAACTAAGGACGAGATGTTTAACTTCGACTTCTACAATGATGATTTCGCGACTGAATTCTGTGATGGTCGTAAAAAGCTAGATGCAGAATTGAAAGATAAAAAGATTTCTGATGAGGAATGGTACACTCAGGTGGAACTGCTAGCTAATCGGATGCACAAAAAATATGATGAATTGTTCGACGCTGAGGAGGCGGAAATGGAAGACTATGTTCAAGAATATGAAGCAAGGAAGCGCCAATTTCCTCCAGGAAATTGAGGAATGTAGCGACGAGAATTAGGCACTTGGCCTAATTCGAATTTAAGAACTTGTTGTTGATTTTATCTATGCTTTTAAATTTCTATGTTTGCATTTTAATTTTAGTGTGCTTCATCTCTTGTACTTTGTTTGTTTCATTTGAATAAAAATTTTGTGTCAAAATTTTGAAATTTTTGTCATTTTCGGGCCATAAAAAAACATAGTTACACATATGACATATTACTTTTTTTGTTCTTACACCAAAGTAGAACATCAATACTTCAATACGGAACAAAAAAAACGCAAGAAAAACATGTACAAATGTGTTTTTTATGGCCCTAAACATGACTTGACGAAGGAATTGTTAAGAAACGTATGTGGAGTTAACATATTCGGATCAAAAAATAACATAGCTAGACATAATAATTTTTGGAGATTTTCGTATTGTATCAAAGTAGGAAGTAAATTCTTTAATATATATTAGAGAACACAAAAAAAATTTATTTACAAGTACATCATCAAAGTCATGTAAAATGAATACTAGAAAACTATATTTCCTACCCAAAAAAAAAAATGCTAACTGCCGGAAGGAAACAAAAAAAAAAAGTTAATAGAAATCGCCACTTGAAGTGGCGTTTTCTGTTGAAATGAATTTCAACAGAAAACGCCACTTCAAGTGGCGATTTCTATTAACTTTTCTCAGCTATACCAGAACTGAAAAACTTGAACGAAATGTACCACAAAAGAAACTTGAACTCGGTGATATACTAGAAATGTAATCGAGCCATCATTTTTGTGCTCTGTTTCCAGAACTGTTCTTTCCTACTTGCTGCGTTATGGACATAAAGAAACAGTCGATTTTTTTCTTCTTAGGTATTTCACTCGAATTATAAGATAATGTTAACGGATATACCGTTCCTCCTATATCTCCGACAAGAGAAAATAGGCTCAATTCTAAAATTTTGAGGGGTTCAATCTCAAATCTTAAAATGTCTATCTTATGTTCGAATATGATCTTATACTATAATATATACTAGTTGATAACCTGTGCGCGGGCCGAGTTGATTTTTTTAAAATGATTCAATTTCTATTAATAATAATCTTTAAATTTTTACGTGTCTATTAAATTTATTTGACATTATTTATTATTTATATTATATGTTTGAAACGAAATATTAATATTTTTGGTATCTATTTTTTGTACCTTTAATATTTAATTATTTTCACTAAATTATTCTCAATTAATTGTTTTTATTTATAAATATACATAATAAGGTTTAATATTAAAATTTAAGTATCGAAATTAGGTTTTTATTACTTAATTTTCGTTAGTTGGTCCAAAATAAACTCATACCATTTAAAACTTATTACCCAAAGTCATTATTTTTTAAACTTATTCCAATTAAAATAGATATAGCTTTTTAATTTAAATCCATTTTAAATCTACTTAATATAAAACCTATATTAATGAATTTAACATAATTTAATATTTATCGGTCAAGATTCCACTTTTTTTAAAAGTCTATAAATTATTTCATAATGTTGAGTTAATTTAATGAAGTGCACTTGTAAATTTATTGTGTGTGGTACCTCGTATTTATTAAGATAATTGCAAAAAGATAATTATAGTTATAATAGATTTTTTTATTTTTTAATTAAAAAAAACAACATATATAGAATTCTAGTATAAATAGGAGTTTGGGGTGAAACCAAAATTGAATAACTTGAAAGATTAATAAGAAGCCTATTTTTATATTAGTAATAAAGCTATAGAGAAAACTGAGCTTGAGGTTGTCCTCAGGATCTCTCCTGAGGTTATAAATCAAAGAGCCTATAATGGATCTCTCTTGAGGTTATAAATCAAAGAGCCTGTAAGTGACCCTGCAAGGGCATTTTTGTAAATATCAAATTTTTCTCAATAATTTACCTAAATATCCTTAAATTTGTATTGAAAATCTTTTAAACTCATGTAGTAATCTGAGATCATCCTCAAGCACATGAATCCAAGCTATATATGCTGATATTACAGACATACTTTGGTTTTGATCCTTGAACTCTCGGTGACATTGTGCCAGGTGTAGTGAGAGTGTAAGACATTACAATCCCACAGAAAAATACAGTGAGAATAACACTCAAATAGAAAAGTTGTACAAAAGCAAATTGAGTTAATTCATGTAACTGATTGTTCAATTATCGAATCTGGTAAAAAAAACTGCTATGTGTAAAAATTTCAAAAAAAATTCACACGAAAAATAGAATTATAGTTCTAATAGGTTTTTTATTTTTTAATTAAAAAAACAACATAGAATTCTAATTGAAATAGGAGTTCAGGGGTGAAACCAAAAAAAAAAAAAAATAGGGGTGAAACCAAAATATGGTGGAACAAAAAAAGTAGTACCATTAAAAAGGGGTTTCGCTTATTAATAAATGTTATGTTATGTTATACGAAAAATAGAATTATAGTTATAATAGGTTTTTTATTTTTTAATTAAAAAAATAACATAGAATTCTAGTTGAAATAGGAGTTTAGGGGTGAAACCAAAAAAAATAGTAAATAGGTGTGAAACCAAAATATGGTGGAACCAAAAAAGTAGTCCATTAACAAGGGGTTTCGCTTATTAATAAAGGTTATAGATTAGAGACGAAATGACATGTAACAATAATGAAGATAACAAATAGTGAATTAAATAAATAAGGTGGAGGGACTCGAACCAGAGATCCCTTCGAAACAAAATTGAGTTCCAATTCATTCGAAATATAATAGATAATGAAGATAACAAATAATGAATTAAATAAATGGGGTGAAGGGACTCGAACACCCCTTCGAAACCGAGCTGCAATCTATCTAAAATTTTAATGTGTTTAAGGAAGGTTCCAACAGAATTTTATGTTATAACACATATTATTTAACATTTTGCAATGATAATGAAAATATTGTTATCTTCCTTTTAATTTGTTCTTCTAATATTATCTCTTAATTAAATTTCCGGCATTATCTAGTCGGATAATAACATATGTATAATAATTTTATAACGACAATTATAATAAACATAAATTTATAATATATTATTGGTTCTTGCGGCTTTCTTTCATTGTAGCTTTTACCTCTATTTCCTAATTTTACAATAATCGTGAGATTCGTGTTCGTTTAATATCATGCATTGTGCAAGATTGCTCAATGTTTCAATATCAGAATTTACGTGTGATTAGCATAAATTAACATTTCACATAATTGTGTAATAATTATGTAATAGAGGTTTATTTCATTTACAAAGAAAAGTCAATAATAAATTATGAAGAGAAGTCAATAATAAATTAACAACTCAAGCATTTGAGAATTTTTTGGTAAAAAGTTTGAAAATTCTAGCATTTTTCACCAAAGAACTTGTTTTGTCTAAACATCATATACGTTGATGGAACAACCACTTCTATCTAAGGAACTTGTTTTGTCTAAATTTTGTGTACATTGATGCAACAACCAGCAGGCATAACAACATTGCAATATCAGTATCATATACAGCACCAGAAAGAGAATTTACCGAATAAAAGTCCACATGTACGCGACATGCTGCATTCTCAGGGTATTGCTCCTGCCTCCTTGGCCAGTTCAATTGTGTAGTTGCACAGACAGATGCACATGGAATTAAGGTTCGTATTGATCTCGAAAAAAAAATTGGTCTCAGCACTGGAGGGAAAGACTCGGGAGAATGAGGCAGCTGGAAGGAACAACTTTAATGGAAAGCTTGCCTCCATTAACACTCTGGTGTTTCGGTTTATAATTGGCGTATGTTGCAGCAGTAGATAGAATTAAGTTACATCAGTTGTATCTTTTAGCAGCCATGCATAATGAAGTTAAATGTTAAAAAAATATAAAATAAAAGAGTAGTAGAACAAATGTCAGAATTTAAAAGATGTTCTTTTTTAGAATTTTGAATTTGGTATAAAGAAAATGTATCTAAATTATCTTCAGATAAATTATTATATTTGAGGAAATTTTTTGAACCGGGGCAGTAGCAGAAATATACCTGTTGGAATCAGATATTTCCGAGTAGGGCCTTCGGTCAACCTGCAAGACAAAAGAATGCGAGGGTGTTGACCCTCGATTCACCTCCGGCGTAAGAGTAAGTTTTCTGGTTGTTTAAATGATAGGGTAAAACGTAAAGAAATTGTGAAGGAGAGTATTTAAGTAGTGATAATGAATTGTCCCTATGGGCCCCAGGAGATGATGAGGAGAGAACAGCCGTACCCCACATTCTGAGGTGTCACTTGTTGACTGGACCGAAACATCCAAGGGATCTCTATGTCTTGGATTCGAATCTCTATGTCTTGGATACTTAACTTAGGTGTATAGTGATGGGCTTAATATATCCTATTGGGCCGATGGGCCTCCAACAATACCTGATGATATCAAAGCAGTGATCAGCTTTATTCTTAATTATCTGAACTTGTAATGTAAGCAAGAAGCTTTTAGTCTTTTATCCAAGATGAAGCAATAAATAAGCTAGCAAGGGACAACGAACAACGATTTCTGGAGACTTTCACATCTTATCTTCTCAATACAGTTTAGCTTAAACACACTATATATATATGCCTTCAAATGAATTATCTAAGCATAGCAAATAAAATGAAAGACATCGAAGAAGAACCATACATGGGATTAGTCCTAGGTTAGGCGGATACGCGGAGTAGAAAAAGTTTGAGAAGCCTCTCGAAAATGGTAATTGTGCCTTGAGTGAATAGAACAAAGCTAATTTTTTGCTTCACTGCAGATAGAATACAAGTTCATCGAATGAACAGTGAGTGTCACGCTTAATGTAAGCAAGAAGCTTGTAGTCTTTTATCTAGGGTGAAGCAATAAATCAGCTAGCATAGCAAGGGACAACGAAAGACGATTCCTGGAGACTTGCACATTTTATCTCATCATTATAGTTTAGCTTAAACACAACTCTACATTCATACCTGCAATTAAATTATTTAAGCCTAGCCAATAAAATGAATGATCTCGAAGAAGAACCATACATGGGATTAGTCCAAGATTAGGCCGAGCGAAAAAGTTTGACAAGCCTCTACAAAACGGTAACCGTGCCTTGCTTCATTAGAATAAAGATGATTCTTTGCTTCACTGAAGATAAAAGAATACAAGTTCATTGATTCAAAGAAGTAACTCGTTCACTAACAAGGCTTACAGCTTAGTATTTTGTTCGATCACTTCAATAAATATTAAGCAAGACTAGACTCTCCACAAGCATCATCTGGTACTTGTCTCTAGCAGCTTCTTTGTAATTTCCAGTATCAACTCTGTGCTCTGTTCCTAGAACTGTCCTTTCCTACTTGTTGCGTTATGGATATGAAGAAACAGTTGATTTTTTCTTTTTTGGTATTTCACTCGAATTATATGATAATGTTATCGAAACGTACATGAACAAGACCTGAGAGCAGAACAAAATCGACTAAATAACTTACTTGAACTTTCTATGCTCAAGAAATAAGGGGCAGTTAAGATCTTTAAGGTTCATCGATTAAACATATGCATAAGATTGAGGAGTCATGCACGAAGTGAGTCTCACACATAACAAAAAGGAAAAAAAACACAAAATGTAGCTCCGCAGCCGGGGATCGAACCCGGATTATATCTAACAAAGATGTTTTGATTAGCCAGTGCTACTGCGGAATCAGGATGGTTAGATTCTGGGAATTTAAGTATACAAAGTATTAGCTTTCCCACGTGCTTTATTTTGCTAAACTTTGAATGAAAGTATGTCCAAAACTCCAAATCGATAAAAAAAAAAAAAAAAAAAAAAAAAAAAAAAAAAAAAAAAAAGGTTAACATGCACGAAAGAAGAATCCAATAGCAAGATATCATTAGGTCCATTACATCGTAAGCCAGGCTCATTAAACCACCGACTGGCCCAAACAAATCTAGGCCCTATCCAATATTTTGTCGAAACATAACATAACGACAAACACCGTCTATATTTAAAAAGAAATAAAAATGATTTTATTTTTTAAATCTTAAAAAAAAGAAATGAACTTTTTTAATTGATGAAATTTATATGATTCATTATCATTAATTGTATTATCTATTTATGGTAAGAAGACAAATGTCATTTAAATTTTTTTCTTAAAAATTTGTTTGATTCCTAACATTTTTTTGGATGCAATAGGTAACACGCTCGGTTATAATTCAGAATTCGTTTTATAATATACTAGCTTATAACCCCGTGCAATGCACGGGTTTTTTATATTATATTATAAATTTTATTTAATATTATTAATATGTTTTTGTATAATCATTATTTTTTAATAATTTTTTTAATTTTTATTTATATAATTTAATATACTCATGTTTACAGATTATATTAATATTTCCGTATTATGAAAAATTTATACAATTTTTAATATATTTTATTAATAATTGAGAAATATGATGTGATATTTTCGGGTATATATTAATGATTGTAAGATTTGTTGTAAATTAAAAAGGTAACGTATACGCCGGATGTCTTTAGGTGTTTATAAAAGATAATATGTTCAACTAAAAGTAAATGTGAAAAAGGTAATCTATTAATTACCATTAATTTAGATTTGTTTTAAATTAAAAATGTAATGTGTTTTAATTTGAAAGAAAATATTAATAATCGAAAGATATGATACGATTGATGTTTTTAGGTGTTTATAAAAGGTAATATGTTCAACTAAAAGTAAATGTGAAAAAAGCAATCGACTAATTACCATTAATTTTATTATATTAATGTGAAAAAGACAATAGACTAATTACCATTAATTTTATTATCTTAATCGACTGATTATCATTAATTATAACGTTTTTTAATTGGAAAGAAAATATTAATGATGGAAAGATATGATACGATTGTATTTTTAGGTGTTTATAAAAGGTATTATCTCGACTAATTACCATTAATTATATTATGTTATTATTTAATTTAGGTGTATTTATTTTTCTTTATAATGAAGGGTAAATAAGTAAATTCACTCAGTACCAAAAAACAGGTACCAAAACTTTCAATGTTTCGAAATTTATATAATACTAGCTTAAAGCCCGTGCGATGCACGGATTTTTTTATTTTAATATTATATAAATTTTTTCATTTATTTAAATTAATTTTTTAAAAGATGAATTTTGGAGGCTTACATTATTATATCAGATGATTTGATAATAATTATACAGATGTTATCCGTGATATTTCTAGAAATGGAAGGATTTTAGTTAGAAAATATAGAAAAGATGATAGGTTTTAGTTGAAAAAGGTAATGGATTAATTATTGGTAATTATAAAATTATTATTTTTATTAAATATAATGCATGTGATATGATTAGAAAAAGATAGGATTTAGTTAGAGAAAATTAAAAAGGAAACATGTTATAGGTGAAAAATATAATTGATTAGTTTATAGCAATTATAATTTAATTACCATATTTACTAAATATAATTGTACGAAATATTTTTAGAAAAGGTGAAATTAATATTGTCCGTGATATATATATCTATTAAAAGAAGGATTTTAGTTAAAAAAAATATAGGAAAGATGATACGTTTTAGTTGAAAAAGGTAATCGGTTAATTATTAATATTAAAATATTATTAGTTTATTTTATTAAATAAAACCTCCCTTGATATAATTGGAAAAAGAGAGATTTTAGTTAGAGAAAATAGAAAGTTAACGTGAAAATTAAAAAAATGACATGATTTATGTGAAAAAGGTAATTAATTAGCTTATATAATTATAATTTAATTATGTCATTTTGCTAAATAAAATTGCACATAGTTTTTAGAAAATGAGAAATTAATGTTGTCCGTGATATTTCTAGAAAAAAAAGGAGTTTAATTAGAAAAATAGAAAAGATGATATATTTTAGCTGAAAAGGTAATCGGTTAATTATTAGTATTATAATATTATTATTTTATTTTATTAAATAGAAACATCTATGATATAATTGGAAAAAGAGAGATTTTAATAAGAGAAAAGAAAAAAGGTATCGTGTTTTGGTTGAAAAAGATAATCGTTCATGATATAATTGGAAAAAGAGAGATGTTAATTAGAGAAAAAAGAAAAGGCAACGTGTTTTGGGTGAAAAAGGTAATTGATTAGTTAATAGTAATTATAATATAATTACGTTATTTTATTAAACAAAACTGCTCGTACTATTTTTAAAAAAAGAGATATTTTAGTTAAATAAAATGTGAAAGATATTCTATTACTTGAAAAAGAAAATTGTTTAGTTATTGAAAAATAGAAAAGGTAATATGTTTAACATGAAAAAGGAAATTGATTAATAAAGGAGAAATTTTAGTTAGATAAAATATAAAGGGATATTATATTTTATCAGAAAAAGGAAATTATTTAGTTTTTGAAAAAGAGAAAAGATAATATGTTTAACCTCAAGAAGGAAATTTATTAGTTAGGAGAAAAGGTAATATGTCTAACCTCAAAAATGAAATTGATTAATAAAGGAGAAATTTTAGTTAGATAAAATATAAAAGGATATTGTATTTTAGGAAATTAGTTAGTTAGATAAAATATAAAGGGATATTATATTTTATCATAAAAAGGAAATTATTTAGTTTTTGAAAAACAGAAAAGATAATATGTTTAACCTTAAGAAGGAAATTGATTAGTTAGTAGAAAAAGTAATATGTCTAACCTGAAAAAGGAAATTGATTAATAAAGTAGAAATTTTAGTTAGATAAAATATAAAAGGATATTATATTTTAGGAAATTAGTTAGTTCTTGAAAAATAGAAAAGATAATATGTTTAAACTCAAGAAGGAAATTGATTAGTTAGTTTATCTGTAATTAAGTAAGGGAATTTATTAGTTAGTAGAAAAGGTAATATGTCTAACCTCTAAAATGAAATTGATTAATAAAAGAGAAATTTTTGTTAGATAAAATATAAAAGGATATTGTATTTTAGGAAATTAGTTAGTTAGATAAAATATAAAGGGATATTATATTTTATCATAAAAAGGAAATTATTTAGTTTTTGAAAAACAGAAAAGATAATATGTTTAACCTTAATTGATTAGTTAGAAATTGATTAGTTAGTAGAAAAGGTAATATGTCTAACCTGAAAAAGGTAATTGATTAATAAAGTAGAAATTTTAGTTAGATAAAATATAAAAGGATATTATATTTTACGAAATTAGTTAGTTCTTGAAAAATAAAAAAGATAATATTTTTAAACTCAATAAGGAAATTGATTAGTTAGCTTATCTGTAATTAAGTAAGGGTAAATAAGTAAAATCAACAGTACCGACCAACTGACCGACCGACCGACCGACTAACCAAACTTTTAATGTTTCGGCTTTTATATAATAGTATAGATATATTATAAATTTTATTTAATATTATAATTATGTTTTTGTATAATCATTATTTTTAATATTTTTTTTAATTTTATTTAATATACTCATGTTTATTGATTATATTAATGTTTCCTTATTATAAACAATGTATACGATTTTTAATATATTTTATTTATAATTGAGAAATATGATGTGATATTTTCGAGTATATATTAATGATTGTAAAATTTTTTGTAAATTAAAAAGGTAACGTGTTTTAATTATAAAGGAAATATTAATGATCGAAATATATGATATGCTTGATGTTTTTAGGTGTTTATAAAAGGTAATATGTTCAACTAAAAGTAGATGTGAAAAGGTAATAATCTATTAATTACCGTTAGTTTAGATTTGTTTTAAATTAAAAAAAAGGTAATGTGTTTTAATTCGAAAGAAAATATTAATGATCTACGATTGATGTTTTAGGTGTTTATAAAAGGTAATATGTTCAACTAAAAGTAAATGTGAAAATGGCAATCGACTAATTACCATTAATTTTATTATATTAATATGAAAAAGGCAATCGACTAATTATCATTAATTTTATTATCTTAATCGACTAATTATCATTAATTATAACGTGTTTAAATTCGAAAGGAAATATTAATGATGGAAAAATATGATACGATTGGTGTTTTAATTAGGTGTTTATAAATGACATTATCTCGACTATTTACCATTAATTATATTATGTTATTATTTATTTTAGGTATATTTATGCTTCTTTATAATAAAGAGTAAATAAGTAAATTCACTCAGTACCAAAAAACTGGTACCAAAACTTTCAATGTTTCAGAATTTATATAATAGTATAGATTTGTTCTAGTTCTTGTAATGTTGAATTAGGGTGTTTGTTTTATTTATTATACAGTTGTATAGCTACATTTTTTTAATAATGTGCATCTATATTTTTACAAATATTTTTCATACGAATAAAACATGTACATATATCATGCATTACGCAAGATCGAATATCAAAATATGTGTGATTCGTTTATTTATACATCTTTTATATATTCATTTTAATAAGATGATCGTATATTATACTATTATATAAAAACCGAAACATTAAAAGTTTTGGTACCAATTTTTTGGTACATGTTTTTTGGTATTTCGTGAATTTACTTATTTATCCTTCATTATAAAGAAAAATAAATACACCTAAAATAAATAATAACATAATATAATTAAAAGTAATTAGTCGAGATATTACCTTTTATAAACATTTAAAAACATTAATTGTATCATATCGTTTCATCATTAATATTTTCTTTCCTTTCGAATTAAAACACGTTACCTTTTTAATTTAAAAGAAATCTTACAATCATTAATATATACCAGAAAATATCACACCATAATTTTCAAGAAAAATATAACACCTAAAATAAATAATAACATAATATAATTGTTACAGGGAGAATATTGTATAACAATGTTTTCGGAGGTTTGCTGGATTTACGAAGCAAAATACGGATATTTTGCTAAGGTTATGAAGAACAGGGATTAGGGTTTGTGTGTAGAGATGTGGCTGAGCTTGATAGGTGATTTCAGGTAAACCGTTTTCTCATGCCGTATCAAGGTGCCTACGTACCCTATTTATAGGGATCAAGCCTGACGTAGTTCTTGGAGAACAAGTTACCTAGGCGGGCTAGGGTTTTAAGAGATAAGCCAAAGTCCAAGCCCATGTAGCTAGGGCTGACGTGGCAGTGAGTCATCAACCCTATCCATGATCCATGATCCAGCTGTAGAAGCCCATGGTCTCGAACAGATAGATTTGGCCAATGAAAGATCCATCAGGGCCCTTGCATGCGACCTTGAGAGGCCTGGCCACGCGAAGCGATCCCTGTGCCTAGCTACTCATGCGACCTTGGGTCTGGCCATGAGCCTTCCAGAGAAGAAGAGATAATGATCTCGCTGTAAGTTATAGATGTTTTCGAATTAAAACACGTTACCTTTTTAATTTAAAAGAAATCTTACAATCATTAATATATACCAGAAAATATCACACCATAATTTTCAAGAAAAATATAACACCTAAAATAAATAATAACATAATATAATTGTTATAGGGAGAATATTGTATAACAATGTTTTCGGAGGTTTGCTGGATTTACGAAGCAAAATACGGATATTTTGCTAAGGTTATGAAGAACAGGGATTAGGGTTTGTGTGTAGAGATGTGGCTGAGCTTGATAGGTGATTTCAGGTAAACCGTTTTCTCATGCCGTATCAAGGTGCCTACGTACCCTATTTATAGGGATCAAGCCTGACGTAGTTCTTGGAGAACAAGTTACCTAGGCGGGCTAGGTTTTTAAGAGATAAGCCAAAGTCCAAGCCCATGTAGCTAGGGCTGACGTGGCAGTGAGTCATCAACCCTATCCATGATCCATGATCCAGCTGTAGAAGCCCATGGTCTCGAACAGATAGATTTGGCCAATGAAAGATCCATCAGGGCCCTTGCATGCGACCTTGAGAGGCCTGGCCACGCGAAGCGATCCCTGTGCCTAGCTACTCATGCGACCTTGGGTCTGGCCATGAGCCTTCCAGAGAAGAAGAGATAATGATCTCGCTGTAAGTTATAGATGTGATTCAAAAGCGAAGCGATCCCCTGGCGGGCATCGCCAGCGAGGCGTTGTGTAGCGAGGCGCAACCATGTAGCGAGGTGCAACCATGTAGCGAGGTGCAACCATGTAGCGAGGTGCTCCTGTAATAGAGATATTATTGCCAAGGCATGTTGGGCTGATTCCAATAGTGGGCTTTAGTGACCCAATCTTCGTCTTCTAGGCCCATCATTGTTATTCCCAGATTACACACTTGTATAATTGTAGAAGGGGGGGTTGAATACAATTCTTGATATTTATAAATTTCTGATAAGAACTCCAGAAATCTATACTTAGATAATTGCTTGTAAAAAGATTAATGCACAAACACATAAAAAATCAGGTGGTTAAATGCACCACCTGAAGCTTTTATTCGAAGAAAACTCTGTGATACAAAAGCACACAGCTTCTGTTTTACAACTCTTTGCTTTCTTGGAATATTCAATAGAAACCCTAAGCAAAATGTATCTATTTTCTTTTTCCTACAAAGAGTTGCTACACTTGGTTATAAATCCCAAGTTTTACAAGTACTACTGGAATAAGATAATATTAATCTAATTCTAGTTGACTTGCCACTACACTCCAAAGACACATGTAGCTGAAAGGTTGTCCTTGTGTTCAGACATGTCTCCTGCACCTTTCTTGTATTCATAGTGTAAACGGAATGCTTCTTTCTTCTGTGTTTCCAAAGTATGGCTGCCATACTGCTTTTTGTATCTACTATCAACCCATGTGATCTGTCAGTCAAACATGTCCTTATCAACTGCTAATCCCCAGCTAATCATAGAAGACAGTGTCAATGATTATCCGTTGATATTGTACACTGACATCCGTTGATGATGTATTGAGCGGTATTCGTTGATATTGAGACTTGAGCTGTATCCGTTGATAGAGTGGATTTGAGTTGTATCCGTTGATAGAGTTTTGTCTTCATCTTTTGATACACTTTCACTTAGACAGAATTACATAGCATAGCTTATTTACAATTGGCTACCCTATTCTGCCTATCCGTTGATGGTCAACATGACTGTGGATGAAAACACTATCAACTGATAACATAGAGATACTGCAGTATGCTACAAAACCTCATCCGTTGATGAGCTACCTGTCAACGGATAGAGTTATAAATCCTCATCCGTTGACAGCTACA
Organism: Saposhnikovia divaricata; assembly: GCA_036435485.1. Lineage (NCBI taxonomy): Eukaryota > Viridiplantae > Streptophyta > Magnoliopsida > Apiales > Apiaceae > Saposhnikovia > Saposhnikovia divaricata. The sequence continues at coordinate 343,400 of JAZHRN010000149.1, forward strand.
AAACCTTATACAATTTGATTGATTGTGAAGTTATCATCAAGTACAACATATTCCTAACAATCTCCCCCAATTTATACTTGATGGCAATAAAGCATAAATTCAGGACCTTGATGATAACAAAACATTCCTAAAGATATATATATATAGAACAATGCAAAAATTGTATTAAGCTACAAAAATTAAAAACTGAAAGTTTGAGAAATTTACAGAGAAGTGCTCTTCTAGACTGAGCAGATTAAGACTGTTTCTTTTCTCTTGTTGGCATCACCCTTGATTTTCCTTCTTTGGCAGAGTTGGACTCAATCTGTATTTGGAGTTGCCTATAGAAGGCATCTTCTTCATCAACCTTTGGATTTAGCTTTTGTTGTAACCATCTCAGGTATTGAGAACTAGCCTTTGGTAGTTGGTCTTCTAACCTGAAGAATCTCCTGTTACCATCTTCATCCCTGAACTCCATCATCCAGAAGGGTTGAAGGTGGATTTTCTGTCCATTGTATGGGATCTTCATCTTCCTTGGTAGACTTGATGGTGAGTTCCATTCCCTCCTTATTTGTTCTATTCTGTCCAGTATCTCCCCTTTTGCTATCTTGGAGAACCCTGTGTATCTCTTGATTGCAGAGAACACCTTGGTTAAGGTCTGATAATTTTCTCCAAGAACCCTTTGTAGTGGCCATGTCCTTTCCTTTCCTCCCTTGTATAAAAAGACCAATCTCTCAGGAAAATGTTTATATTTGTCAATCCCTCTTACTTCTGACAATTCATCAAGATAAAGATTCATGCCAGAGTATTCTTCAATATCTGCCTGATAGATAAAATCATCCTTGTTTTCCAAGATTGGCTGCCGGACAATAGCAGGTACCCTAGCAACTTGAATTGGTTCCTTTAAAGGTTGCTTCCTTGGTATCCTTTTCTTCTGTATAGGCTTCTGTTGAGGCTTCAGCAAGAATGATGGAACCTCAATGGAGTCAAGATTCATTGGTTCCTCTTTAGGTACTATAGGATCACCATGGAAATTCACAGCTGGGTTGAATACTTTTACAGAAGTAGGTTGTGATGAGCCAACTGTCTCCTTGCTTTCAATTTCTGGAGAGACAGGCCTCCTTGCCTTTGATTTCATTCTCTTAGATTTGGATTTGGGGACTGATTTCCCTTTCCTTTTGGATTTGGGGACTTCCTCAGGTTCCCTCATTTCATCCTCTACCTCATCCATTAACTCTTGAGCCAGCCTTGCTTGCTTCTCATCTGAGTTTTCATATTGATATTCAGTGCTTGGTTGAGATTCTCTTAGCAGCCTTGAAGTCTCTTCTCTCTTGGCTTCAACAAATCTAGGATGGCTGTTGGATATGTTTAGAACTTTTCCATTCCTTATGATTACAGCCATCCATTCTCTTACACAACTGTTAGTCTTCTCCTTGAATTCCTTAATTTGCTTACCCATCAGCTTCTCTTCATCATCCTTGGGAAATGGAAAGTCCAGTTGTAACTTGTTCTTCCCATTTGCTTTTGGTGGTGAGTAGGGTCTTGCTTTGATGTAGGGTTCAAATTCTTTAACATGAGAAGGCTCAGCATCATAGAATGTAGGAGCCACAATTGCTGGAATGAGCACCTTCAGAATTGTGGTAGATATTGTTGGAGCTGAGGTTTGGCTAGAGAACAGATTTGATACAATAGATGCATTGATCAATCTTTCTGTCCTCATTATTCTTTCATTGTTCTCCTCTTTCTTCCTTTGCAGGGCTTCAATCTTGGCTAGCTTTTCCTCTTCTGTCAAGTTTGAGAAATCAAACTCTTCAGATAGAGCTACTTGTACAGGTTTGGATTTGCTGGGGGAAGCTGTGACAATGAAGTCCTGTGGATTGACCACTATGGTAGGCTGCTGCTCCCCCTCACTTGTTGCTTCCCTTCTTTCAGAAATTAAGATTTGACTTGTAGTTGCCACAGCCTCTTCCACTTTCTCCCCCTTTTTGTTAGCATCAAGGGTTTGACTAGAAGTTGGGGCTGCAACTAACTTTTCTAGCAGTTGGGTTTGCAGTTTTTGATGTTGAAGAAATTGCTCCATCTGGGATTCCATCTTTTCCACTCTTGAGTTGAGTAGTTGCACAGACTTAGCCAGGTTGTCTTCTTTGATGAACCTTTGTTGCAACACCCTCTGAGTGGCTGTAGGAGCTAGTTGCTCTAACTTGGAATCCACAGAGATCTTCACATCCTTGATTTCTTGTTTGACCTCCTCTAAGTTGGATCTCTGAATCACCATTTGCATCTTTTGTAACTTAAGGGAGTCAATTGCCTGTTGAAGAACAACCTTTCTCTGTGGATCTGCTTCTGGGTGCTCAGCTAGGGCAGATTTATATTGCCTTATGATTTCCACATCAAGTTGATGATAGGTGTAGTTGTGAGCAAATTTAAAATCATGAATACTGCTACCACCTTCATCTTCAGGGCTCTGGCTGTCTTCATCTTCAGAATCTTCAAATTCTTCACTCTCAGCAGTGGTTGGCAGAGCTTCTAAAGATTCCTTAGCTCTAAGTAGAGACTGTGAGGTGTGCACTAGGTGCATTGCCTCCTCTGCTTTCACATTGCCCTGTTGTGCCAGAATTTGATAGGCAGGAACAGGGTGAGTAAAGGTTTCAGCATCCAAAGAAATGGAGTCAATCATGGACTGATATTCTCTTTGAAATTCCATTTCCTTGGCTGCATCCTCAACCTCCATTGACTCACTAGCAATGGCTGCTTCTTCCATCCTTATTTCTCCTGTAGTCCCTTCTCTCCTCTCATCTCTCTTTTCTTGCATCAAGGGCTCCCCTTGGCTCACACCTCTCACACCCTCACCTTCACCTACTAAGGTGGAACTCTCAGTCTCTCCTTTTGCCTGACCGGAAGAAATGGCCAGCCTCTCATTATTTAGCTCTCCTTTTGCCTGCTCACAAGGCAGCCTCTCACTCCCTTCCCTCAATCCTAAAAGTGTTTCAACTACTGAGAACTCCTCCACACTTGACACAGGAATGTCAGATATAGCAGTGGTAGAGTGAGTTATCAACGGATAAGGAATATCCATTGATGGAGCAGTTATAGCTGTCAACGGATGGCTAGACAGAGGCGCATCCGTTGATGGAGAAACACTTGTCAACGGATGAAGGATATCCGTTGAGGAAGGAATAATTTTATCCGTTGAAGAGAAGACCAACACTGAATCTGTGGAGATTGATTTTAAGTTCGAGGCCACAGTCTGTGTTGAGAATTCAGGAAGGGAAGATTGATGGTCCAACAAATCATCTAAAAGATGATGACCACCAATTGCAGAGTGGGGCTTCTCCAAGAATCTTAAAGATGGAGAATCAGGAATTGATGTAGATATCATATCCACATCCAGAGATGGAGTTGGTGATGGTGGATTGTAATGTGTATCGATTTGAAGATTAAGATCAAGGGGCTGTGACTCCACATTTATTGAAGCCACATCAAACTGAGTTTGAGAAGGTACAGTTTCCTGTACTGTGTGTGCACCATGTGATTCCCCTGTGGTTTTAGATTTCACTCTTCTTCCATAGGTTTTGGAGAGTGGGCTATTTGTGTCTCTAACCCTCTTGTGCAGTGTTCCTTGTGGGGAACTTGATTAAATAGTCACACTCTGTTGAGAGAGTGTAACTAGAATTTGGCTTGTAGTTACATTAGCAGTCTTTTGAGAGACTGAAATGGTGGTTGCACTCATCTCTCCTTCCTCATCCTTAGGGCTTCTTTGATGTTCACCCTGTCCCTCACCTGTGACGCCCCGGGATCCGGGGTCAAGGATTCCGGCCGTCAAGGTCCAATTTCCGATCAATATCAATATCTCTGAGTTTTTTTTTTTATATTTGATAATTAAGCAATTGACCCCACACTAATACACACACACACACCAGTCATATGCTCATAGAACAACATCCACAATATTTAAAAGTTTTAAAGTTAACAGTTATTACAAGCCCAGAATTTACTAAGTACATTGTTGAACAAAGCTTCTACAGGAAGCACTTCAACAACTAAAGTTTATTACAACTTACACACTTAATTTACATAAGTATACTAAACCCCTTCGCTTGTCACTACCTCGGGGATGGTCGCCAGCACACGCTCAAAAGGTCGCCTTTCCCTTACCCTCTTGCGGGGTGTGGTACGGAGTATCGGCATGGGACCTAGCTGCTATATACATAAGTAGCAAGAGTGAGCTATAATAGCTCAGCAAGATAATACTGTAACTAAAATTTAAAATGTGAACAAGTATACATATATGTATATGCATATATAATAGCAGGAAACAATTAAAATCCTTAAGGAAGAATAAAGCTCTTATTTAATAATACATCATCCACTCACTATTATAAGAAAGAAATCTAAATTAATATAATATCAGTTTTTCTTCATCTGCAACCATAATCCCATCATCTCATATCATTATTCTGTTTTCAGTATAGAAATCTGAAATAATATAATATCAGTTTTTCTTCATCTGTAACCATAATTCCATCATCTCATATCATTATTCTGTTTTCAGTATAGAAATCTGAAAACCATTGTCTACACTTTCTTTTCAAAAACATTGGGGATATCTGCTGTCGCCTGATACGTTAGGACGATGATCAGTCGCCTAATCGTACCTGCTCTCTTTTTACTACCGGTAGAAAGAATGAAGATCATCCCTGGAGGAAGGCCACCTGCTAACATCCTCCATTGGCATCTTCGTGCCGTAATAAAAATAATAATAAATGTTGGACTGTGTCGCACACAGCCCTGACACAGCCACTTACGCAAGTCTGTTGCATTCCCCTTTTTTATCACATCATTATTCCCTTTTCAAAATATCATTCCACATATCATTCTCTCATATCATTTCCATTCTCGCACATTACTTCTATAATATATATATATATATATATATATATATATATATATATCATAATGCTTTGATTATGATTCAGACCTCTCTTTCATACTCAGAAATCAAATATACTTTTATATTCGTAAAATATTCCATCTATTTTAAGAGTAATGCATGATAATCAAATAATGTTTATTAAACCACTGATACTCAAAAAGAACATTTTTAATATAATATTATAACCATATAACCCTCGATAACAACTGATACCATTCGCTCTTATTCTCTTAATCATAAGGCATGTTCAATTCATGCATAATCATCTCTATACATATCCATCTCATACTCTTATTCATATTCATATACATCTTATACTCATATCCATATTCATATACATCTTCGTATATCTTTCTTTTCAATATTAATACTCAAGGAAGACAATTTCTTCACAATATAGTAATAATAGCATCACATATATATTCCATGAAATCAAATTTCTTTGTGAAGATAAGTAGTTTTACAAATAGGGATAGAAGAAATCTTGCCTCGGTTTCGATATCCTGACGGTATGGCTCGTCCCTCTTCCGGAGTTTCTATAAACACAAAAGGACCGTCGTTAGAACCACATCTCTTACTCACTACACTCTTGTATAACATTACCTTTTGAAACTTTAATATATGTTTAACGTATTCTTATTACCCCAAAGGTTCAAGAACTTATCCATTTAAAACCTTAATCGAAGTTTCAGGGGTTTTCACCATTTCCCTTAACGACCACACTCGACTGCAGAATTTCTTATAATTTTTAAATTTTGAATTTTATTGTAAGGTCAACTGGAAATAGTTCTTTGACCACACTACTACCATATCCCAAAATTTCGTGACTTTTAACAATGTTAAAGTATGGTAATTGTAACCTCAAGTTTGATACATTTACGGTTTCTCGGTTTCTGAACCGCTTTCACTAAAACTGACTTTTCTCCTAAACCGTTCATCAGATTTTAACGCACCTTATATCAAAACGATCTATGAACTAAGCTCTATCATTTCATAGTTAATTAGGAACCTGGACAGTAGGGTACCGTACGGATGCAGGGGGTCCAAAACAGGGCAACTTACATCCTAACGAAAATCGGGCATTATAACGGCTATAATTTCGTACTTTCCATAAATCCAACTCCTCCAAATCAATTATCAAACACCATAATCATCACCTACACCATGTGGTATTCTTCACCAGCCATGGTTACAATCCCAAACACTTCCATATTTAACTCAACCCACTTACAAACACATATAACATCATAATCTTAACATTTACACTACTTAATCACTAAACCAAACAATATCCACCATAAATATAAAAGAGCAAGCATGATTATACCTTCTTGAAGCTTTGATAACCCTTAACAAGCCTTTGATAATCCTTAACAACCTTACAATAGCTTGAATCAACTAAAGGAGCCATGAAAAACCAAGTTAGTTTCTTAAAGTTACTATTTATGCACTATTCATCATCACCTTCATGATTTATTTCTCAAATATGGAATGGAGTTAGAAGTTAGAATTCATAGCATACCTTAGTATATATGTAAGCAACCTTCATGAATTTTTCCATGAATTTAGATGGCTTGGAACTAGGGTTTCAAGTTTCCAATTTCCCCTTTTTTTTTTCTCTTGGCCGAATGCAATGAAGAGGATGGGGGAGGAGATTTTTTTTGTGTTTTGTTAATCCTATCTCATCTTGTCTTAATTTCTTGAGAATTCTAGAGTTTTGTGGAAAATCCTATGGTTTAAAGACTAATTTGCCCTTAATTTTGAGTTAGTGGAATATGAGATCATTAGTGATGTCATTAAGATGAGTTCATATTCTCATTTACTTATTTTCTAAGTATTATGCTACTAACCTTGGACAATCATAATGTGGTATGCACCCTTGCTAAATCACTAATCTTGGTTGCTTGGTTTCCATATTCGTCTAATCGTGGTTCGTTTCGAGTATACCTCATTATCTCAGTGGTTTTCGAAATCATTTACAAATCCAATTTCCTTTGGTATTCTCTTAACTTAATAATCCCCTGGTTTAACTTAAATTCACTAATTCCTCAATATATAATTCCTTTAGTATTTCTATACTCCTTAATATCCAAGATATAGAAGTTCGTTCGAGCTCAAAATCCTCAAAATCAAAATTCAGGAATTTCTAAAATCCATCGTCATTTCGAGTCACTTATTTTCAATGTACAACACTAATATGGTTTTTGTTTACTCATTTTCCATCCCTAGTATAGAGTACCTACACACCATTTCCCTGGATTCCTCAAGATCACTATTCATTTGGGCACTGTAGCCTTTCTAAAGTTAGGGTTATTACAGTCTTCCCCCCTTAAAAGGATTCCGTCCCGGAATCATGTTGGAAATGTCCATAAGTATCTTTCTCATTCACACCTTCTAACTTCCACACTATTTCCTTTATCCTTTTCCTTCTATAATATCTCTATCTTGTTTGCGCAGAAATACACCAACATAACTTCCTTGTCATTCATCAACATGCCATTTAGTTTATCAATAGCAGTCCTTTTACTGTCTTTTCCTCATAAATCTCCCTCTGTTTCCAGTCATTCCATATTATCTCGTCTCTCCTTCCTCTTTTGACGAAGATATCCGCCACTACATTGACCTTTTCTGAATGGTAGTGTATCTCACTTATGGTTTGACCATCTTCTGATCTCTATCATGACATAAATATTAACTCCTCAATATTCCTATAGCTCCTCTCTGTAAAATTTTCCAGAAAATAAGCTCTAATAATATTCTTTAAAACAATTGTAAGAAAATACCACCTATAATATATATTTCCTGTTCGTCTCAACGAGCTTGTGTTTTCCCAAAACACTCCTACTTTTCTTTTCATAACGTTTCCTAGCCCTTAACAGATACTGATTTTCCTTATCTATATTATTAACTTATTTATTCCATTAATTGATTAAGTCGATCCTTAACCAAAGACTTACACACAAAATTTAAATCGAAAAGCAAGTACCTGTATCCGCATCTGGTTTCGTCAATGCTTCCCCTAAGGTCATGTTGTACACTCTAGCAGTAGGCCTATTTGAAGCAGCCCCACTCTGTCCTGGCGCGTATGACCCACCTGAACGGCAATCTCTAGCAATGTGTCCTAATTTCCCACACTGGTAACACTTAACATCTCTTTTAGGGTTTGCATCAGTTGATGGGCACTGGTTAAGGTAGTGTCCTTTTTGTCCACACTTGAAACAAGTTACTCCCAGCACTCTACAGACTCCTATATGCTTCTTACCACACGTGTCACAATCTGGTAATGGTGGTCGTGATTGATTGGACTGAAATGTCCCTGAAGATTTTCCACCCTGATTCACCGTCTCATTAGTAGTCTTGTTACCCCCCGACTTTCCCACAAATTGAGATTTTTGTCCTCTACCTCCTTTGTTAAAGTAGCTTCCCTCACTTGAACCTCCTTTTGGGCCCTCAAATCTTCTTTTCTTATTCTCTCGACCTATTTGAGCCTGCTCACTCTCGGCCTCTATAATTGATGCCTTTTGAACCACTGCAGCATAATCAGTCAACTCAAATGGGGCCACTCTCGTTCGTAACCAGGGTTTCAACCCTTGTTGAAACCTTTTTGCACGTTGTTCTTCAGTACGCACAAACTCGGGAACAAACCTCGACAGTTCTGTAAATTTATTTTCATACTCTGCTACTGTTAGGTTATCCTGTTTTAACTCCAGAAACTTTAATTCCATTTGGTTTTCTAAATACCTAGGAGAATACTTTTCTAGGAACACCCTAGTGAAACGCTCCCAGGTTATCACTCCCGCTTCTTCTAAGTTCTTCTTAGCTTCCCACCAGTAATTTGCCTCTCCCTTTAAGAGATAGGCGGCAAAAACGGTTTTCTGATCTTCCTCTATCCTCAGTATTTCGAAAGCTTTCTCCATTTCTTTTAGCCATGCCCTAGCTACTACTGGGTTAGTGGTTCCCTCGAATTCTGGGGGCTTTAATGACTTAAAGGCACGAAAGGAATTAACTGCCTGATTAGGAAGAACAGGTGGTTGTTGGAGATTCTGTGGATTAGCCAAATTCTGCCTTAATAAGTCCATGAATTGGGCAAAGGGATCACCTCCCGGATTCCTTTGTTGGCCAGTTGATTCCTCTTCTCCTTCTTCATGATTTTCTTCATTATGAGCACTTTCGTTCAGTCTAGTACCTTCGATATTTCGACTTCTTTCGTCTCTCTCATTTCCTCTTGCATTCGCTCTACTATCACGTCTAGGCGGCATAGTTCTGTACATAACAATAGTCCTTATTAATTACCCGAATTTAGGTTACTATATACATCATTTCTATTGATAAAGTGTATATTTATATATACTTTAGTATGATTTTATTCTCATATTTATAGGATTTTGTAATTAATTGGGTATTTATTAATTATAGTTTAATGTTTTATTGCAGGTAATAAATAATTCCTAAAGTTGGAAGAAAAGGAGCTTAATTGAACTTTATTAATGTGGAAATTCGGATTTAATGGTGGGTCTGCGCAGCAATTCTTATTTGGGCCATATCTTGAGTTCCAGGAATCAGAATGGGGCGAAATTACAGCCCACGCGAAGGTATTGAAATTCTCTACAGGCCTGGAGCAGCCCAGAAAGCATATTCCTACTGTAGCAGTCCAGAATCAGAACGGAACAGCTGGTTACGAATTTTTACAAAAGCCCAACTTATTTTAGGAAAGAGAAATTATTATTATTAGATAAGGGTTGGAAAATAAATGGGGCGATCAGTTTTTGATATTGAGTGCGTGTATTACATTCAAAGGGAGAGAGAGAGAGAGAGAGTGGAGCAAGGGAAGAAGGAATTCTTCTTAAGCCGTAATTGCAATCATCAAAGTTGTAATTTCTTACTCTATACTCTTTGTAAACATGATTTTGATTATTCATATCATTTTGTGTTCTTCAATTATTATGGGTAACTAATTCCCAAATCTGGGAATTAGGTAGTATTCAGTGGTTAATATGTTTGTGTGATTTTATTATGTGATATCTCATTCTTGCGAATTTGTTGTTGAGCACTTAACCCAATTTAGGGAGTCATGAACCCTAGATTGTATTTTAGGGATTGTAACGATTCGGGAGATGAATTATAATTCTAGTAAATGATGCGACAAACGTAATTCAATTATTCAATTGGGAGATTAATATGCGAATTATGAGACATGTATTCCTTGGGCTTAATAACTTATAATTACGTGTTGTGTGATCATGGGAGTGACATCAATATGTATTTGTGGGTATTATGTAGTATCTTGGGAGAGAGCAATATAATCATTAGAGGAATGTTTTTAGCAAGGTATGAGGCTGAATATCACAATTTCATGCACATTCATTAATACCACTGAAGAACCCTGATTCTTGGATTGCCTTTAATTATTATTGTTAATTCACCATTTTTATTTGCTTAATTGATATTTTAGTTAATAAACAAATTCCCCAAAATTCTTCTTTACACTTCTGAACATTAAGATATTTGAAATTGAACTTGTGTTTAATTAAGTCCTTCCCTGCGAACGATAACCCCCCATATATTACGATAACAAATTGGCGCCGCTGCCGGGGAAGGCAGCAATTTTAAGTTCAGTTTAATTATTTCTTATTGTTTAGATTTTACAAAATTGTTTCCAAGACCTATCTGATTGGTTTTCTCTTTTCAGGTGCCACTACTCTTGCATGAGGCGTTCTACAAGTGCTGGAAATCTAGAATTTGATCCAGAAATCGAGCGCACTTTTCGAATTTTACTGCGAGAGGCAAAACAAAGGAAAGAGAAATCTAAGATGGGGGATGCTGAGAATGTTGAAGTTGTTAATGTTGATGAGACTTCGATTTGGGATCATGAGACGCCTAATCCAGCTAATTGCATGTACAAGACTCCAGAGATTAGTGCAGCTCAATTCAACATTAACCCAAGCTTAATTCAGATGGTTAGTAACCAGGCTTTTGAAGGGGACATAGAGCGAGAAGACCCACACCGTCATCTAGGGCGTTTTGTACAAATGTGTGGTTCTTTCAGGATCAATGGAGTTTCTAGTGATCAAATTCGTCTCCACATGTTTCCCTATTCTATAAAAGGAAGAGCCATGGAATGGTTTCAACAGCTCCCTGACACTGCGGTTGCTACTTGGGAAAGTCTTTCTACCGAGTTTTTGTCTAAATATTATCCTTCTGACAAGACTCAACAGATGAGGACTCTGATTCTGAGTTTCAAAACACAACCAGGTGAAGGCCTGTATCAGGCTTGGGAGATATATAAGGCGTTGTTAAGAAAGTGTCCGCATCATGGTTGTGAGGACTGGATGATCCTGAGTACTTTCTATGGATCATTAAATGCAGATGTTCGTTTGAGTCTGGATGTGGCAGCTGGTGGAGATTTCAAGAAAACACCAGGACCAAAGGCAAAAGCACTTCTTGAGCAGTTGGCAAACAACAATTATTCTTGGGCACCTAGTGGGACGAGCTCCGCTAAATCTGCACAAGACGCTGAAATGATTAATTTGTTGACTCTGAAATTGGATACTCTGACTCAAGAAGTACGAGGACAAAGGATGAATGTTAGTGCTATTTCTTCTCCGATGGAAGGGTACAGCGATTATGGGGCTAATCAGAATTATTATCCACCACAATTCCCAGAGGAAGCAGCTTTTATTCAGGGAAGACAGTCGTGGCCTGTGCAGAATAACTCTTACTACAATCCTAACCAGAGGCCTAATAATAATCTGTCTTATAGTAGTAATCATTCGGCCAACCCTTCCTATGCATTTCTTAAGCAGAATCAGGCTCCTGGTTTTCAGTCGCGTCCACAGTATCAAGCACAACAGCAATTTCAACCACCACCAAAGGAAAAGAAAGAACCTACTGATTGGGAGGTGGCACTCAGTAAAATGATACAAGGGACTACAGGGGCGTTTGCCAATATTGAAACAAAATTCGGAAAGATGGAGTCTAGGATGGACGAGATGGCTTCTTCTCAAAAGATGTTGGAAACGCAGATGGGCCAAATTGCTGATAAGGTTGGTGTTCGTGAGCAAGGATCACTTCCGAGTCAATCTGACCCTAATGGTAAAGAACAATGCAAGGCCGTCACTTTGAGGAGCGGAAGAGAGTTGCCAGAAATTGAGGCGATCAAGCCTAAAGCCAAGGGCCTTGAAAACGAAGCGGAGTTAGTAGAAGCTGAAGCAGAAAATTCAGAGAAGGTTGATGAAGAGAAGACAGAAAAGGAAGTCACACCAAAGGTACCATTGAAGCCTTATGAACCTCAAATTCCTTTTCCACAAAGGCTTCATAATAGGCAATTGGAGAAACAGTATGAGAAGTTCTTGAAAATCTTTCGACAATTGCATATAAATATCCCTTTCGCTGATGCTTTGGCGCAAATGCCACTCTATGCCAAGTTTCTGAAGGAGATGTTGTCAAAAAAACGGAAATTGGAAGATGTGGAGACTATTACTCTCAATGCTGAATGCAGTGCAGTCATACAAAAGTCAATTCCACAGAAGTTGAAAGATCCTGGAAGCTTCTCTTTGCCATGTACTATTGGAAAAATGGAGAATATTAAGGCCTTGTGTGATTTAGGGGCCAGTGTGAGTTTGATGCCACATTCTATTTGTAGAAGACTTGGTCTTGGAGAGCTCAAAAAGACAAGAATTTCGCTTCAGCTGGCTGATCGTACTGTGAAGTATCCTCTAGGAGTTATAGAGGATGTCATTGTCAAAGTGGATAAATTCCTTATCCCGTGTGATTTCGTGGTGTTGGAGATGGATGAAGATGTGGAAATGCCCATCATCTTGGGGAGGCCATTTTTGGCTACAGCTGGAACCACAATAGATGTCAAAGCTGGTAAATTGACATTAAACGTTGGTGATGAGAAGGTTGATTTTGATTTGAACAAAGCCATGCAGATGCCTTCATTTGATTCTACATGTTTCACGGTTGACGTAGTAGATGAGATGGTAAATCTTGAAAATGAACACTTAGTGGAGACAGAACGAGCTTTAGATGATACAGCAGTTGAAGACTCGCTTGATATGGAAGACACAGGTACGCCGAGAATTGAGATGGCATTTTCAATTTCAGAGGCACCTCACTGAAACCTCTTCCTGCTAATCTAAGGTATGCTTTTCTTGGTCCTAATGATACATACCCTGTGATAGTGTCCGCTTTGCTTCATGATGATGAACTCGATAAATTATTACATGTGCTTAGGCAATTTAAATCATCAATTGGTTGGACAATTAAAGATATCAAGGGAATTAGCCCCGCTCTTTGCATGCATAGGATTGCATTAGAAGATAATCATAAGCCTGTGATTGAGGGTCAAAGAAGATTAAATCCTAATTTGCAAGAAGTGGTTAAAAAGGAAATCACTAAGTTGTTAGATGCTGGAATTATTTATTCTGTGCCACATAGTCAATGGGTTAGTCCAATTCATGTTGTGCCTAAGAAGGGTGGGATGACTGTTGTTCATAATGAAAAGAATGAATTAATTCCCACTAGGACTGTAACAGGTTGGAGAGTTTGTATAGACTATAGGAAATTAAATAATGCTACTCGCAAGGATCACTTTCCCCTCCCATTTATTGATCAAATGCTTGAAAGATTAGCGGGTAATAAGTATTATAATTTTCTAGATGGATTCTCGGGATATTTTCAGATTCCCATTGCACCCGAGGATCAAGAAAAGACAACCTTTACTTGTCCGTATGGTACCTTTGCATATCGGAGACTACCCTTTGGCCTGTGCAATGGCCCTTCAACTTTTCAAAGACTTATGACTGCTATTTTCTCTGATTTTATAGGAAGAACCATGGAAGTCTTCATGGATGACTTTACTGTATATGGTTCTTCCTTTGATACTTGTCTAACCAGTTTGTCAAAAGTGTTACAGAGATGTGCAGAAACAAATCTTGTTCTTAATTGGGAGAAGTGCCACTTTATGGTGGAGGATGGCATTGTTCTTGGGCACAAAATTTCTGAAAAAGGCATTGAGGTCGACAGGGCAAAAATTGAAGTGATTGAGAAATTGCCACCACCTTCATCTGTGAAGGGAATTAGAAGCTTTCTTGGACATGCTGGTTTTTATCGACGGTTCATTAAGGATTTTTCGAAAATATCTCGACCCCTCTGCAATCTTCTTGAAAAGGATAGTGTCTTTGAGTTTGACGAGAGTTGTCTGGATGCTTTTAACAGACTTAAGAAGGAATTGACATCGGCACCTATAATGTCATCTCCTGATTGGAGCTTGCCTTTTGAAATTATGTGTGATGCTAGTGACTATGCCGTGGGTGCAGTTTTGGGACAGAAGAAGGAGAAGCGCATGCACGTGATTTACTATGCAAGCAAGACACTTGATGATGCACAGACAAATTATGCAACAACGGAGAAAGAGCTACTTGCTGTGGTTTTTGCTTTTGACAAATTCAGATCTTATCTTGTGGGATCTAGGGTGATTTGTCTATACGGATCATGCTGCGATTCGTTACTTAATGTCAAAGAAGGATGCAAAGCCTCGTCTAATCCGGTGGATTCTCTTACTCCAGGAATTTGATCTTGAAATTCGAGACAAGAAGGGTTCTGAAAACATGGTAGCCGACCATTTGTCAAGATTAGACCAGGGAGATAGAATGGTAGGAAGTGATATACCTATCAATGATAAATTTCCGGAAGAACAACTGCTAGCTGTCTCTTTGTCTACACCATGGTATGCAGACTTCGTAAATTATATCGTGGGAGGTATTGTGCCAAGTGAACTTACTTATCAACAAAGGAAGAAATTCTTATTTGACGTGAAGCACTACTTCTGGGAAGAACCGCTACTTTACAAGGAATGCGCTGATGGAATAATGCGGAGATGTACACCTCATGAGGAGATTCATGATATCCTCAGACATTGTCATTCTCTAGAGTGTGGAGGTCATAACAGTAGCATGAAGACAATTGCAAAAATTTGGCAGTCGGGTTTCTATTGGCCGACTATGTATCAAGATGCAAGGAACTTTGTTGCAACATGTGATCGGTGTCAAAGAGCTGGAAATATTTCAAGAAGAAATGAAATGCCTTTGCAATCTATCCTTGAAGTTGAGATTTTCGATGTGTGGGGGATGGACTTCATGGGTCCATTTCCATCTTCTTATGGGAACAAGTATATTTTGGTGGGAGTGGATTATGTGTCAAAATGGGTTGAAGCAATTGCATCTCCTACAAATGATGCTAGAGTAGTGAAAAAGTTCCTACAAAAGTATGTCTTCACCAGGTTTGGAGTCCCAAGGGCTATTATCAATGATGGGGGCTCACACTTTTGCAATAAACAGGTGGAGGATCTTTTGAAGAAGTATGGCGTGACACAAAAAGTGGCGACTCCGTATCATCCACAAACGAGTGGCCAGGTTGAAATCTCAAATCGCGAGCTTAAGTCAATTTTGGAGAAAACAGTGGCGACTTCAAGAAAAGATTGGTCAACAAAGCTTGATGATGCTCTTTGGGCGTACAGGACAGCATTTAAAACGCCTATTGGAATGTCTCCGTATAGGTTGGTATTCGGGAAAGCTTGTCATTTGCCCGTTGAGCTTGAGTACAAGGCATTTTGGGCAACAAGAAATTTGAATCTAGAATTGAAATCCGCGGGAGTGAAGCGTTTGTTACAACTTGATGAGCTTGAGGAATTTAGGCTCCAAGCTTATGATAGTTCTAGAGTTTACAAGGAAAAGACAAGACGATGGCACGACAAGCACATCCAAAAGAAAGAATTCGAAGTTGGGCAAAAAGTTCTATTATTCAATTCAAGGCTCAAACTTTTCCCAGGAAAGCTGAAATCAAGATGGTCAGGACCGTTTGAGATTGTGAAGGTATATCCTCATGGTGCTGTTGAGATTACTAGAGAGGGATCAGATGTGTTTAAGGTGAACGGGCAGCGATTGAAGCCATACCTTATTGGAGATGATATGGAGAGAAGAGATTGTGTTCTTCTCACTGATCCTAACACTTAATCAATGATGGCGTCGAGCTAATGACGTTAAACAAGCGCTTATTGGGAGGCAACCCAAAATTTTGTAAGTTTAGTAAATTTGTATTGATATATATATATATTTTTTTAGACTAGATATTATTATCATTATTATAGATATTATTATTATTATTATTATTATTCATAGACATAGATATTTTTAAATTTTTTTTATTTTTTTTATTACTCCCACAAGGTGCCTTGATGAATTTTTATTAAGTGTTTCAGGAATTTTCAGGGGATGGAACAATTGAAAAAAAAAAGAAAAAAAAAGAAAAAAAAAATATAACAGGAGCAACAAGATGTGCATGGTGAGCATTTAAACACACGGTGAGCACATGAGATTGTATAAAAAAAAAAAGGGAGGAGGGCAGAGATTTATGAATGGGCATGCGCATATTTGTGAAGATCGTGCATTTACTTCTGGAGTGCAAGGTTGCGCGAGCTTCAATTTCCGCCCCAAGCTGTTCCCGAGCCTGCGTTCCAAGCCTGGAAATAAAGAAGAACCTGATCCGAACCTGTTGCTTTGGAGTTATCCGAACCTATTGCTAAGTAACCGTGCCTCAGCTTCGGGACTTCCGTACCTGCCTCCAAACCTAGCTAGCTGTGGCATGAATGTCGTTGAAAAATAAATTCTGAGGGAGCAGGGAATTGAACCCCTGACCTGGGCGTGTTAGGAGCTCTTATTTGGACAACTGAACCACTTGAGCTACACTTTGTATGTGCTATGGAGTGGACTAAGATATATATAAAGACCAGCTGGCAGCCTTTTACAAAAATAAATGGAAATTTTGGAGGAGCAAGGAGTTGAACCCCTGACCTTGGGTTAACAAGAATTCTATTTGCACCATCCAACCACTAGTGCTGTCAATTATTTGGTGTTAATATTTGCAGCATCCTTTTTATAAATGCAAGCTTCGCCCAGGAGTTTAAGCAACGGAGCCAGCATTTCTAATTCTTTTTCGAGCCAGACTTCAAGCTATGCATTTGGGGAGTATTTCTTAACTTTTCTTTGTACAATTGTGTACATTATTATTATTATTATTATTATTATTATTATTATTATTATTATTATTATTATTTTATTTATTTTTAGGATTGTTTTAATTAGATATTTGTCAATGAGGACATTGACCCATTTAAGTGTGGGGATGTGTTTCATAGTTGTATATAGAGTCATTAATTAAAAAAAGAAACATATAAAAAAGTCAGAAAATTAAAATTACAAAAATAATTCTAGCCTTGTGAAGATTACTTGTTGTAATTTGCCTTAATTCACCCATGCATGCTATAGTAATTTCGTGCTCTTGACGCTTTTGATTGATAAGTGACGTGCTTTGTTCTTGTGCACACACATACACTAGTAAGTTGAAACTGGTAGACTTAGTGAATGTCTTAAGTGATTAGAATGACATGAATATGTGCAAGATGACTTGGTTTGCATGCTTTGAGTACAAGTAGGTGCGTTAGAGAGACTTTTACCTGGGATTGATTATGCTTTGCCGCACCAAGCGAGTTTTGAGCCTATATGCATATTTTTTGCAGTTAATTCGTTTGCTTGAGTTTCCACATGTTGTTTACATTGCTAGCACTTACTTGAGATCTTTCTTGAAATGCATGACGCTATTTGTTGATAAGATGATAAAGGCACTTAGGATAACCTCATATTTCCTATATTACCACACCATTTATTCATCATCAATTAGTTACCCCGTTGAGCTTAATCATATTTTTTCGGAGACACACCAAATTACTTGCCTATATCCTTTTTCTTGTATTGGCCTTACATTAATCTTGAACCAAATTGTCAAAGGCTAGTATAGTGCTTAAGGGAGTAATAAGGTGTTAAAGGGGGGGTTTATTTTTTATCATACTTTTGGGAATATGTTGGTTGGGTTGTACTTGTTAGTCGAATTTTATAATAATATCGTTGGATCATTGTACCTATTTATATATTAGCTCCTTAGCTCTGGAAAAAAAAACAAAAAAAAGAGAAAAAAAAAAAGAAATTGAAAAAAAAAAAGAAGAAAAATTTATTTATACGAGAGCGTATTTATGTTTCTATGATCCTTATTTGTTCGACTAATAAGTTATTTGTTGGAAGAATAAAAATCCAGGTGTGGGGATGATAGATAGGGAGTTGAATGATTTACTTTGTTGGGTACTAGCTTTTGACACTTAACCTGTTTTGGCTTTACTTGACATACCTTGTCCCTATCCCATATTACAACCCGAATAAAGACCTTTTGATTATCATCAGTGGTGTATGTTGTGTTAGAGTGAGATTAATTGCGAGTGTGAAGCATGTTTATGATTTGTTGGAATAGAGTGATACACTTAACCTTGTTTTTGAGTGAATATTCATTTGTGAGTGAAAGGTGAGTTGTTACTTGTTTTGGTATAGGAGATCCCAGGTTTAGACTTAAAGATGTGTTTCTTGTGGGCTTAGCATGCTTACTAACTATTTTTCCACTTGACATGAAATTTTGTGATCTTATGCATGTTCATTGAGTAGACTATGTGAATACTTGCACCTTCAACACCAAGGCATCGCATATTCATTTTGATTCTTAAGTTGATGGAGCATGAGAGGACTTGTATGTGTGGTGTTGTATTGGCATTCAATCTTTTGCATGAGCTAGATGGATTTTGTGGGTACATTCACTATAGGCCCTCACGAGACCTCACTCGTACACTAGGGCTACCTAGGGATTTAAAGGGCTTGTTGCATATGCTAAATGTAACCGTGATCACCTACGGAAGTGGTACTAGTTAGTTTAGTGTATTATATTAGTTTGCACGAGGACGTGCAAAAGACTAAGTGTGGGGATATTTGATAAAGTGTATATTTATATATACTTTAGTATGATTTTATTCTCATATTTATAGGATTTTGTAATTAATTGAGTATTTATTAATTATAGTTTAATGTTTTATTGCAGGTAAAAAATAATTCCTAAAGTTGGAAGAAAAGGAGCTTAATTGAACTTTATTAATGTGGAAATTCGGATTTAATGGTGGGTCTGCGCAGCAATTCTTATTTGGGCCATATCTTGAGTTCCAGGAATCAGAATGGGGCGAAATTACAGCCCACGCGAAGGTATTGAAATTCTCTACAGGCCTGGAGCAGCCCAGAAAGCATATTCCTACTGTAGCAGTCCAGAATCAGAACGGAACAGCTGGTTACGAATTTTTACAAAAGCCCAACTTATTTTAGGAAAGA
The DNA here is from genome assembly GCA_036435485.1 of Saposhnikovia divaricata. Classification (NCBI taxonomy): domain Eukaryota; kingdom Viridiplantae; phylum Streptophyta; class Magnoliopsida; order Apiales; family Apiaceae; genus Saposhnikovia; species Saposhnikovia divaricata. Next base: position 362,567 of record JAZHRN010000149.1, read on the forward strand.
GAAATTATTATTATTAGATAAGGGTTGGAAAATAAATGGGGCGATCAGTTTTTGATATTGAGTGCGTGTATTACATTCAAAGGGAGAGAGAGAGAGAGAGAGAGAGTGGAGCAAGGGAAGAAGGGATTCTTCTTAAGCCGTAATTGCAATCATCAAAGTTGTAATTTCTTACTCTATACTCTTTGTAAACATGATTTTGATTATTCATATCATTTTGTGTTCTTCAATTATTACGGGTAACTAATTCCCAAATCTGGGAATTAGGTAGTATTCAGTGGTTAATATGTTTGTGTGATTTTATTATGTGATATCTCATTCTTGCGAATTTGTTGTTGAGCACTTAACCCAATTTAGGGAGTCATGAACCCTAGATTGTATTTTAGGGATTGTAACGATTCGGGAGATGAATTATAATTCTAGTAAATGATGCGACAAACGTAATTCAATTATTCAATTGGGAGATTAATATGCGAATTATGAGACATGTATTCCTTGGGCTTAATAACTTATAATTACGTGTTGTGTGATCATGGGAGTGACATCAATATGTATTTGTGGGTATTATGTAGTATCTTGGGAGAGAGCAATATAATCATTAGAGGAATGTTTTTAGCAAGGTATGAGGCTGAATATCACAATTTCATGCACATTCATTAATACCACTGAAGAACCCTGATTCTTGGATTGCCTTTAATTATTATTGTTAATTCACCATTTTTATTTGCTTAATTGATATTTTAGTTAATAAACAAATTCCCCAAAATTCTTCTTTACACTTCTGAACATTAAGATATTTGAAATTGAACTTGTGTTTAATTAAGTCCTTCCCTGCGAACGATAACCCCCCATATATTACGATAACATCTATATACACAATTATATCATTAATTAACTCATTTGCACATCACAATATCTTTATCACGCGATTTGCAGCTAGTTATACCATAACCTTAGTAGGTAGTTGTATCGCCCTTAACACGATAGCCTTTTCATTAAGTCAATCGCCTTTTATACATCAATATTTTTGAGTCTCAACATTTATAAAAAATGCAGCAAAAATTTAGATAGAAATGCGCAAACTTCATTAATGTACATAAATATTTTACAATTTGGGTACAACATCTTTTACTGCTAATAATATACATCATCTAATACAAGGTTCGAAACCCAAAACATAGCCGTACATACTAATCCGATATCACAAAAGTACTACTAACTGTCCTCTAATCAGACTGGGATTAAAACAGTGAACAACAAACTAATCCCCAAAATGACATCAACAAGATGACTAGTCTGATTAGTGACGAAACTACTATCCCGGCTCACAACCCTGCCCTGACAACATCCCGTATCTGGACTACCATGGTATTAACCGTATCAACTATCTGGGCCCTCCATGCCGGGTCTCCTCTATCACCCAACAACCTCCTAATATCTCCTAATGCTCGTAGTTCAATACTGATCATCCCCAGAGACATCCCATCCGGGATAATCCCTCCTCTCCCTCTCTCTAACCTCTGTAGAAGGGTGTCTATAGTCCTGCGGGACTCCTCCAACTGTCCCTGAAGGGCAAAGTACTCGGTCAATAAGGTAGCTGAAAGTGGGTCACCCGCCGGTAGGGGTGCCTCCTGAGGGGGTACAGCTAGGGGAGGTGCATCCACCGGTGGATGTGGTGGAGGTGCAAAGGGTGGGGATGGAGGAACCGACTCTGTCTCAGCATCCTCTGAAGGATCCTCCTCCTCCTCAAAAAAACCAAAATGCCCTGGAGGGGTAAACTGCTCAAAAGGATCATCTATAGGGTCAGGACTAGGTATAGGGGATGGAACTGGTGACGGCACTGGGACGGGTCGGACAGGGGTGGGAACCATCTGAATATCCCTCCACTCAATCGGCTCCTCAGGTATAACTGACAACCTAGGCCTCTTACGCAGTGGCCTCTCCTCCTCAGGGATCTCCGATCTCACTCTGGAAGGACCTGCCTCGTCAGATCCTGTAGAAGGTCTACCCATATATGGCACTAGGGCCACAGCATCTCTCCGTCTCTGCTCCTCTACCTCCTCTCTCTCTAATCGCTCTCTAGCCGCCGCCCGGCGTCTCTCCCTAAGGTCCTCAACTGCATACTCGGGGACCTCTACCCCGGCCAGCTGAAGATCTAATAGCTCCTGCTCTGACATCCCTAGCCACTGGGGGTCCTGACTCGGCTCACCCATCTCCGCTCCCTATAATAAAACATAAAATTCTATTAGTAACAGTCTAATAAATTATAATATATGCTTAAAGTAAATACTACCTGCGATATACCACCCCTGAACTTGATGGAAGTTCACAATTTATATTATAACTGATACATTTATTATTATCACTTTTGTTCTTGAGCATTATGACTCTTAGCTCTGATACCATCTGTGACGCCCCGGGATCCGGGGTCAAGGATTCCGGCCGTCAAGGTCCAATTTCCGATCAATATCAATATCTCTGAGTTTTTTTTTTTATATTTGATAATTAAGCAATTGACCCCACACTAATACACACACACACACCAGTCATATGCTCATAGAACAACATCCACAATATTTAAAAGTTTTAAAGTTAACAGTTATTACAAGCCCAGAATTTACTAAGTACATTGTTGAACAAAGCTTCTACAGGAAGCACTTCAACAACTAAAGTTTATTACAACTTACACACTTAATTTACATAAGTATACTAAACCCCTTCGCTTGTCACTACCTCGGGGATGGTCGCCAGCACACGCTCAAAAGGTCGCCTTTCCCTTACCCTCTTGCGGGGTGTGGTACGGAGTATCGGCATGGGACCTAGCTGCTATATACATAAGTAGCAAGAGTGAGCTATAATAGCTCAGCAAGATAATACTGTAACTAAAATTTAAAATGTGAACAAGTATACATATATGTATATGCATATATAATAGCAGGAAACAATTAAAATCCTTAAGGAAGAATAAAGCTCTTATTTAATAATACATCATCCACTCACTATTATAAGAAAGAAATCTAAATTAATATAATATCAGTTTTTCTTCATCTGCAACCATAATCCCATCATCTCATATCATTATTCTGTTTTCAGTATAGAAATCTGAAATAATATAATATCAGTTTTTCTTCATCTGTAACCATAATTCCATCATCTCATATCATTATTCTGTTTTCAGTATAGAAATCTGAAAACCATTGTCTACACTTTCTTTTCAAAAACATTGGGGATATCTGCTGTCGCCTGATACGTTAGGACGATGATCAGTCGCCTAATCGTACCTGCTCTCTTTTTACTACCGGTAGAAGGAATGGAGATCATCCCTGGAGGAAGGCCACCTGCTAACATCCTCCATTGGCATCTTCGTGTCGTAATAAAAATAATAATAAATGCTGGACTGTGTCGCACACAGCCCTGACACAGCCACTTACGCAAGTCTGTTGCAATCCCCTTTTTTATCACATCATTATTCCCTTTTCAAAATATCATTCCACATATCATTCTCTCATATCATTTCCATTCTCGCACATTACTTCTATAAAATATATATATATATATATATATATATATATCATAATGCTTTGATTATGATTCAGACCTCTCTTTCATACTCAGAAATCAAATATACTTTTATATTCGTAAAATATTCCATCTATTTTAAGAGTAATGCATGATAATCAAATAATGTTTATTAAACCACTGATACTCAAAAAGAACATTTTTAATATAATATTATAACCATATAACCCTCGATAACAACTGATACCATTCTCTCTTATTCTCTTAATCATAAGGCATGTTCAATTTATGCATAATCATCTCTATACATATCCATCTCATACTCTTATTCATATTCATATACATCTTATACTCATATCCATATTCATATACATCTTCGTATATCTTTCTTTTCAATATTAATACTCAAGGAAGACAATTTCTTCACAATATAGTAATAATAGCATCACATATATATTCCATGAAATCAAATTTCTTTGTGAAGATAAGTAGTTTTACAAATAGGGATAGAAGAAATCTTGCCTCGGTTTCGATATCCTGACGGTATGGCTCGTCCCTCTTCCAGAGTTTCTATAAACACAAAAGGACCATCGTTAGAACCACATCTCTTACTCACTACACTCTTGTATAACATTATCTTTTGAAACTTTAATATATGTTTAACGTATTCTTATTACCCCAAAGGTTCAAGAACTTAGCCATTTAAAACCTTAATCTAAGTTTCAGGGGTTTTCACCATTTCCCTTAACGACCACACTCGACTGCAGAATTTCTTATAATTTTTAAATTTCGAATTTTATTGTAAGGTCAACTGGAAATAGTTCTTTGACCACACTACTACCATATCCCAAAATTTCGTGACTTTTAACAATGTTAAAGTATGGTAATTGTAACCTCAAGTTTGATACATTTACGGTTTCTCGGTTTCTGAACCGCTTTCACTAAAACTGACTTTTCTCCTAAACCGTTCATCAGATTTTAACGCACCTTATATCAAAATGATCTACGAACTAAGCTCTATCATTTCATAGTTAATTAGGAACCTGGACAGTAGGGTACCGTACGGATGCAGGGGGTCCAAAACAGGGCAACTTACATCCTAACGAAAATCGGGCATTATAACGGCTATAATTTCGTACTTTCCATAAATCCAACTCCTCCAAATCAATTATCAAACACCATAATCATCACCTACACCATGTGGTCTTCTTCACCAGCCATGGTTACAATCCCAAACACTTCCATATTTAACTCAACCCACTTACAAACACATATAACATCATAATCTTAACATTTACACTACTTAATCACTAAACCAAACAATATCCACCATAAATATAAAAGAGCAAGCATGATTATACCTTCTTGAAGCTTTGATAACCCTTAACAAGCCTTGGATAATCCTTAACAACCTTACAATAGCTTGAATCAACTAAAGGAACCATGAAAAACCAAGTTAGTTTCTTAAAGTTACTATTCATGCACTATTCATCATCACCTTCATGATTTATTTCTCAAATATGGAATGGAGTTAGAAGCTAGAATTCATAGCATACCTTAGTCTATATGTAAGCAACCTTCATGAATTTTTCCTTGAATTTAGATCGCTTGGAACTAGGGTTTCAAGTTTCCAATTTCCCTTTTTTTTTCTCTTGGCCGAATGCAATGAAGAGGATGGGGGAGGAGATTTTTTTTTTTTGTGTTTTGTTAATCCTATCTCATCTTGTCTTAATTTCTTGAGAATTCTAGAGTTTTGTGGAAAATCCTATGGTTTAAAGACTAATTTGCCCTTAATTTTGAGTTAGTGGAATATGAGATCATTAGTGATGTCATTAAGATGAGTTCATATTCTCATTTACTTATTTTCTAAGTATTATGCTACTAACCTTGGACAATCATAATGTGGTATGCACCCTTGCTAAATCACTAATCTTGGTTGCTTGGTTTCCATATTCGTCTAATCGTGGTTCGTTTCGAGTATACCTCATTATCTCAGTGGTTTTCGAAATCATTTACAAATCCAATTTCCTTTGGTATTCTCTTAACTTAATAATCCCCTGGTTTAACTTAAATTCACTAATTCCTCAATATATAATTCCTTTAGTATTTCTATACTCCTTAATATCCAAGATATAGAAGTTCGTTCGAGCTCAAAATCCTCAAAATCAAAATTCAGGAATTTCTAAAATCCATCGTCATTTCGAGTCACTTATTTTCAATGTACAACACTAATATGGTTTTTGTTTACTCATTTTCCATCCCTAGTATAGAGTACCTACACACCATTTCCCTGGATTCCTCAAGATCACTATTCATTTGGGCACTGTAGCCTTTCTAAAGTTAAGGTTATTACATCACCACTCACTACCACCTTCACACTCCCCTCAAGAGTTTTGGTAGATTTTACAACAGGTGTCTTTTGAGAGACACTTGAGGTTTGCTTACTAGAATGTGATTTTGGAACTCTGGATTTGGTCACTTTGGTAGGAGCCTGTTTGGTCACAACTACAGACTCCATTGTGACACTAGAAGGCAAAGAAATTTGGGGGTTGGAGATAGGGGTTTCAGAGTTAGCAATGGTTACCTGAACAATTGGTAGATATACCAATTGTACTCCTGCATTGAGGTTCATTCGAATTAGGTCACTTAAGACTCTCTTCTCCTGAACAAAACATTGGAACTTGTTATCCGGGTTAGCAATGGATAGCTCATTCTCAGATACATGCAGTGCTAAGAGCATTAAAAATCTAGCAAAGCAGATATTCTTGCTCCTAGTTTCCTTTTTACCTAACTTTGCAGCTATCTCTACATAACTAATGTGCCAAAATTATAGAATTTATCATTTAAGAGCATACACATCATAGTTAGCATGGACTGGGTAACAGCATCAAAATTACTAATTTTGCCTGAAAAAGTTTTAATGAAGGCATCACAGAAATAGCTCCATTCTTTAACCATTCCTTTCCTAACAATTTTCCCTAAGTTTTCAGTACTAAGGGCATAATTAATAGAATTAAGCATGGCAACAATTTCAGCATCAGTGGGTACTTTCAGACAGTTATTCTCAGGCAATTTTAAACAAGCAGTTATTACATCAGAATTAACTACATAGTTTTTACCCTTTAAAGAAAAAGCAATTGTACCGTCTGTGCCATTGTACTCAGCAGATGTCCACATTTCTTCAATTACCTCGTGGATTAAGGGAGTGGTGGCAGTCATAGCATATGACAGTTTGCATTTCTTCACGAAACTCATCAAAGTGTGGTAAGCTTCTGGAGCATTCACTGTGTCAACAAAGGCCGCGAAATTGTTCTTCTCATAGGTAAACCCAGTGGAGGACATCATCTTAACAATGGGCGCCATTGAAGTGTTTGAACTTTGGTTACAGAGAGTTTTAGAGAAGAAGATGCAGTTAACTTTTGATATGCTTGAAAATGAATAAAAGTGAGATGTGAGAGTACAAGTCAGCCTTTTATATTTTTCAAGAATTAAAAATGAAATAATTAAAAGTAATTACTCCATTGGTCAAAAGTAACTGTCAGATAATAAATGAAAAGAAAATAAGTACAGCCATGATTAGATATACACGGTTACCAACGGTTATAAAAAAAATGTATATCAACGGATATAGAATGAACGGTTGAGATACAGTTTATCCGTTGATGACGTGGATAGCCTGTTACCCGTTGACATGCGAAAATCTAGTAATGTGTTTATACTATCAACGGATAAAAGGATATCCGTTGATAAGCTAATTTTGCCTTAGACAAAATTTCTGCAGAAAATTTTTCTGAAAGTTTTAACTTTCAAGTAAATCAAAACACATTTCTAGCTTCAATGCAGTGAAATCAAATATCACTAGGAATTATGACAAGTTAAGCATACCTAGCTCACCTACCAATCTTGTGAATGTGGATTCATCAAGAGGCTTGGTGAAGATATCTACAAGCTGCATTTCACTTGGCACAAAGTGCATTTCTACTGTACCATTCATCACATGTTCTCTAATGAAGTGGTATTTGATGTCAATGTGCTTGGTTCTCGAATGTTGCACTGGATTCCCTGTGATGGCAATAGCACTTGTGTTGTCACAGAAAATTGGAATCTTCTCAACTTTTAGACCATAGTCAATGAGTTGGTTTCTCATACATAGAATCTGTGCACAACAGCTTCCAGCAGCAATGTACTCAGCTTCAGCTGTAGAAGTGGAGACTGAGTTTTGTTTCTTACTGAACCATGAAACAAGCCTGTTTCCTAGAAATTGATAGGAACCTGTAGTACTTTTCCTATCAACTCTGCAACCTGCATAATCTGCATCTGAATAGCTAGTTAGATCAAAACCAGATTCTCTTGGGTACCAAATGCCAAGGTTTGGTGTTCCCTTGAGATACCTGAAAATTCTTTTAATAGCTATTAAGTGAGACTCTCTAGGGTCATCTTGAAATCTAGCACAAAGACAAGTAGAAAACATTATATCAGGTCTACTAGCTGTTAGGTATAGAAGTGAACCTACCATGCCTCTATAGCTTGAGATGTCCACAGACTTTTCCTTAGTATTCAACTCAAGCTTAGTTGCAGTGGCCATAGGTGTTTTAGCAAATGTACAATCCATTAAGTCAAATTTCTTTAAGAGATCATAAATATATTTTGTTTGACTTATGAAAATGCCCTCATTAACTTGCTTTACTTGTAGGCCAAGAAAGTAAGTTAATTCACCCATCATGCTCATTTCATACCTACTTTGCATAAGTTTGGCAAACTTTTTGCAAAGCTTCTCATCTGTAGACCCAAAAATGATATCATCTACATAGATTTGAACAAGTATTGAAGAGCCATTAATATTCCTATGAAATAAGGTTTTATCTACTGTACCTCTAATGAAGTGATTCTCCAGAAGAAATTGAGATAAAGTGTCATACCAGGCTCTTGGTGCTTGCTTCAAACCATAAAGTGCTTTCATGAGAAGATATACATATCCTGGAAATTCTGGATCCTCAAAGCCAGGAGGTTGATGGACATAGACCTCTTCTTCCAGTTCCCCATTTAGAAAGGCACTTTTGACATCCATCTGATAGACTTTGAAATTGGCATGTGCTGCATAGGCTAGAAAGATTCTTATTACCTCAAGTCTTGCCACTGGAGCAAAAGTTTCATCAAAATCTATTCCTTCTTCTTGAGAGTAGCCCTTTGCCACTAATCTAGCTTTATTCCTCACAATTATGCCATTTTCATCTGTCTTATTCTTGAGAACCCATTTAGTACCTATGACACTTCTATCATCAGGTTTGGGCACAAGTTTCCATACTTTATTTCTTTCAAATTAGTTTAGCTCTTCTTGCATTGCTAACACCCAATCTGGATCTAGAAGGGCATCTTTCACTTTCTTAGGTTCCTCTTGAGACAGGAAGCTACTGTATAGACATTCTGCTTGAGTGGCCCTTCTAGTTTGGACTCTTGAATTTGATTCACCAATGATTAACTCAAATGGATGATTTCTAGTCCATTTTCTTGCAGGTGGAAGGTTTGATCTTGCTGAGGTTGCTTCATTTCCATGAGCATGATCATGTTGATTTAGCATTGAATTTTGACCTTGAGAAACTCCCCCTGAGTTTGTTGTCCTTGCTGAATTATGAAGTTGACTGTCAATGGATGCATCATTTTGCCTGTCGACGGATGCTTGAGAATATCTGTCAACGGATGCATCTCTAATAGTGTCAACGGATGTTGCAGAATGACTGTCAACGGATGTTGCAGAATGACTGTCAACGGATGCTTCTTTTTCAGTGTAAGCATCACTTCTAGTTGGTATAACAGCTCTAGGTGGATCTCTGTGGTCATGATCTTCATTTTCCTCATCATCATCATAGTACATCCTTCCTTCACCTTCATTCTCAAATTCCAACTTTTCATGGTAACCTTCATCATTTAGGCCTAGAATCTTTTGATCATCAAACACAACATGTACAGATTCCATAACAATGTTGGTTCTTAGATTGTAGACCTTGTAGGCTTTCCCTGCTGCATATCCAACGAAAATAGCTTCATCTGCCTTTGCTTCAAATTTGCCCAAGTTATCTCCATGATTCCTTAGCACAAAACACTTACATCCAAAGACATGTAGGAAAGCTAAAGTTGGTTTCTTGTTGGTTAATAACTAATAAGGAGTCATTCCTCTAGCTTGATTGACCAAGGAAATATTCTGAGTAAAGCATGCAGTGTTGACAGCTTCAGCCCAGAAATATGTTGGTAACCTTGATTCACTTAACATTGTTCTAGCTGCTTCAATGAGAGTTCTGTTTTTCCTTTCAACAACCCCATTTTGTTGAGGTGTTCTGGCAGCAGAAAACTCATGGACAATTCCATTCTCTTCACAGAAAATCTTCATTGTGGAATTCTTGAATTCAGTACCATTGTCACTCCTGATTCTTTGTACTCTGTCTTCAGAACCATTGTTTAGTATTCTGAGGTGATTGATGATGATTTCACTTGCACAATCCTTGGAGTGCAGGAAGAAGGTCCATGTGAACTTAGAAAAATCATCTACAATCACCAGATAGTATTTCTTCTTTGAAATAGACATGACATTTACTGGACCAAATAAGTCCATATGCAGCAATTGAAGAGGATTAACAATGGATGACTCTATCTTGCTTTTGAAGGATGATTTCTTTTGTTTCCCTAATTGGCAGGCATCACACAGCCCATCTCTGACAAACTCCAATTGAGGGATTCCTCTAGCAAGATCCTTTCTTACCAAATCATTCATAACTTTAAAATTCAAATGTGACAGCTTCTTATGCCATAGCCAACTCTCATCCTTACTTGCTTTGCTGAAGAGACAAGTAATGGATTCTGAGCATGCTGAATTGAAGTCAGCTATGTAAACATTTCCTTTTCTAAAGCCTGTCAATACCACATTGTTGTCTTCCTTGGCAGAAACAATACAGGCTTCTTTTGTGAACTTTACTTCATAGTCTTTGTCACAAATCTGACTGACACTCAGCAAATTGTGCTTCAAACCTTCAACTAAAGCCACTTCTTCAATGATGACATTGTCTTTTGAAATCAGGCCATATCCCTTAGTATATCCTTTGCTGTCATCTCCAAAGGTAATTCTAGGGCCAGCTCCTTCCTTGAACTCTATGAGCAGGGTTGAATCTCCTGTCATGTGCCTAGAGCATCCACTGTCTAGGTACCATAGATTCCTTCTGTTTCCCTGCACACATTTCAAAAACAAATCAAGTTGATTTTGGTACCCAAGCTTCCTTGGGTCCTTTCTTGTTAGCCTTTGACTTTGCACTCTTAGCATTCTTCAACTTAGGTGTAGATGCTTGAGTGATGGGGTTTGACAAATGCTCATTTGCATGAATATTGGATGCATCCATGTGTGGAAAATTGGCATACATATTATTCATGTTAGGTATGTTCCATGACATTTGTGGCACATTCATAGATTGAAAGTAAGGATTAGACACATATGGCATGTTCACATATGGATTTGAAAAACTAGCATTTTGATACAAACCAGGCATAACAGGCATTGCAGGCATACATGGCATTGGTTGAGGTACATGAACAGGAGCCTTGTTGACAATCTTGCAATTAGAAGATAGATGATTGACACTATTACAATTACTACAAGTTTTCCTAGGAGCAAACTTGTCAGGAGAGTAATTGTTTTTCTTGTTGATGCCTATCTTACCATTTCTGTTCTTTTTCTTTTTATCCTCAATTTCTACCTTTTCATTATCTGATTTACCAACAGCCTTTTTGTTGTGTAAATCACCAGCCTTAGCCTTCCCACTGGATTTGGTTTTGCTGCACTCACCACTAACAAAATTCTTGTTGACTGGACCATACTTGATATCCAGTTTCCTAAGTTCCTTCTTACTAACAAACTTTTTGTTAGTCGACGGATACCTCTCATCCGTTGACGGTTCATCTGTCAACGGATGATCACTATCCGTTGATTCACAAAGAGTCTCTAGATCCTCAAGGCCAGGTTCTAGCTCCTTTTTCTTTTGAGTCCAGGTATCCTTCACAAACGATTCTATTCCCTGAACTTCTATTATGTTTTGAGAAATATTCCTACAACTTTGAAATTTAGCAATTATCCCTTGTTCTTTTTCAAGCTGGTCTTTTAAAATCAGTTCTCCTTTTAACACAGCTTCAAGTTCACTTTTAGCATTATTGCAATCAACTCTCATTTTCTCAAATTCTAGAAATTGAGTTTCTAGAGCAGCATTTCTATCACTTAAAAACAGATTAGACTCTTTAATCCTATTGTTCTCTTTAGTAAGTGATTTAAGAGTAACACTTAAGTGATATAGTTCAGTAGACATTTCATCTATAACACTATTGCATTCCTCTTTGGTGAGCTCAGAGAGATTATTAGAAAATACCTGATTCCTAGCTGAACTTGCTTCCTGCTCTCCAGAATCAGCCATTAAAGCAAGGTTGACTAACTCAACATCATCATCAGAATGATTATCATCAACAGCCCAGTCATACTCTTGGGTCAAGAATGCCTTTCCTTTCTGCCTGAGAAGATCAAAATATTTCTTCTTATAGTCAACAGCCTCAGTTGACTTTCCCTTGTTCTCAGATCTAGGTTTCCTGCATTCACTTATCATGTGACCAGCAATTCCACAATTTTAGCATTTAATTTTGGATTTATCCACATAGTTGCTTGTGGAAAAATCCTTGTTAAATGGCTTGGCCACCCCAGAGTTTCTCTTGAATTTCAGCTTAGAGAATCTCCTAGATAGAAAAGCTAAGTGCTCATCTATCTCATCCAATTCATCCTGCTGAAGAGCATTCAATTCCTCAGACACCTTTTCCTTGCTCCTGCTTGATTCTGCTCTACCTTTACAAACCTCCCTGTTTGGTGTAGAACTAGCAGTTTCTGTCCTTTCCTCCTTTTGCTCCAAGTTGGCAACAAGTGCAACTGACCCACTTTTCTTTTGAGACTTCTCAATCTCTTCATCCTGCTCCATTTCCAGCTCATAGGTCTTTAAAGTTCCATAGAGCCTTTCAAGAGTAAATGTCTTGTACTCTTGAGTGTTTCTTAGAGAAACAGTCATTGGCTTCCATTCCTTGGGCAGTGATCTCAGAAATTTGAGATTAGAATCTTTAACTTGATAGATTCTTCCATACAGTTTCAAACCATTTAGTAGCTTTTGAAATCTACTAAATGTATCATTCAATGTTTCTCCACTCTTAAAGTGAAAATGTTCATACTGTTGGATTAGTAGTTGCATCTTGTTTTCCCTTACCTGTTCTGTTCCTTCACACAGGGTTTGAACAGTGTCCCATACTTCCTTGGCGGTAGTACAGTTAATAACATTGTCAACCATGTCTGTTTCTAGACCATTGAACAGAATATTCATGGTCTTTTTGTCTTTGTGGACTTCTGCAATATCTTCAAGACTCCACTCAGAAACAGGTTTGGGAATGAGAGTGTCAGGCACATCATCAGCCAGGCCAACTCTTGTTGCTGTCTTCATTGGAACGTGAGGACCCTTGTCAATGCAATCCACAAAGCCCTCATCAATAGACGAGAGATGTAGACGCATTTTTACTTTCCAGTGAAAGTAATTTTCTCTATCAAGAACTGGAATCTTTACTCCATAATCCTTCTTAGACATATTGGAAGTGTGTTGTGTTGGGACAATCAGATCTTGGCACTGCGAATTTTGATACACTAAATTAACGAGTACGAATAGAAAAGTCACCTTGTTAACGGTTGATTCCACGCTCTTCTATTGTATTCCCAAATTCCCTTGAGCGAAGTGTGGCCTTCGTCTTCTCAAGTTTACCTCTCTTCTTGCTCCTGGGTGGCTACCAATTTTTTTCGACCACCCCCCAGCAAGAAGAGAATAAGAATATATATAGGCTACAATAGGGATCATGGATAATTAGGTTGGGCCTTCTAATTACATCTTGAGCCTAGCCCAATGTAATTAAATATTAATTCAATCCACTAAAGAATTAATATTTGCACTACCTTTCCTAATACCGTAATTTAATTAATTAATTCGGTTCCAATATTATTTGCTTATTAAATTCCCCATGTTTAAAATATCGCATGTCCATTAATTAAATAAATTACTGATAATTCATTTAATTAATATCTTTTATCCTTGATTATCCACTCAACCTTTATTTAATTATGCCGGAATAAATCCACCTGCAGGGTTTCACATAATTAAATCTTTTTGAGCTTTCAAGGGGACATCATTAACCCGAATATTATCAGGACATGGATTCCTTCAATAAATAATATCCCACCATATATATTATTTCATCACCCAAAATATAATGAAATAAATCAAAAGAATTATTTCATATATAAATCAAAGCATGTAAATAATATATACGTGTCAATTATTATTTCCGGATTAAGAACCTAAGCATTAATAATAACATAGAATCTTAGTTCACCTCCTTAATCAGTATAAGGGAACAATTCTAAATTTGATCCTGTTCAATATACACAAAGTATACTAGTATTATTTATTAGTCAATATAAACTAATCTAAATAATACTACAGCCATTCCAGTGGATTGTCTAACTCCACCTGTGCTGTGAACCTTATTATATTATATAAACCGTATTTAATAATCTAATATTCTGTATCCCATTTGATACTAGATTATTCACAATATATAATATTTAGACAACATGTAAACATTTAAATGATTCTCAATTAAACCGGCCAGAAATAAATGTAAATACTTCAAATAAATATTTTCAGTATACACCAACAATCTCCCACTTATACTCAAAATATTCTATGAGTATATCAGTGTTTATTTAATCCACTATTACACAGAAAACTATGTGTCCATCCATCTGACTCCTATCGCTTCCACATGCCTGTCAAAAACTTTGGCTGGCAAACTCTTTGTGAAAGGATCTGCCCGGTTGTCTTCTGATGATATGTGAGCCACAACTATATCTCCTCGCTTTACGATTCCTCGTATGAGATGATACTTACGTTCAATATGTTTAGCTGCCTTGTGATCTCGCGGTTCCTTCGAATTTGCCACAGCACCAGTGTTATCACAATACACTGTGAAGCTCCTAGGCAAATTAGGTACCACATCCAAGTCCAAAAGGAAGTTCCTGAACCATACAGCCTCCTTTGCAGCCTCAGAGGCCGCCACGTACTCGGCTTCCATGGTAGAGTCTGCAATGCATTTCTGCTTTACACTCCTCCATATAACGGCTCCACCTCCCAAAGTAAAAACATATCCCGAGGTCGATTTCCTCTTATCCCTATCTGATTGGAAATCTGAATCAGTATATCCCAAAGGAAATAGATCTGAGGCCTTGTAAATTAACATATACTCCTTAGTCCTTCTCAGGTACTTGAGTATAGTTTTTACTGCACTCCAATGTTCCTGACCTGGGTTCGACTGATATCTACTAACCATGCCTACAGCAAAGCAGATGTCAGGCCTCGTACATAACATAGCATACATTAAGCTTCCACATGCCGAAGCATAAGGAACTGCTTTCATGCTCTCTATATCCTTAGGTGTCGAAGGACACTGCTCCTTGGATAGAGCCACTCCATGCTTAAAAGGTAGAAAACCTTTCTTAGAGTTCTGCATGTTAAAACGAGCTAATACTTCATCAATGTAGGGCTCTTGAGATAAAGCCAACATCCTTTTCTTGCGATCCCTTATTACTTTGATCCCAAGGATGTATGCCGCTTCACCTAAGTCCTTCATTTCAAATTGTTTGAACAACCATGCCTTTATTGATGACAACATCTTAACATTGTTTCCAATGAGTAAAATGTCATCAACATACAGTACTAGAAAAACCACTGCATTACCCTCACTTCTCTTATACACACATGATTCGCTTGGACTTTGATCAAATCCATATGACTGGACTGCCTGATCAAAACGAATATTCCAGTCCCTAGAAGCTTGTTTTAGTCCATAAATAGACCTCTTAAGCTTACAAACAAGATGCTCTTGGCCTTCCTTAATGAACCCTTTTGGTTGTTGCATATAGATGGTTTCCTCAAGACTTCCATTAAGGAAAGCTGTCTTGACATCCATTTGCCAAATCTCATAATCGAGATGAGCTGCTATAGATAAAAGAATCCGGATCGACTTAAGCATAACAACTGGCGAAAAAGTTTCCTCATAATCGATCCCTTCTTTCTGAGTATACCCTTTCGCAACAAGTCGTGCTTTCCAGGCTTTCACCTTTTTGTCAGATCCTCTTTTCTTCTTGTAGATCCACATACATCCAATGGGTTTTACACCTTTGGGTGGTTCCACGAGCTCCCAAACTTGATTAGAATACATAGATTCCATCTCAGATTCCAATGCCTTTTGCCAAAGATCTGCATCTTTATCTAGAATTGCTTGTTCGTATGTCCTGGGATCCTCATCATGTTCACCAGAGACCAAGTCCGAGGACTCTCCCAAAAACATGAATCTATCAGGTTGTTGAACAACCCTCCCACTACGACGAAGCACCGGTGTGGTATTAGTGACAGGTTGTGCATTTTCTTGTGGTTGATCTACTTGTACTATTGGCACTTGGGGATTATCTGTCCCTCCCACTAGTTCCTCTAAAACGATACTACTCATGGGTTTGTGTTTCATTATATAGTCTTCTTCTAAGAATCTAGCATTGGTGCTAACAATGATATCTCGATCCCTAGGACTATAAAATGAATAACCTTTCGTTCCCATGGGATAGCCTACAAACAGCCTTACTTCTGTACGAGATTCTAACTTGGTCGCGTTCTTGTTCAGCACATGTGCTGGACAACCCCAAATCCGAATATGTCTTAGACTTGGTTTGCTACCAGTCCACAATTCTATTGGAGTCTTGGGAACCGACTTAGAAGGTACCAAGTTTAGAAGGTAAGCCGCTGTTTCTATAGCATATCCCCAGAACGACTTGGGTAAATCTGAATAACTCATCATCGATCTAACACTCTCTAAAAGAGTCCGATTCCTTCTCTCTGCTACACCATTCTGCTGAGGTGTGCCAGGTGCAGACAACTGGGATGCAATCCCATTTTCTGATAAATATTCCCTAAATTCTCCAAGCAAGTATTCGCCACCACGATCTGATCGTAGTGACTTGATACATTTTCCAAGATGTCGCTTCTCCGCACTTGCTTTGTATTCTTTGAATTTTTCAAAGCACTCAGACTTACGGCGCAACAAATAAATGTACCCATATCTAGAATAATCGTCAATGAAAGTGACAAAATACTCATAACCTCCTCTTGCTTGGATACTCATAGGTCCACATAAATCAGTATGAACCAATTCTAACACTTCTTTAGCTCTATTCCCCTTTGCTTTAAAAGGCCTATTAGTCATCTTACCTTCCAAGCAGGATTCACAAACTGGAAATGGCTCCACTGCCAACGAGCCTAATGGCCCATCTACTACCAGTCTTTGAATCCTCCTCAAGTTAATATGACCTAATCTTAAGTGCCAAAGATATGTTTGGTTCAATTCAGAAGGTTTCTTTCTTTTATTTGAGCTAGAAAGAATGTTATTAGTTTCCTTATGTTGCAGCATTGGTTGGATAGGATTAATAATATATAAATTGTCTTGCAATGTACCAGAACATATAACTCGTTTATTCATCATAATAGAAACATTACGATCCAAACAAACATTATAACCATCCATGGCAAGTTTAGAAACCGAAATTAAATTCCTTCTAAACGAAGGTACATAAAGACAATTGTTCAAAACCAAAATCCTATCATCGCCAAAAGACAATGTAATTATTCCAACTGCAACTACTGCTACTTTCGTAGCATCTCCCATGAACACATATATCTCGCCATCTCTAAGCATTCTGGATTGCTGGAACCCCTGCATAGAGTTACAAACATGGTCAGTGGCTCCTGTATCTACACACCAAGTGCTCGTAGATATAGCCGCTATATATGTTTCTGTAACTAGAGAAAGAGACATACCAGTATTGTTTGTCTTCTTAGGAAGAGGACAATCCTGTTTCCAGTGACCTGACTGCTTGCACCTGAAGCACTTGCCCTCTGGCTTTTTCACACCACCTTGAACTCCCACTGCATTAGCAATCTTTCCAGCTTTCCGTGTCTGAGTCTTTTTCTTCTTCTTACCTTTCGGCTTAAATGAAGAAGCTTTCTCGGCCACATTCACTTGAACATTCTGCTTAAAGAGTCCTTCAGCTGCCTGAAGTTCTGTCAGAAGTTCCGCAAGACTATACATCCTTTTGTTCATGGTGTAATTCAAGCGGAACTGCTCAAAACTTTTGGGCAAGCTCATAAGGATGATATCGATCTGGGTTTCCCCATCAATATCAGCACCAAGGATCTCCATCTCATTCAGATGAGACATCATTCTGAGAACATGATCCCTTACAGGTGTTCCTTCAACCATCTGAGTGTTCATTAAAGCCTTCATTGCTACTTGCCTAGCAGCCCTATTCTGTTCTCCAAAAAGTTCCTTGAGATTATAGAGCATATCTGAAGCAGTGGGCATAGCCTGATGCTGATGCTGCAAAACACCCGACATTGCTGCCAGAATGTAACATCGCGACATCTCATCAGCCTTAATCCACCGCTTATAATACTCCTTCTCACTTTCAGGAGCATCTTCAGCAGGCTGGTCTGGCTTGGGTTCATAAGTACAAAATTTGTACTCCTCAGCAGTCAACACTATGTCCAAATTACGTTTCCATTCAATATAGTTCGGTCCAGTAAGCTTGTTATCCTTAAGTATGGTGAATAGTGGATTAAAGCCCATAGTGATCTAATCCTGAGAATCATACATGTAACACATAATCAGATAGTTGCATAAATCTTAAATCCTATTGGTTTCCTCTAACAATTAATTAAAATTAATGCACTAATATTTAAACACCATAAGTATCTGGTACGTCACGATGGATGACATATATACCACTTAAATCCGTTTAAATATTACTTCGGTCCTATTACTAAATAATACGCCACGTTAGGGTGGACTATATATTATTTTTCATAGCTAAGTGTATACCATTATTAAATCTTAAATTAATAAAAAGACTGGATACCACCATTAAATATTTCAAATCAATAATCGATAATAGGATAATTCCCAGATCGGGGGGAGCATTGTCAAGAGGCATCACTTAAGACCCCTTTCTAGACAGAATCATCCTTTCTCTCAATATCAAAATCTATATTCAATCAGTGGTACCCTTCTAATTAATTGAATTCTATGAAACTTGGTACGCCACGATGGGTGGCATGTATACCTTTCAATATTCGTAATTAATTTAGGAAGTTTGTTCTAGTAATATCCATAACACTACCTGACACCATAAATCATACGCCACGATGGGTGGCATGTATATAATTTATATTCGTCTCGATGTTAAATTACATACAAACAATAATGGAGACCATGGGATTTAATTCCTAATTAATTCCCTCACCCACTTAGAATTTTTATTTAAAATTGAGGAATTTTATCTAGATGCATCGCCCTATGTTATTTTTTCGAGGTACACATGTTATAAAAATAACAAAACAAAGAACACATAACATAGCAGCATGCATCATAAAATTAAAGCAATAAATAAAATTAATGTCCATGTCGTCCTAATTATGTTAAACATGCAATTAAAAATTACACACATAATTAACAACACACATAATAATTATTTAAAGCAATAATTAAAAAATTAAATAGCGGAATTAAAATTAAAAAATATAATTTAAATCCACTATTATGGCCCCTTTAAAAATAAATAAATTTTCAGCCCTTTATTTTGCTGAAAAAAACATTTTTCTGCCATAAATCTGCTGTGGCGCATTCACGGCCTGCGTTACAGCCCTGGAACTGCTGTAACGCATGTGCGTCATGCGTTACAGCCTGTTACAGGCCTGTCACGCATGTGCGACATGCGTTACAGCCTGAACAGACCTGTAACGCAGTCTTCACATGCGTTACAGGCTTCAGAAGAGATTTTTCCACGCGCGCGCCTGCTCCTCTGTTTCCTGTTCTGCAGATCTTGTTTCTGTTCGACTTAGTTAATCAACACAGCCATCAAGTAGCTTCGCAGCGGACAAAATTGTTTCTCCGATTTGATTTCCGATCGAACGTAATTGTTACAAAATACCCGGATTTTTACATAATCCATCAAACAATTACATACAAAACAGATCTAATACAAAACTAATTTTGTAAATCTATTCTAACACGATCAACCCTCGTGTTTTACAACCACGATAAACCACGTGGAAACCAAACAAAATAACCACGATTAAACCACGTGGGATCCAAACACATAATTAAAATTACATGGCCATAATAGTGGATACTAAACAACCTGCAAAAGATTATTATCCAAGCACACCACTATACACATGCATATATAATTACGACATGGACATCGTATCAAAATTCGCAGAACCAATTAACCAGGCTCTTGATACCAATTGTTGGGACAATCAGATCTTGGCACTGCGAATTTTGATACACTAAATTAACGAGTACGAATAGAAAAGTCACCTTGTTAACGGTTGATTCCACGCTCTTCTATTGTATTCCCAAATTCCCTTGAGCGAAGTGTGGCCTTCGTCTTCTCAAGTTTACCTCTCTTCTTGCTCCTGGGTGGCTACCAATTTTTTTCGACCACCCCTCAGCAAGAAGAGAATAAGAATATATATAGGCTACAATAGGGATCATGGATAATTAGGTTGGGCCTTCTAATTACATCTTGAGCCTAGCCCAATGTAATTAAATATTAATTCAATCCACTAAAGAATTAATATTTGCACTACCTTTCCTAATACCGTAATTTAATTAATTAATTCGGTTCCAATATTATTTGCTTATTAAATTCCCCATGTTTAAAATATCGCATGTCCATTAATTAAATAAATTACTGATAATTCATTTAATTAATATCTTTTATCCTTGATTATCCACTCAACCTTTATTTAATTATGCCGGAATAAATCCACCTGCAGGGTTTCACATAATTAAATCTTTTTGAGCTTTCAAGGGGACATCATTAACCCGAATATTATCAGGACATGGATTCCTTCAATAAATAATATCCCACCATATATATTATTTCATCACCCAAAATATAATGAAATAAATCAAAAGAATTATTTCATATATAAATCAAAGCATGTAAATAATATATACGTGTCAATTATTATTTCCGGATTAAAAAACCTAAGCATTAATAATAACATAGAATCTTAGTTCACCTCCTTAATCAGTATAAGGGAACAATTCTAAATTTGATCCTGTTCAATATACACAAAGTATACTAGTATTATTTATTAGTCAATATAAACTAATCTAAATAATACTACAGCCATTCCAGTGGATTGTCTAACTCCACCTGTGCTGTGAACCTTATTATATTATATAAACCGTATTTAATAATCTAATATTCTGTATCCCATTTGATACTAGATTATTCACAATATATAATATTTAGACAACATGTAAACATTTAAATGATTCTCAATTAAACCGGCCAGAAATAAATGTAAATACTTCAAATAAATATTTTCAGTATACACCAACATGTTGATCTTTCAACTTCAAATATGTTAGAAGCTCGCTCTGATACCAATTGTTATTCCCAGATTACACACTTGTATAATTGTAGAAGGGGGGGTTGAATACAATTCTTGATATTTATAAATTTCTGATAAGAACTCCAGAAATCTATACTTAGATAATTGCTTGTAAAAAGATTAATGCACAAACACATAAAAAATCAGGTGGTTAAATGCACCACCTGAAGCTTTTATTCGAAGAAAACTCTGTGATACAAAAGTACACAGCTTCTGTTTTACAACTCTTTGCTTTCTAAGAATATTCAATAGAAACCCTAAGCAAAATGTATCTGTTTTCTTTTTCCTACAAAGAGTTGCTACACTTGGTTATAAATCCCAAGTTTTACAAGTACTACTGGAATAAGATAATATTAATCTAATTCTAGTTGACCTGCTACTACACTCCAAATACACATGTAGCCGAAAGGTTGTCCTTGTGTTCAGACATGTCTCATGCACCTTTCTTGTATTCATAGTGTAAACGGAATGCTTCTTTCTTCTGTGTTTCCAAAGTATGGCTGCCATACTGCTTTTTGTATCTACTATCAACCCATGTGATCTGTCAGTCAAACATGTCCTTATCAACTGCCAATCCCCAGCTAATCATAGAAGACAGTGTCAATGATTATCCGTTGATATTGTACACTGACATCCGTTGATGATGTATTGAGCGGTATCCGTTGATATTGAGATTTGAGCTGTATCCGTTGATAGAGTGGATTTGAGTTGTATCCGTTGATAGAGTTTTGTCTTCATCTGTTGATACACTTTCACTTAGACAGAATTACATAGCATAGCTTATTTACAATTGGCTACCCTATTCTGCCTATCCGTTGATGGTCAACATGACTGTGGATAAAAACACTATCAACTGATAACATAGAGATACTGCAGTATGCTACAAAACCTCATCCGTTGATGAGCTACCTGTCAACGGATAGAGTTATAAATCCTCATCCGTTGACAGCTACAAAACCTTATACAATTTGATTGATTGTGAAGTTATCATCAAGTACAACATATTCCTAACAATCATAGATTATGAACCATCAATTTAGCTAATTAAATCAATTTAGCTATTATGCCAGATTTGGGCATAACAACTACCCCCCGAGTCCATATTGCCATTGAAGATGCGATGTGGACTCAAGAAATATCAGTTGTCACCGCGAAGCGAGCCCAAGAATAGATATAACCGTTGGAGTAGTCGCGACCCCAAGAATTTGAAAGGTTTTGACAGCTGTTGTGTCTCGAGGTGTGTGTCCAACGGACGAGATTGCAACACGTGTCCCATGTCTTTCTCTCTCCTGATGGCTATATATACCCCTGTCACTATCATTTCCTTTTTTAATTCTCACAAACACATTGTCGAAGTGCTGTCAGTTTGCTCTCAGATCAAACGCAAAGAATTTTCAAGCGATCCGAAATTTCTTTCGATTTCCTCAACCTTCTTCAAGAAAAAGTAAGTCTTTTCTCTCTTCTTGCATTTAATTTATTGTTCTTCATTATAATTGCTTGATTAGATAGCTTTAATCGCATGCGAAGTGAACCCAAATAACTACGATCCCAAAATGCCAATTTTATGATGCGACCTCTCCTCGCTGTTATAGGAGTACGATCCGTAATTACTTAGATAGAAACATAGGTTAAGGACGTTAGCCTTCCCCTTAGGATTGCGACCCCTCATATTTGATAAGTGGATTTATATCCACTTGGAGCGTTCCATATCGGCTTAAATTGATTGTCTTGGGCTCAAGTTTGTTGTAATTTTGATGTGTTTTGCTTAGTTGTGCAGATTTACGAGAATGTTGATTAAGGTGGATGCTTCTATCGTTTTTGGAGAATTAATTGATTGAAATTCGGATTTCTGAGACGGTTGCGCAGTCTACACTGTTTTGGACATATTTGGAGTTCTAGAAGTCCGTTTTCAGCGATCTTACTGCCCACGCGAAGCTTGGGAGATTTTCTACAATATGGGACAGGTGTTGCACGGGCAGGTTGCTCGTGGTTGGCGCAGGCTGCGCGACAAACAGACTGCTGGGCGCAGGATGCGCTTGGAAAATCTTGAAAATTACTGTTTTGACCATATCTTGAGTTCTAGAAGTCCGTTTGAGGCCCGTAAGCAGTCCACGCAAAGCTAACGAGATTCTCTATCATTCTAGAGTGGTTCAGAGGTCCAATTACAACTGGAATGGTCCAGAAATACTTAAGAATAGTCAGCTACGAATTTTCCTTCAAAACCGAATCAGTTTAGGAAACGTATTATGTGCCAAACTGCAGAAATTCAACTTTGACAAGGAAATTGCTATAATTCCTACTTCTAATAAGTATGGTAATTGCTTTGGGCGGCTAGAACATTCCAGAATCAGATCTATACATGGAATTTGCAATTCTATTCTCATTCAAGAACGGAAATTGCCAATCTTCTATTCCAACTCTGAAACGGCAATTGCTTGGTGGGCAAGACTTCTAGAGCCTATATAAACACATCCAACCCTTGTAATTTGTATCATTAGGAGAGACCATTACATATCAATTACTTAAAATTATTTGTATCTTTTTATACTTTGTTTTTATCATGGTTTCATCAGATCCCATGATGACGAGAGGTTCAATTATGAACTAATCGTTGTCATGGGATTCTAACGGATTTATCTATGTAGCTTAGTAGTTTGATTGCTTTAAAGATTTGTGTGTAGTGAATTTTTGATATCCTCGTATGGTTGTGATTCATGTGTTTAGATGCGTCAACTACGAATTTTCCTTCAAAACCGAATCAGTTTAGGAAACGTATTATGTGCCAAACTGCAGAAATTCAACTTTGACAAGGAAATTGCTATAATTCCTACTTCTAATAAGTATGGTAATTGCTTTGGGCGGCTAGAACATTCCAGAATCAGATCTATACATGGAATTTGCAATTCTATTCTCATTCAAGAACGGAAATTGCCAATCTTCTATTCCAACTCTGAAACGGCAATTGCTTGGTGGGCAAGACTTCTAGAGCCTATACAAACACATCCAACCCTTGTAATTTGTATCATTAGGAGAGACCATTACATATCAATTACTTAGAATTATTTGTATCTTTTTATACTTTGTTTTTATCATGGTTTCATCAGATCCCATGATGACGAGAGGTTCAATTATGAACTAATCCTTGTCATGGGATTCTAACGGATTTATCTATGTAGCTTAGTAGTTTGATTGCTTTAAAGATTTGTGTGTAGTGAATTTTTGATATCCTCGTATGGTTGTGATTCATGTGTTTAGATGCGTCATGAACATCTAATTTGTTAATCTCTTGTGAAGCGAGAGTGGATCTTGAGATTTAGAACTTGCCATGCTAGCATAGGATAGGTTGATATTATTATCATGATTTGTGGCATACATAGAGATATGATGCTACCCTATGTGATCTAAGTGGATAACTTGTGCTTCAACCTTTATGTTTTCAAATTCTATAGAGATATAGGGTCTAAACATATTTGGTGTCTACCCATCTTCTATCTCTTTTGTGGATGCATGTGTAGTTTGGTATTAGTATACCGAGAGGTAGCTTTTACTTGTTTCGTGTTATCCGATCAGATATCAAAACCATCACATGCATTGATTAAAGGCATCAACTCTAAGCGAAGTATTTAATGAAGTTAGGATCCCATGTTACTCTTGTAGACGTAATTCAATTTCAATTCTTGTTAGTTAGATAATTCTAGTTGTTAATTTACTTCTTAGTTAATTTAGTTAATTAAACCCAATTTGTTATTTGTCTTAGCAGTGAGTAATAACCATACATTGTTGCATAGGTACAATAACTGAATTAAAACCATAACCAGATCTCTGTGGGAACGAACTCGACTTATTCATATATTACTTGTGACCACGTACGCTTGCGTGATTTAGTGCAAACAATATTCTCTGTGAACGATGCGAGAACACGTAGAGCCTTTCTGTTCGCTTGTTTCTTTCCTCCTTCATTTGTTTTCTGTAAGGGCACACACATAACCATTTCACATTCTTTTCAGATGTTGCAAGATAGTTCAAGGACGCCTTCTCCGCTACCTCACGTACAAATCAGCGAAGCCGCTGCAGCTAATATCGCAAGAGCTACGAGCACCAGTGACAGCTCATTTAAGTTATACCTTGACCCTCTGTGGTCAAATGAAGAATACACCAGAGAGGTCCCCCTATATTCATGGCGATCCAAGCAGCCTTCGGGATCGCAAAGCCAATCTCTTGAGGTTCCTCCACCCCAGAGCGATCCCCAAGCCTCGATAACCAATATTGAGAGAGAAGTAGAAGCATTAACGAAGAAAGGAGAAGAATTCAGCTCGCAGGCTGCGAAGCTTCTTTCCAGAATACCCCCACCACAACCTGCGTCTTCGCCAATACACATAAGCGACTCGCCAGTGGATTCGTTAGGCGATGCCTATTATTACCTCGAAGGAGGTGCAGACAACGAGGCTGATTCTGATGCCACTGATTATGAAGAACCTTCCTCCGATGATGGTGGCTTGGACGAGGTGGCTAGAGTAGTAAATTTTAGGGATTATGACTACGCCCATGAGGCCTCGCCTGAACCATGCATCCCAACCCCTCAACCAAAGCTGGAGGGAGTTATCTATGTGAAGCCAAATGAGCCTCGCATTTTGGCTTGTCGCGATATGTCCTCAACATTGAACGTGAAAACCATCACAGAAGGGGTCGAGAGATTTCGCCCCGAGGGAAAGATCATACTCCCTAAGAAAGCGATGCGATGCTATCGCTTCAACTATGAAGAAAACGGAGGCAGAGTGCCAAGGATGGTCTTAACAGTCCCTATGCTGAAGCTGGGTGTCTCTTCTCCTCTCCATCCATTTATTAAGGATGTATGTAAAACATACTTTTTAGCTCCCATCCAAATAAGTATCAATGGATACAGATCTATGATCACATTGTACATACTGTATCACAAACTTGGATATCCCCCCTTGGACGCGAGGACAATGGGATATTTCCTCCAACTAAAGCGATGCGGGGCCAAGGATTTTGGCTATGTTTATTTCTCCATTTGGCCTGAGTTCAATAAAAGGAGTCTTCTTCCTGGGGGTGTAAGTAATGCGGGCTCGTGGAAAGAGCCTTTTTTCTACGTCCACGAGGTCCCCAGAGTTAAAACCAGCTTCAACTATCTTCCAGGTAGGCCTTCCTCTTAGAGAGCAATCGTTCTAAATTCATCTTTTTGATTAATTTAAAATTAACAACTCCTTCGACATCGCAGTTGGCCCGGTTCGCACCGTCTTGAAGGGCGATGAGAAAAAGCGAGCCGATGATGTGCTAACGAAATCCACCATGGAAGAGAGGAATGTTAGAACCCTTCTCTCCTTGGAAAATTTAATTGAGTGTGGGTTCCTCAAGGAGGGAGTAGGTGCCTCTCCTGAAGCGGGGCCTTCAAACGCGAGGAAGGCCTCGCTAAAGAGAAAAGTGAGGGAAGAGGCCTCGTCCTCCTATGTTGACATATTAGAAGAAGAGGGTAGGCCTTAGCAACGATTCGATCCATAGCTTTACTGCATCACATTGCACTTCATTTCTGTCATTTGTACAACCATGTCATTTGTCATCGCATTGTTATTGTGTTCGTTCCTAACTTGTCTTTTTTATTTGTGCAGAAATGTCGAACCAAAGCGGCAAAGCTCCCCCTTTCCTCCAACAGGGCACCAAGAAGGGTGTCATTTCAAAGAAACCATTTAAAGCTCCTCCTCCTCTCAAAACCACAGTCCCTCATTCAACAAAGGTGGTCAGCGACCTCCCTGCCAAGACAGCTACTACCAGGGAACAACCCCTGAGCACTCCTGAGGAAAGCCCCTTGAAGCGATCCTGAACGGATGGGAAGGGAGACGGGCCCTCCCACCAATCCTCAGGGACCGTTACTGCAACTGCGTCGCAACATTTGTTTGCCTCGCTGGGAACTAAGTATGCAGAGGAAGCTGAGGCCTCTAACTGGTGGAAGGCGACCCCAGAGAAAAATGTAAATGCCCTGACCAGATGCCTCGCTGAAGCTTTCATCCGCCAGTCCGCGCACACCAAGCACTTCTTCCAGCTAGACAAAAAGAATAAGGTGCTTGAATTCCAGAAGGTGGAAGACAAACGATCCCTAGAGCAAGAGTACAAAAAACAGCTTTCACACGAAACCGCCCAAATCCGTACAGATCTCAAGGCAGCTCGCAGGGAGAGGAATGAGTTTGAAAAATCCCTCAAGGAACTGCAGAAATCCAGCGAGGAGGCTGCTAAGAAAAGCTCTGATGAGATCGCAAAGCTGACCTCCGATCTAAATGCTGTCAAAGCTGAATTGGCCACTGCTCAGGACACATTTATGGCCCAGGGTCAAATCTCTTTCATGAAGGGGTTCATCAGAACGATCCCTGACTTTGATTGGGATCAACTTGGGCCAGGTAATGCTGAGTATGCCGAAACGCTCAAGAAGGAGATCGTCGAGGAAGATGCTGCGGAGGCGAGGCTGGAGGAAGAGGCGAGGCTAGCAGAAGAAGGGAGGCTGCTGAAGGAGGCCTCTGCTACCAATCAAGATCCATCTGCTTCCTAATCTTTTTATTTATTTGATGAAGTCCTTTGAACTCGGGATGCGGGCACCCTTAGAATGCCTCGCAATTTGTAATATTATTTTGTTTAACTTTAGCAACCTGTGAACTGCATTGGGATCGCATGGCGACCCTTTAATTATGAATTGGCATCACTTTGACTTCTTCATCCTGTGTTGTCTTTTTTTGCACATAACATATTTGCACAAGTAATTTAGCTTTGCTTCCTTAGTACTTTGACTTCGCAATTACATCATTATTCCATCTTTGCATGTTGAATTGTCTTGAATAGTGCTAGATTTGCATGCCTTTGCTTAGATTCCTTAGATTATTGTAGTAGTAACTTCAAATGCGATCCTTGCATCGTTGAGATGGCTTGGACCTTAGTATGTTAATGCTAACAAACAAGCAAGTAAAATTTGAATGCACAATAAAAAGTAATTCATAAAGAAATTGAACTTTTATATTGATAAACGGGGCGAAGCTTAAAAAAGTTGACAAGCGGGGCGAGGCCAAATAGTTGATACGTGGGGCGAGGCCCAATAGTTGATAAGTGGGGCGAGGCCCAAAAAATGATAAGTGGGGCGAGGCCCAATGTCATTACATCATAAAGGGAGGGTGTCTATATGATCACTACCCCCCAGTATTTTGTATGAATTTATCCATGCGAAATAGATAGAAACTACCAGGAGCGATGCCTTCACTGATAGTATTTGCGTAAGTGTTCCGCATTCCAAGCTCGCGGAATAACTTTATCCTTCATGTCTGTGAGGTAGTAAGTTCCCTCTGAGAGAGTAGCATAGATTTTATAAGGCCCTTCCCAATTAGCACCAAAGACTCCATGACCCGGGACCTTAGTGTTAGGCATGACTCTCCTAAGCACGAGGTCGCCTGTCTTTAAAGAACTCGCTTTGACCTTTCCATTATAGTACCGCGCTGTCCTTTGTTGATAAGCCACGAGGCGAAGCTGGGCCTCGCTTCTTGTTTCTTCTATCATGTCCAAGTACAATCTATGATTGACCTCGTTTGCCTCGGGGTCGTAGTGTTCCCTTCCGAACGACCCGGAGCCCACCTCTACTGGGACCATGGCCTCGCAGCCATATGTTAAGGAAAAAGGAGTCTCTCCTGTCATGGTCCTTGGGGTCGTGTTGTATGACCACAAGACCCTTGGTAATTCTTCAGGCCAATTGCCTTTGCTCTCCTCTAACTTAGCCTTCAGAGTGTGTTTAATGCTTTTGTTGATGGCCTCAGTTTGGCCATTTGTCTGGGGGTGACTCACAGCTGAAAAACTCTTTTTGATCCCCAAGTTCTCACAGAATTCTTTCATGTCCTTGCTGTCAAATTGCTTTCCGTTATCTGATATGAGCTGATAAGGAATCCCATAGTGACACACAATTGCCCTGTACACGAAGTCCTTGAGTTTCTTTGCAGTAATAGTGGCAAGTGGCTCAGCCTCGGCCCACTTGGTGAAATAATCAACAGCCACAACTGCGTACTTGACACCTCCTTTGGCTTTAGGTAGCTCCCCAATTAGATCAATGCCCCACATAACAAAGGGCCATGGGCTCGTTAGCGAGGTGAGGTGAGAGACAGGAGCGCTGCTGTAGTTAGCGATCCTTTGGCAGTTATCACACTTCCTTGCGAACTCAAGA
Organism: Saposhnikovia divaricata; assembly: GCA_036435485.1. Lineage (NCBI taxonomy): Eukaryota > Viridiplantae > Streptophyta > Magnoliopsida > Apiales > Apiaceae > Saposhnikovia > Saposhnikovia divaricata. The sequence continues at coordinate 391,913 of JAZHRN010000149.1, forward strand.
GCATCTCTTTTCAAAGTAGGCCAGTAGTACCCTTGGCGAAGAATCTTTTGGGCCAGAGAACTACCCCCCGAGTGATTGCCACATATCCCTTCATGAACCTCTCTGAGAATGTAATTGCATTCTTCTCCATCTACACACCTTAGGAGCGGGGTTTTGAACCCTCTTCGATACAGGACTTCGTCATAGATGACATAGCGAGCAGCCTGATATTTGATTTTTCTTGCTTCTTTTTTGTCTTGAGGCAGGGCTCCACTTTTCACATACTCCCATATAGGGGTCATCCAGGTCGACCCTGGGGTCGCTATCTCCATAACAAACTCCTCTGGCACACTGGGCTTTGTCTGAATTTCCAGTGGGATAATTCCAAGAAGGGTGGCCTCGCGACGCGACCCCAATTTTGCTAATGCATCGGCCCCTTGATTCTTTTCTCTCCTGATGTGAACCACCTTGATATTGTTGAATTTTTTAACCAACCTCTGTGCACATCGCAGATACAGCTCAATCTGCTCACCCCTAGCTTGCCATCCGCTCCAAAGTTGATATGTTACCAACATAGAATCACTGTAGGCTGTTAGATTCTCCACCTTCATCTCCAATGCAAGTTTAAGACGAATGATGAGGGCCTCGTACTCTGCTGCATTATTAGAGGCTTCAAAAGCAAAATGCACTGCACTCTTTATCCTGCGACCCTCTGGTGTTACCAACTCGATGCCAGCCCCAGCTCCTTCCTTATTTGATGCCCCATCCACATATAATTCCCACCACGAGGCGGAATTTTCTTTCTTGGCCTCGCTAGATGCGGCCTCTGGGGTCGCTACTGTAACACCCCCAGATCCGGGGTCCGGGATCCGGTGGTTACGGTTTCCAATTCTATCCACAACACTTGAACTTTCCTTAACATAAAATAAATTACATCTCTATGACCCAACACAACAATGTAAAACACACCCGTTATAGTCCCAGAGATGAAATCAGAGTAACAATAAAATTTTTATTAATCACATTATGAGTTCTTACAATCCAAAAGAATTTCAATATAAATACATACTCTTTGCCATCCATTTACATAAGTCATACTAGACCATATTCTTGGTACTGAATGAATAAATATATCCTACCAATAGCTTCTTCTTCAGCTCTGGTAGTCTCATCGTCCTCGCCCGCGTCGAGTGCGCCTTGTGCGAGTCATCTGGTCTAGCTGTTGTTGTGATATAATAATAAAGCAAGGGTGAGCAATAGCCCACCAACAATAATATATAACTGAACGATAATGTATAACAGTTCAAAAGTGTCTTTCAAACCATATGCCATGAATTTACGGAAATGATGCCAGTATAATATGAACGATGAAGTTACAAGGTAACTTAAAGTATTTGTTTGTAGAAATATCTGCTACATCAAAGTAAGCGAGATATTCTTATTGTTATTAAGAAGAGGAACTTGCAAGAAAAGGTTGCAATTCCAGTTATGACCCTTTTCCAACTCTGCCAACAGTAATCATGTTGCAGGAAATAAATAAATTTGGATGATGAACCAATGATGGAGTATTCACCGCGCCCGCTGTTCCAATCTTGATGATCAGTCGAGATCGTACAGCTCAATTTAGATTTACTACCGGTAGAAGGAAGAACTGACGGCTTTACTTGTATACCGCCTTACTAGCTCTCCCCGGCCAACGGTTGGGCCAAAGGGGATGGACCGGCGCTACTCGGCCTCTTACACGACTCCTAGTTCAAATAGAATTCATGATTCTGAATGTAACGTTCGTCCCCCTTTCCCCAAGTATAATACTTGTTGATAAGACTCCACAAAGTAGTCGTATCTAGTTGGAAAGGAAAATTTACCAATAACTCCCAAGCTATTACTTGGTAACGGATATCAACTTGTTCCAGTAATCTTACCTCTCGAAAGATGAGAAGGTAAGCAACGACTTAATAAGTCAACAGCACCCGAGTTGCGAGTGAAGGGAATACTTTATGACCGGGAAGTCGACAAGATAAATAACATTTTCCAAGTAAGGTTCCCTTATTATTAAGGAGATAGACTCAAAGAAGAATGATGTCTGAGAACCTTTCTTGATATAAGATTAATAATAAGATGACTCCGAGATATTTTCCGTAATAATCGAAGAAGATAAACCTTATTGAGGTTATTATAAGTATGGAATAAATATTCAGAGAATATTTATTGAATTAAAATATTTTACAGATTATTTAGGAATATGAAAGAATATTTTTAATCAGAGTATTTCCCAAATAATTCTTGAAGAAATATCGAGAGAATATTTATTTCATAATTAAATAATCAAATGAATATTCAAAATAATTTTCATTACTTAATAAGTCCTGAAAGAAATATTTAAAATATTTAAAATAATATTCGATGATTAAATAGAACCCTGGATGAATATTCAAAATAATATTCATAATTAATTAGGAATTTAAATGAATATTGATAAAGTAATATTCATTTCATGAATAATATTCTAAATGAATATCAAGTAATATTCATTTAGTAATCCAAGCTTTAAAAGAATATTCGATATAATATTCGATAAGTAAATCAAGCTTCAGATGAATATTGAAGATAATATTCATCAAGTACTTAATACCTTAAATGAATTTTCAAAAGTAATATTTATTTAATAAAATAATATTCTAAACGAATGTCCACATAATATTCATTTAGTAGTCTCATCTTTAGAAGAGTATTCAAAATAATAATCGATAATCAATTCGACTTTGAATGAATATTGACAGATATTATTCATCGAATGATCACGTTCAAATAATTATTTGAAGTAAGGATCATTAAAATAAATAATCTCGAACGAATATTCAAATAATATTCGTCGCCTGAATAATAGAAAATATTTACTTAAATATTTTCCTCCGAGGTAATCTCGATATATCAAGGAATATTGACTCCCGGTCTATTTTTGATTAATAAGATGTATACGCCCTTCTATGAGGGTCTTACAATAACCGGCTTATAACTGATATATAACTATCTAGCTTATAAGCCAACAATAACATTCAGGGAACAAGTATATCAATTCAACTTGAAAGTAGGCATGCATGCAATGGCATATGTATATCAGCAATCATATATATATATTTATTCAATCACAACAACAGCCTAAAAGAAGGGAATTGAAACTTGCCTGGTAGTCGAGTACGGTAAGGGGTAGTGGTAGCGGGTCCCGGTTCAGCTTGGTGATCTATAAATAGCCAAGGCATTCGGGATTAATCACTTAACATATTAAAAGTTAAGTTATACTTAATTCGAAACACGTTCTCGAGTTATCTCGTTATACCCCTTTTAGTGGATTACTTTTATCACTGATCCGACCCGACATTCGTTCGTTAATACGACATGTCATTGTACTTATACTTGGGACATACTTAAGTCATATGAGTTCTAAAGTCGATCGTTACGAACCAATACTATACTCCGAGTTTTATCGCCCGTTTTCTAAGTGTTTTACCGAAGTTATAAAAGAGTCGTCTTTTAGGGGTTTGTTCGCGTTTAACCTCGACTCGAACATTTTTAATAAATCGAAAAATGATCCTTTTGACATACGGTTTTCTTTCACACCTTTATTTTTACCTCTAGTATTTATTTACCAAGATTTGCCATGACGTTACATAGTTTACGAGGGTTCAATTACAGTTACGAACTTTCGTTTACGGATTCGAACTACTTTTAGTAATTTGGTCATAAATCCTAAACCGTAAGTCCGTTTCACATGATCTTTATATCAAAACGAAGCTTAGAACATTACCTACCCTATCATGGCAGATAAGGTCTCTGGACAGTAGGGGTTCGACATGGAAAATGGCATACAAAACATGGTATTGTAAAATCGGGCATTATAACGGCTGTAAATCGAATATCTACCAATTTCGAATCTTCCCATAAACATAGTATCCAATCCAAACAACATATACATGACTTATATACATGAACTGAGGCCAAGCAATGCCTTTCCGTTCATCTAGCTATTTACATCATTAATCCAAAATCCATACATAATCATGCTTATAATCTTAACATAACCATAACTAAGTTATAACTATCATAAACATGCTTAAACCTCAAACAAGGGTTAGGGTTTCAAGAGCTTTATACCTTCCTTGGAGTGTGTAAAGACCTTGCTAAGCTTTGCATAGTCCTTGTATACCCATAACCAAGCTTAGATCATCCTAGAAATCAAGAAAATCAAGAGTTGTTCTTGAAAATCACTATTCACCCTAGTCTTTGATGATTTCTTTGAAAATGGAAACAAGAGAGTTTGGATTTGAAATTTCTAGGAGATTAGTTTCTTGAATTATAGGACTCACCTTAAAAATTACAAGATCAAATGATGGTGGGAGCTTGGACTTTGGATTTGGAATTAAGGAAATAGCCGAATGGATGGAATAAATGGGGGAGGAGGAGTTTTGCTTGGTTGCTCTTGACAATAATGCATAAAGTGATATGTTTAACATAATATCTCATCCTTGGTTGCTTTAATAAAGTGATGATGCATGGGGTGATGTATTTGGCAAGACAAGTGTTGAGTTTTGGATGGTGCTAAGGCTAACCAAGTGGTTGCTTGCTAAGTACTAGTTTAAATCTCTAAGCATGCTAGTTACTTTAAGCCACTTGGTTGCTAGATATTTATTCTAGTAGCTTGCACAATACTCTTGCTTCCTCTGCTTGTTTCTGTGTCCGGTTATTACCCGTTTCGATTAATCGTTCGTGAGAATATTTCACGGATTTCTAATTAGGGTTTACCGGGAATCCTCTTTAATATTAATACTTTCATTCTCCATCTTTCATTCTAACTTTCCAATTTATATTCCTTAAATCCATTCGTTAAATACTTAAGGCTATCAGTGTCCAGGGAACTATCGGAGAAAATAAAAGTGCGGTTTTTCAGAATCCGACAGCTTTTACATACACTTATTTTCCCCCTGGATCACTAATACGAACTCGGAAATCCGTTCCGAATGCCTCTATATAGTGTCGTCTCATATTATTATATACTCCCACCAAAACACTATTCATTCTGTATTCTTTACTTGTTCTCTTAGGGTGGTACAATTGTCCGTATTCTCTTTCGATCGTTCCTTATCCTTTTTACGGAACTACTGGATTAATCGTTACCGATCTGGATGACATGAGAATATTCTCCTGCTTGAAATTGCCATATCTTATTTCCTTAGAAGATAGATTATTCTTACCTATGTTGTTACCCTTTAGCATCCTTCAAGACATAGAAATAATAAAGTCGAATTCCATTCATTCTTTCCAAATATCAATTATTACATTGTAGCCATAACCACTCCTCAGTGGTTTCCTACCTTCATTCTTAAATCAAATATAATAACATCCCAAAATATCAAATCCTCAAAGTTAATATCTCAATTCTTGGATTATAATAATATTTAATCCACTGTCCGGTCAAATATTATACCGAAAAAGAATTTGGAATTTCTGAATTCCGATCGTCTCTGCATTCACTTATTTCCTCCGCGTATTACTAATATGACTTCGAAACATCCATATCACGTCCCGTACATAGGGTGGAGTGAAAAGTTTTCCAACTTACAAAATCACTATTCATCCACCAAATTACTATGCACGTACAGGAAACACTATGCATGTACGGGAAATACTATGCACGTACGGGAAATACTATGCACGTACCCATTTCCTTTCAAGGATCCATTAGCTCCTTCCTGGATGGTAGATTATTCTTATCTAGGTCCTCAACCATCGAATTACTCTATTCTGACAATATACCAATGCATCAGGATCATTGTCCAAAGCAATATCCATTCATTACAATCATTGTTCTTTGAAACCACCATTCATTAGAGCTGGTGACCTTGTTGTCGGAATCATTGTTCTTCATTTTATCATTACTTAATAAAAAGTTTTAATTATATCCAAAATTTGGGGTTCTTACAGTCTCCCCTCCTTAAAAGGATTCCGTCCCGGAATCAGGTAGGAAGCAAAGAGTCGTTCTACCCTTCCTTAGCACATCTTCTAGTGCTACAATCCATACTGTATCCTTTTTCCATCAACGTTGCTACTTTTCGTACAACTCACTATCCGGGTTATACTCTTACTCAGTCTTATCCTTATTGATAGCTGCAGTAACATTGGTATCACTATCACCCTACGATTCGGAGGTAACCTCGCTCGTACTGTGCATTTCCTGATCGCTTTAATCTTCGCAATCTCGATCAATATAGAGAAGTGGAAAGATTTATTGAGAGATCACTATGATCAATTGAACATTTGTCATATTGCATAGTTAGTACAGAAGGGGGCCAGCCTTTAGTACTTGACAAGCAATTAAACAAGTCATGGCATTCCACTTAGACTTCTATCACATAGACAGATAGTCACGTAGCAGTACCTCCCCTCCTAAAAGGGTTGTTCTTCTCAATTCATAAAGAAGATGAATAAGAGAGAAGAAGAGAAAAGGGTTCTAAAGGATTATAGAAAGCTTTCATGATTGTAGAATATCATACTCAGAATTTACCTCTGAACTATAGAGGTTTATCAAAGAAGAAATTAATCATAATTATATCCAATACTATTTGATCGCAATCTCACGTGTCAACATATCTTGCTGCTTTGTCCATTATTCTATGGACAAATACTCTTGTTCAATCTTAGCGATACTCACATTCGGGAAATCCTTCAACCTTTCAGGTTAAATCTTAGATTTCTCACTTGACATCATTATTACTGACATCCCATATCATGTTACTAGCTTTTCATAACTATAATATTGACACTATCAGGTTGTCATCCTGAGAATTCATTAGAAAACCCATTCATAACATTCCTTGCTTCTCATTCCATAGTTGCTTCCCCAGCCTTTTCTTTATCAATCACATCCTTCTTATTAGCTGATTCTTACTCATTTCTATTATTTACTTTCACCTTCACCTCTTTATTGAGACACCTTTTTGCACTTGGTACCTCCTTATCGGTATTCCGTCTCATTTATTCTATAATCATCACGTTATTTCAATTTAAACTTTCCGAAATGAATCTGGCCCGATTCCTTTAACTTAGATTCATATAATCTACTTCTGCCAACCTTGTTTCTCATCACTTGTTCTTTTCTATCCGTGGTTTTCCACAGGTTGTCTTTCGTAAGTCAGACCAGGTCGTATATCTACATGCTCGTACTCCTATCATCTGTTGAACATCTGCATTTTACTGGCGTAGCCTGGCCACATGAAAACCCGTTATGACCGTGCTATAATTTTGGGGGTAAGGCTGGCTCGAATACCGCCGTCCGAACACTTTAAACTCTCAGGTGGCCCAATAAGTCTTGGGCTCAACCGCTCTTCCCTCCAAGTCTCATTAATTCTTTCTACGGGAATACGTTTAGCATCACGAATTATCAACCTCATATTCTCTATCTTGTTTGTGCAGAAGTACACTAACACAAACTTGCTTGTCATTCATCAACATGCCATTTAGCTTATCAATAGCAGCACTTTCTTTATCTTTACGTTGTTATCTCCTTTCTTAGAAGAATCACCATCGCTTGTTGTTTACGTAGTGCGTTAATAGCTAACCCTACGGGTTTCAAATCCCTTAGGGAGACAAAGTAATCATTATTCCTTATCCATAAGGAACACTTCCTGAACTTGATGTAGATATAACGTGAAGCAGATAGAATTGCAGAAGAGTTTCAAGCATCGCAGCTAGGTCTGGTTGATGAAACTATCACTTATGCATCTTCCATAAAAGACTGGAAACTTAACGGTTTACTTCATCAATTTTGTACCATGGTCCTGGTTTGCCTCAAAACGGGACCTTCTAAGGTACGTAACATGCTTAAGACTCCATCAGGAATCGAATCTTTACTTAAACTATTATTACTGTTAATTCTTGCACAGTCATCAGAAGGAATGTAAATTCCTCCATTCCGATATGACCTTCAAGGTCCTTCCAAATATCATCCTGTTTCTTCGGTATGAACATTTGTAATTATTCCTTTATACTTAGATTGTCGGCCACCTCATTGGCCTTTCTTGATGATAATGATTTCTTGTAACCCATGTTTTCTTGGTACATTCCAGCTCAAGTTTTTTTTTTTTCTACCTCATTCCTATCACTGTTGGGTTAAAGCATTCTCCCTTAAGCTCTGCTGAAGGAGAAAAATATAACTATCAGTCATTTCCATAAGTCATTGCTTCCACCTACCCGTGGGAACTTTATCACGTTTTATTCCCAATCCTACTTAGGATACTTCTTTTCTTAGTTCTTTCTTTATCTTAGGATAATCTCAACCTTTATAGGTTCAACCCATACTTCCTCAGGGTTTCATACATGTCTCATCTGGCATTATTGTTACGATGTCATACATTCCTTACCAAACTTCCATTTTTGAAGTTCGGAATATTACCCTTTTTCCTTGTAAGGTTTCATAGGCCATCCTTATCATTCCTCCGGTATTTTCTGGGTACCGGGTATATCAAAATGTTATTGATCAATACTCTAATAATTCTATCTATGTTCTTTCCAGAACTCTTTTTAATAATCCTTACCGGTCATTGTTGCCTTAGCAAGTCCAGCTCATATCATCTGAAGTCATAATGTCGTTATTAGGGTTAATGCCACCCCTTGTGCATTCCCCAGGGTTTGTCTTAATTTATGGATATCCTATCCTTAATTCAACTGCCAAGGAATTCTTGCATCTTATAATTGGCAATCAGATCATGTATCCTTAATAAAGGTCTCTTTTCAATCATTCTCATTTGATAATCGATCGGTGGTTTAATGCCACCCTCTTCTCTCAAATAGTTGTCAGCCTATTTGGCCTTCCAAAAAGGCAACGTATGCCTGTCTCCTCTCTTACCGAACTTGGTAATGGCAACAAGGATGTTTTGGAAGATATTGGTCGAGTTCAACGTGAATCTCTTAGTACTTATCGTTCTTCTCAAATGTACTTGCCTTAGAAAAAAAATTTCTACAGTATACTGATCCATCTCTGACCATTTCTATACTCTCTTCATAAACCTTCGTTGTTTACTTCCCTAGTCGTAATATGTTCATGGTATTCATGATACCCTAACATCATACATCTCAAGTCACTATACTTCCATTTTACTCGAAATCTTGGACAACCATATACACATGAGTCACTTTAGTACGGGTTACCCCATCCCAAAAGGTCTAGTAAATTCCCCATCAAAACATGGGTTGTTCGGCAGAAGATTCAAACGATCTCATTAATGTTTCCTTTATATCAGAAGCCCTTGCAGTCGGTGCTTTCTTAGAAGCAACCCTGCTTTGTCTTTTCATTGCTGGTCTAGTCACTTTATAGTCCGTTGTGACTTGGCCTCATCTGGCCACACATAAAAATATATGATTTTAGGGGTTGGCTAATAGCATTACTTTTCTAGCAATTGCCGGCATAGTGCCTTCTTCTTTGATACCTTTCTACCTTTCCAAAACTTTACCCCATATAAGTCTTAATCAACTACTCGGCACCGTCTCCGGTCACCTTTCCTCCACTTTTATCTTTTCAACTATTCTTATCAATCCTGCGTGCCACACAAGCTTACCATTCCTGGCATAACAGCCTTTTCATTTAAGTCAATCCTGGAATTTCTCAGTCCGGCTGGTTTCTTACTTACATTTCCTATTTTCGTCCAATCTTACTTCATCATTTTATCACTACCGTCGATTGTAATGCTCAGGGTCCGTTTACTAACCCATTTTACAGCATCCTTACCCAAATCACAGGGTTTGCTCCAATTTTTTTACTCTCTTCCATGACATTCTCTGATAATCAGAAAGACAAGGTTTGCCAAAATTCACCGAATTCCTTTCCAGACTCAGGGAAATTTTGATCAATCTACCCACTTACTGGTAACATTAAGGAGACCAGTTTCGAAACCTGAAGAATAGTTCTATGAACCTCCAAGCAGGTGGAATCATAAGCAGTCATAGTTAACGAAATAATCATCATCAGATTGGAAGTTTACCCACTGGAGAGGAATCAATTATATCCATCCCTTAGAAGGGAATCAATAGTTTCAAACTGAAACCTGTCACAACGTCCTGATATTTAATACTACCAAATGTCGGTCTACCTAACCCTTTATGCGAAGCATCATTGGAAGCACAAAGTCTCCTTTTTCCATTAAGCAATGCCAGCTCTTGGTCATTACCAATTTCACCTTTTAGCTCCAGGAAGATTTTCTCACATTTTTCTCTTTAACTGCTGATCGTATTACTTGATCTATTATAATTCCGTGTCGGAGTAAACTTAAGGTAACTACTATAATCCATTCAAAGAGAAGAAGGAATTTAATATTCCTCTGAATCACATGCATCTAACGTTTCTGGTTCATCATTTAACTGAGTTGAATTAACCCTATACTCAGTCTCTGGCAGTAGTCTCATTACGAGTTCATCTTGACTCACTGGTCTTATCTTCCGGTAGGTTCTGAGATCATTGTCTTGCTTACTACTTCCTTATATAACTTTACCCAATCATGCTATCACTTCCCAATGTCTTTACTTTCTAAATGATTCATTCATAAAATGAACATTTTCCTTAATAAAACCACCTTGTTAACCTCAATTTGGTTCCATAATTTACAACCTACGACACCTGCCTTCTCATGGCGAATTATTATTGACCATATTCATACTAATTCATTTATCAAATGATATGGCACTTACTGCCTCCTTCTCAACTATTCCTAGGGACTCTGCTCCTCGCCCTAAATCGATGTCTTTGATAATCATACATCCCTCTAGCTCTTTCTTTGTTAAGGTGAAAATCTCTAAGGATTCTCATCTATTTCCGTATAAGATCTCAAGTAATTCTTCCAATCCTTCTTTCTTGCTGGTACTACATCTGGTAGTCCGGCTATGAATTCAACATGCATCTTCAGATCTCTTAATAATATCTCGGTTCTTTATACTCACTTTTCTGAGCACCATATCTTAATCATCACAGTCATTCTGGCTGCGACCCTCATTACCCATGGGTAAGCTCCTTATCCTAACAGGATTTTTCCTTATCTGCTGGGACCTCTTCCGGGTCTCCAGTAGGGTACTCCATCGAATTACCCGCTGATCTTCAGCATATAAAGCATCATCGCGTTGTTGCTCGTATGCCTCAAGGTCAGTAGCCTTACTCGTCGATACGATATCGAGCTAAGTTACTATCATTATACTTACGAGTTCCCATAAGGGTTTTATATGTCATCACTACATTAAGTAGTCCGACTATGAACTTGGCAAGAGTTCTTATTATCTTATTGAATTTATTGTTTTAACGTCACCTCATCTCTGGGGTTTATAACGTACGCTCTGATACCACTTCTGTAACACCCCCAGATCCGGGGTCCGGGATCCGGTGGTTACGGTTTCCAATTCTATCCACAACACTTTAACTTTCCTTAACATAAAATAAATTACATCTCTATGACCCAACACAACAATGTAAAACACACCCGTTATAGTCCCAGAGATGAAATCAGAGTAACAATCAAATTTTTATTAATCACATTATGAGTTCTTACAATCCAAAAGAATTTCAATATAAATACATACTCTTTGCCATCCATTTACATAAGTCATACTAGACCATATTCTTGGTACTGAAAGAATAAATATATCCTACCAATAGCTTCTTCTTCAGCTCTGGTAGTCTCATCGTCCTCGCCCGCGTCGAGTGCGCCTTGTGCGAGTCATCTGGTCTAGCTGTTGTTGTGATATAATAATAAAGCAAGGGTGAGCAATAGCCCACCAACAATAATATATAACTGAACGATAATGTATAACAGTTCAAAAGTGTCTTTCAAACCATATGCCATGCATTTACGGAAATGATGCCAGTATAATATGAACGATGAAGTTACAAGGTAACTTAAAGTATTTGTTTGTAGAAATATCTGCTACATCAAAGTAAGCGAGATATTCTTATTGTTATTAAGAAGAGGAACTTGCAAGAAAAGGTTGCAATTCCAGTTATGACCCTTTTCCAACTCTGCCAACAGTAATCATGTTGCAGGAAATAAATAAATTTGGATGATGAACCAATGATGGAGTATTCACCGCGCCCGCTGTTCCAATCTTGATGATCAGTCGAGATCGTACAGCTCAATTTAGATTTACTACCGGTAGAAGGAAGAACTGACGGCTTTACTTGTATACCGCCTTACTAGCTCTCCCCGGCCAACGGTTGGGCCAAAGGGGATGGACCGGCGCTACTCGGCCTCTTACACGACTCCTAGTTCAAATAGAATTCATGATTCTGAATGTAACGTTCGTCCCCCTTTCCCCAAGTATAATACTTGTTGATAAGACTCCACAAAGTAGTCGTATCTAGTTGGAAAGGAAAATTTACCAATAACTCCCAAGCTATTACTTGGTAACGGATATCAACTTGTTCCAGTAATCTTACCTCTCGAAAGATGAGAAGGTAAGCAACGACTTAATAAGTCAACAGCACCCGAGTTGCGAGTGAAGGGAATACTTTATGACCGGGAAGTCGACAAGATAAATAACATTTTCCAAGTAAGGTTCCCTTATTATTAAGGAGATAGACTCAAAGAAGAATGATGTCTGAGAACCTTTCTTGATATAAGATTAATAATAAGATGACTCCGAGATATTTTCCGTAATAATCGAAGAAGATAAACCTTATTGAGGTTATTCTAAGTATGGAATAAATATTCAGAGAATATTTATTGAATTAAAATATTTTACAGATTATTTAGGAATATGAAAGAATATTTTTAATCAGAGTATTTCCCAAATAATTCTTGAAGAAATATCGAGAGAATATTTATTTCATTATAAAATAATCAAATGAATATTCAAAATAATATTCATTACTTAATAAGTCCTGAAAGAAATATTTAAAATATTTAAAATAATATTCGATGATTAAATAGAACCCTGGATGAATATTCAAAATAATATTCATAATTAATTAGGAATTTAAATGAATATTGATAAAGTAATATTCATTTCATGAATAATATTCTAAATGAATATCAAGTAATATTCATTTAGTAATCCAAGCTTTAAAAGAATATTCGATATAATATTCGATAAGTAAATCAAGCTTCAGATGAATATTGAAGATAATATTCATCAAGTACTTAATACCTTAAATGAATTTTCAAAAGTAATATTTATTTAATAAAATAATATTCTAAACGAATGTCCACATAATATTCATTTAGTAGTCTCATCTTTAGAAGAGTATTCAAAATAATAATCGATAATCAATTCGACTCTGAATGAATATTGACAGATATTATTCGTCGAATGATCACGTTCAAATAATTATTTGAAGTAAGGATCATTAAAATAAATAATCTCGAACGAATATTCAAATAATATTCGTCGCCTGAATAATAGAAAATATTTACTTAAATATTTTCCTCCGAGGTAATCTCGATATATCAAGGAATATTGACTCCCGGTCTATTTTTGATTAATAAGATGTATACGCCCTTCTATGAGGGTCTTACAATAACCGGCTTATAGCTGATATATAACTATCTAGTTTATAAGCCAACAATAACATTCAGGGAACAAGTATATCAATTCAACTTGAAAGTAGGCATGCATGCAATGGCATATGTATATCAGCAATCATATATATATATTTATTCAATCACAACAACAGCCTAAAAGAAGGGAATTGAAACTTGCCTGGTAGTCGAGTACGGTAAGGGGTAGTGGTAGCGGGTCCCGGTTCAGCTTGGTGATCTATAAATAGCCAAGGCATTCGGGATTAATCACTTAACATATTAAAAGTTAAGTTATACTTAATTCGAAACACGTTCTCGAGTTATCTCGTTATACCCCTTTTAGTGGATTACTTTTATCACTGATCCGACCCGACATTCGTTCGTTAATACGACATGTCATTGTACTTATACTTGGGACATACTTAAGTCATATGAGTTCTAAAGTCGATCGTTACGAACCAATACTATACTCCGAGTTTTATCGCCCGTTTTCTAAGTGTTTTACCGAAGTTATAAAAGAGTCGTCTTTTAGGGGTTTGTTCGCGTTTAACCTCGACTCGAACATTTTTAATAAATCGAAAAATGATCCTTTTGACATACGGTTTTCTTTCACACCTTTCTTTTTACCTCTAGTATTTATTTACCAAGATTCGCCATGACGTTACATAGTTTACGAGGGTTCAATTACAGTTACGAACTTTCGTTTACGGATTCGAACTACTTTTAGTAATTTGGTCATAAATCCTAAACCGTAAGTCCGTTTCACGTGATCTTTATATCAAAACGAAGCTTAGAACGTTACCTATCCTATCATGGCAGATAAGGTCTCTGGACAGTAGGGGTTCGACATGGAAAATGGCATACAAAACATGGTATTGTAAAATCGGGCATTATAACGGCTGTAAATCGAATATCTACCAATTTCGAATCTTCCCATAAACATACTATCCAATCCAAACAACATATACATGACTTATATACATGAACTGAGGCCAATCAATGCCTTTCCGTTCATCTAGCTATTTACATCATTAATCCAAAATCCATACATAATCATGCTTATAATCTTAACATAACCATAACTAAGTTATAACTATCATAAACATGCTTAAACCTCAAACAAGGGTTAGGGTTTCAAGAGCTTTATACCTTCCTTGGAGTGTGTAAAGACCTTGCTAAGCTTTGCATAGTCCTTGTATACCCATAACCAAGCTTAGATCATCCTAGAAATCAAGAAAATCAAGAGTTGTTCTTGAAAATCACTATTCACCCTAGTCTTTGATGATTTCTTTGAAAATGGAAACAAGAGAGTTTGGCTTTGAAATTTCTAGGAGATTAGTTTCTTGAATTATAGGACTCACCTTAAAAATTACAAGATCAAATGATGGTGGGAGCTTGGACTTTGGATTTGGAATTAAGGAAATAGCCGAATGGATGGAATAAATGGGGGAGGAGGAGTTTTGCTTGGTTGCTCTTGACAATAATGCATAAAGTGATATGTTTAACATAATATCTCATCCTTGGTTGCTTTAATAAAGTGATGATGCATGGGGTGATGTATTTGGCAAGACAAGTGTTGAGTTTTGGATGGTGCTAAGGCTAACCAAGTGGTTGCTTGCTAAGTACTAGTTTAAATCTCTAAGCATGCTAGTTACTTTAAGCCACTTGGTTGCTAGATATTTATTCTAGTAGCTTGCACAATACTCTTGCTTCCTCTGCTTGTTTCTGTGTCCGGTTATTACCCGTTTCGATTAATCGTTCGTGAGAATATTTCACGGATTTCTAATTAGGGTTTACCGGGAATCCTCTTTAATATTAATACTTTAATTCTCCATCTTTCATTCTAACTTTCCAATTTATATTCCTTAAATCCATTCGTTAAATACTTAAGGCTATCAGTGTCCAGGGAACTATCGGAGAAAATAAAAGTGCGGTTTTTCAGAATCCGACAGCTTTTACATACACTTATTTTCCCCCTGGATCATTAATACGAACTCGGAAATCCGTTCCGAATGCTTCTATATAGTGTCGTCTCATATTATTATATACTCCCACCAAAACACTATTCATTCTGTATTCTTTACTTGTTCTCTTAGGGTGGTACAATTGTCCGTATTCTCTTTCGATCGTTCCTTATCCTTTTTACGGAACTACTGGATTAATCGTTACCGATCTGGATGACATGAGAATATTCTCCTGCTTGAAATTGCCATATCTTATTTCCTTAGAAGATAGATTATTCTTACCTATGTTGTTACCCTTTAGCATCCTTCAAGACATAGAAATAATAAAGTCGAATTCCATTCATTCTTTCCAAATATCAATTATTACATTGTAGCCATAACCACTCCTCAGTGGTTTCCTACCTTCATTCTTAAATCAAATATAATAACATCCCAAAATATCAAATCCTCAAAGTTAATATCTCAATTCTTGGATTATAATAATATTTAATCCACTGTCCGGTCAAATATTATACCGAAAAAGAATTTGGAATTTCTGAATTCTGATCGTCTCTGCATTCACTTATTTCCTCCGCGTATTACTAATATGACTTCGAAACATCCATATCACGTCCCGTACATAGGGTGGAGTGAAAAGTTTTCCAACTTACAAAATCACTATTCATCCACCAAATTACTATGCACGTACAGGAAACACTATGCACGTACGGGAAATACTATGCACGTACGGGAAATACTATGCACGTACCCATTTCCTTTCAAGGATCCATTAGCTCCTTCCTGGATGGTAGATTATTCTTATCTAGGTCCTCAACCATCGAATTACTCTATTCTGACAATATACCAATGCATCAGGATCATTGTCCAAAGCAATATCCATTCATTACAATCATTGTTCTTTGAAACCACCATTCATTAGAGCTGGTGACCTTGTTGTCGGAATCATTGTTCTTCATTTTATCATTACTTAATAAAAAGTTTTAATTATATCCAAAATTTGGGGTTCTTACAGCTACGATAGCCAACTTATCTTCCTCAGACTGGGGAGGGAATTCCAAAATGAAGTCTGCAAGTGCCTGACCTTTAATGGGACCACGAGGCTTGAACTCAATATCGAATTGGCTGAGTTCCACTGTCCACTTCAACAATCTTCCTGAGGACTCTGGCTTATGCATCACTTGCCTCAATGGGTAGGCTGTGCGAACCTCAATGCTATGGGCCTGAAAGTAGGGCCTTAATTTTCGCGAGGCCAACACCAAGGCGTAGGCTAGCTTCTCCATATTTGTGTAGCGAGTCTCAGCATCTAACATCCTTCTGCTGACATAGTACACAGGATATTGAACTTTTTCCTCCTCGCGAATTAGTACTGCACTAACCGCATGTTCTGACACCGCGAGGTAGACAATGAGTGTCTCCCCGTTCTCGGGCTTAGAGAGTACTGGTGGCGATCCAAGTTGTTCCTTGATGTTCTGAAAAGCCTCCTCGCATTGAGGGGTCCACTCAAAGAACTCATGGCATTTATCTGATGATTTTGGGACGAACCGGTTAAAGGCTGCGATCCGTCCCGTCAGGCTCTGAACTTCCTTCACACTTCTTGGGGATCGCATGTCCACCAAGGCTTTTATTTTTGCAGGGTTCGCTTCTATTCCCCTGTGATTGACAATGAACCCCAAGAACTTTCCAGATTCAACTCCAAATACACACTTTTGTGGATTGAGCTTCATTCTGTAGTTCCTTAGTATACCAAACATTTCAGCGAGGTGGGCGATGTGATCCCCAGCCTCCTTGGATTTTACCAGCATGTCATCCACATAAACCTCCATTGTCTTCCCAATCTACTTCTCAAACATCATATTAACGAGCCTTTTGTAGGTAGCCCCAGCATTAAGGAGACCGAAGGGCATCCCTATGTAGCAATAGAGACCTCTATCCGTGATGAACGAGGTATGCTCTTGATCAGGACCATACATGGGTATTTGGTTGTACCCAGAATAAGCATCCATGAAGGAGAGAAGTGCATGTCCAGCTGTTGCATCCACTAGCTGATCGATCCTTGGCAATGGGAAACTATCCTTTGGGCAGTGCTTATTGAGATCAGTGAAATCCACGCATGTTCTCCATTTTCCATTTGGCTTCTTCACGAGGACAGGGTTCGCGAGCCAGTCAGGGTAGAATGATTCCCTAACGAGCCAGACTTTAAGAAGCCTATCCACCTCCTCTTTGAGAGCCTCGGCTCGTTCTCCACTTATGGGTCGCCTTTTCTACCTAACTCCTTTTTTGCTTGGATCCAAGTTGAGCCTATGACACATCACATTAGGATCGATCCCAACCATGTCTTCATGTGACCAAGCGAACACGTCAAGGTTTGCTTTCAGAAAAGTGACCAACCTTTCCCTCAAATCAGGGTTGAGTTGCGACCCTATTTTCAACACATTTGAAGGGTCTTGCACATCAACGAGGATAGGGATTGTGTCTTCAGCTGCCCCAGCTCGCTCCACATGTTCTGGGATGCAAGGATCAAGATCTAGATCATACTCACGAGCCTGACTTGATTCTGCCTCGCAGGGGTTAACACCTGCGTGCCCATACTCCTTAACAACAGTTGTTATCTGTGTAATACCATTTGGCAGTTCTGTCAGTGTAGATGTTTCCTTGCGAACCCATTTTCCCTTTCGAGCTCGCACAGCGGCCTGCTCTGGGCTCTCCTCGCTGTCACTATCCGTAGCCTCTTCAACGATCCCTTCCTGGAGAACCATTACTGGCTGCGAGGTTCCCATCATCAAAGTACCTGGTACTGGTTCTACTTGAATTCCCAAATTATCAAAATAATCAGCTGGGAGCTCCTCAATTGATATTATGTTGCACTCATTTGAGGGTCGCGAGGCCGATTTGCGATCCCTATCTTCCTCCTCACTTTCCATCCTGTCTACCATAGATATTCCACTCTTTTCAGCAGACTTAATGGCCTTGTTGTAACACTCTCGTGACTCATGCTGCGCCCCTTTAACACATCCCACTCCATTTGGGGTAGGAAACTTCATGGAGAGATGATAGATAGAAGTAACCACCCTCATTTCCTTAAGTATTGGCCTCCCCACAATAACATTGTATGCCGAAGGTTGATCCACCACCATGAAGTCCGCGATCTGGGTAGTGATGCAGGGCTCGTCCCCTAAAGTAACAGGGAGTCGTATGAGACCCTTGACACTCACTGAGGCTCCAGTAAAACCATAAAGGTGTCCCACAGTTGGGATAAGATCTTTATCCACGTAGCCCATTTTTTGGTAGACCTCGTATGTCAGAAGATTCACAGCGCTCCCATTATCAACCAGAACTCTGTAAACATTCTGCGATCCAATACGAATTCGAACAACGAGGGCATCAGAATGAGGGTGATGAACCCACTTCGCATCTTCCTCAGTGAACATGATGTTTGTATCCTCCCCCTTAAAGAGCTTTGGGGGTCGCTCTTGCAAGTGATGTACATTAGTGAGGGGTCGCTCCCTGGCCTCGCGAGCATACCTCTCTCTGGCTTTATTGCTGTCTCCCCCAATGTGGGGTCCTCCAATGATCACGTGAATGCTCCCAGCTCGTGTCTCCCTCTCTTTAACGAAAGGGACGGGATTTGGTTCAGGTGGCGGGGCCTGATTGAAACCCAAGCCAGACTTCGCACTATTCTGACTATGTTTCTTCACCTCGCGAACCGCCCATTCAGTTAACTTTCCTTCTCGAATTAATTGGTCTACTTGCTGCTTGAGTTCCCTACAAGTAGTTGTATTGTGCCCCGTTTGTTCATGAAAGTCACAATATCTACTAGTGTCTGCAGTTCCCTTTGGACCCATTTGTTGAGGTTTCCTGAATATCCCTTTATTCGCATTGACAGCATAGATATGATCAATTGGGGCAACTAAAGGGACGAATTTGTCCTCGCTCCGTGCGGGACGACCTCGAGGAGGGGATCGCCTTGGAGGATCGCGTTCTCTCCTCTTTGGACTGGGGCTTCGACTTCGATCCCGTCTTCGCCTCGGGCTTCTAGAGTCCTTTCTCTTAACTCCCCTGTTTCTACTCCAGCTGCTGCTCCTTTCATTACTCCTGTTGAGATCTGCAAGTGACTTCTCAACACGCTTGAAGGGCTCAGCGACCCTATGTAACTCAGACAGTGTGCTAGGAGTCTGCTCCTGTAGCTTCTTCCAGAACTCTGTTCCTTCCCTTACTCCAGCAATAAGGAAATTCTTCACAACCTCGTCATTTGCACCTCGCACACGAGGCACTTCAGCATTGAACCTCTTGAAATAATCATGAAGAGTCTCTCTCTCCTTTTGTTTTATGTTTGCCAAAGTAGATACAGGAGGTGCATAAAGCATTGAGGACTGAAATTGTTTCATGAAGATATCCACCAACTGTTCCCAAGACTCAATGATAACCAGGGCTCCAAGCTTCGAAAACCACTGCTGAGCACTTCCCCTCAGCGAGGCTGCAAACAACCTGCACCTCGCGAGCTGCGAGACCTGGTATACATCCATCTCGTTGTTAAACCGAATCACGAACTCAGCTGGATCAGTTTCTCCATTATAGGTCATGTCTGAATGGTGCCCCCGAAATACCACAGGAAGCGGGGCGGTTCGAATTTCATGGGTGAAAGGTGAACATGAACCCATGTTACCAAAGATCCCCTTTTCCTTATTCATCTCATCCAGCGCCTTCTTCAGTTCATCCAGCTTGTAGTCACCTACTTTTTCCTTGTCTTCTCCCTTCTTACGACCATCTCCAGTACTAGCATGATGGGATTGAGTCTTTTTGGGGGCACTAGATTCCTCCTGGTCATTCTTGCGATCCTCCCTTTTGCGATCCCTATGAGATGGGGGTCCGTCGTCTCGATGATGGGACCGCTCGCGCTCTCTACGAGGAGAGGGGGGGTCTGTCATTGCGACGATGGGACTGCTCACGATCTCGATGGACTTTGGAGCCCTGGGACTTGTCCTGGGATCGCTTGTCTTTTTTTTCAGCTGTAATTTTCTCCAACTTAAGACGGAGATCATGCTCTGACAACTTCTTTCCCACGCGGTAAAATACAGACACAGACCTTCTCTCAGATGAGGTGGTCATATTCTGCGACCTCTCCTTCTTCCCCATGGTTTCTTCCTCCTCGTTCCAGTTGGGGTCTATCTGATCAGTGACAACATCGTCAAAATCGTCAATAAATTTCTTAGTGGGACCCTTACTTCCTTCCTCATCATGAATTCGGGGCCCTGTTCTTGCGTTCCGCTTCGCACCCCTCGAGCTGTGGCGCTTCTCCATTTTAGCCGTCCTTTCTTGCACAGATGCCATAGTATCCCCGATCCCCTTCAAGAAGGACATCACCTCGCTACCTAAAAACACTTTCTGGACAGGGGGAGGTGTTCCACCCTCCTCGAAATTAGTCTTTGAGTTGTCCTTGGGCACCTCGTCTTCTAGGGGATCCTTCTGGGGCGGATCGCTTCTCGGGGTCGCCTCGTTGTTCCCATGCCTGCTCTTTTTACCTGATTTAGTCATCGTTCTCCCAAATCAATGACTGGCCCCTCCTTCTAGCGCCAAATGTTATAGGGAGAATATTGTATAACAATGTTTTCAGAGGTTTGCTGGATTTACGGAGCAAAATACGGATATTTTGCTAAGGTTATGAAGAACAGGGATTAGGGTTTGTGTGTAGAGATGTGGCTGAGCTTGATAGGTGATTTCAGGTAAACTATTTTCTCATGCCGTATCAAGGTGCCTACGTACCCTATTTATAGGGATCAAGCCTGACGTAGTTCTTGGAGAACAAGTTACCTAGGCGGGCTAGGGTTTTAAGAGATAAGCCAAAGTCCAAGCCCATGTAGCTAGGGCTGATGTGGCAATGAGTCATCAACCCTATCCATGATCCATGATCCAGCTGTAGAAGCCCATGGTCTCGAACGGATAGATTTGGCCAATGAAAGATCCATCAGGGCCCTTGCATGCGACCTTGAGAGGCCTGGCCACGCGAAGAGATCCCTGTGCCTAGCTACTCATGCGACCTTGGGTCTGGCCATGAGCCTTCCAGAGAAGAAGAGATAATGATCTCGCTGTAAGTTATAGATGTGATGCAAAAGCGAAGCGATCCCCTGGCGGACATCGCCAGCGAGGCGTTGTGTAGCGAGGCGCAACCATGTAGCGAGGTGCAACCATGTAGTGAGGTGCAACCATGTAGCGAGGTGCTCCTGTAATAGAGATATTATTGCCAAGGCATGTTGGGCTGATTCCAATAGTGGGCTTTAGTGACCCAATCTTCATCTTCTAGGCCCATCATAGATTATGAACCATCAATTTAGCTAATTAAATCAATTTATCTATTATGCCAGATTTGGGCATAACAATAATTAATGGTAATTAGTCGATTGCCTTTTTCACATTTACGTTTAGTTGAAGATAATCCAGTCGTAACATCTTGATAAAGAAATTACAAAGGGAAAATCACTAGTCCATGCCACGATAGCAGTAGGGAATATAGGTACTTGCACGCACTTCCAACTTCTAATTCGTAGTTAAAGTTAAATATATGTTCATTAACAATATGCTTTAATTGATTGCAATTTTCAGTGTTGTGCCAAGAAATACCGAAAATGAAGCATGTAGTAATGCATGTCAGAGACGAGCATAGGCATATCCTGTACATTGTGCTTCCAAAAATGGCCATGTTCGAATGCTAGAGAAGTTGCATAGGCATATCCAGTGTAACATCCCAAGTTTTTTTAAAAGATATTAATTGATAATTTGGTAATTTGATATTAATAAATTAGGATTTAAAATTGAAATGTTTTTTTTATCTAAAGGAGTTTTTTATTTGACAAAATGCAGATTTTATTATTCTGATAACTCCTTCAGAATACAATTTTTAACGTTGATTGGAACAGAACTCCAATCAAACATACGATCAGGGTACATTTGAGCCACATGAGCTAATTCATGTGCAGACATATTCACAGACCGTTTAATAAAATACAACTTAACGTTGTTTAATTCACCAAGTAAAACTCGGCACTCCATAACCACCTGACCAAGCCTGGATCGCATTGGAGTATCACTTCGAATCATCTGAACTACCACCAAGCAGTCTGATTCGATAGTAACTGTGTTGTTCAGCCACTCCTTAGCCCAACTCAAAGCTTCTTTAATTGCTATAGCTTCGACCAACGTAGGATTCATTATGTCTCTGAAACACCTGGTGCACGCCAACAGGAGATGGCCGTCATGATCCCTAACTATCAGTCCTATACTTGAAGCTCCATGGTCGTCAACTATTGCTGCATCAGCTGTGATCTTAACTTCATTGTATTGTGGCTTTATCCAGTAGGTTGCACCATCTCCTGCTATAGAAGGTTGCAGAGGTGCCACAAAGAATCTGCTCTGTGCTACTGTCCACTGTGTAAGATACTCCCACGCCTTAGCAACAATTCGCATTGGATTCCATCGCTTATTATTCCACACTAAGTCATTCCTTGCTCTCCAGATTGACCAACATAAAGTGACAATTCTTGCATTATTCTGAGAAGACTCTGCAGACAAGTTTCTTTCCAACCAGACTGAGAAGTCCATAGTTACATTTGTGATGATCTCTGCATTGTGCACTTTCCAACATAGAGCTGCAGCCCTACATTGAACCAAACTATGAAAAATGGTTTCAATATCTTCATTACAAACAGGACAAGTATTCTCAATTGTGACATGTTTTGTCTGCAAAATAGCTTTGGTTGGCAAACAGTTCGAAACAGCACGCCAAACCAAACTTAATGCTTTTGGAGGAGCTCTGATGTTCCAAACTCTCTTCTAGAAATTACTATCACTAGCAGCATTCCAAGCTCCTTTCTGACTCTGAATAAATTTATATGCACTTTTCACCGAGTACTGCCCAGAATTTTCAAGTTTCCAGTAAAGAATGTCTTCATCTAGGTCCTGTTCCACCCTTGTATTTAAAATGCACTGCTTGTCCCTATCAACAAAAATGTCATTTAGCACCTCCATGTCCCATTCTTTAGTACCTGTACGAAATAGAGAAAAAACCATTTGATTTGTCAGCGATGGTGAAACAGTAGAGATGTAAGGATTCTCTAAATTATTCAGCCAAGGTTGACCCAAAATAGCAATCTCTTTTCCTGAGCCAATTCTCCAACTAGCACCCGAGGATATAACTTTTCTTGCTTCCGAAATGCTCCTCCATATGAAACTAGGGCTACTACCTAGTTTAGCATCCATAAAGTTCGTATCAGCATAATACTTAGCTTTATAAATTCGAGCCACTAGACTTTCAGGATTTGTAATGAGCCTCCAACATTGCTTCCCCGGCATAGAAAGATTAACATCCCTTAAACTTTTAAAACCTAAACCACCTGCATGTTTGTGTCTTGTCATCCTATCCCAACACATCCAATTGATCTTAGAATTAGAATTCTGAGAAGTATTCCAGAAAAATTTCGCCATCGCTTTCTCCATGTCCCTAATCAGCTCTAGGGGGAGCAAAAATACATTCATAGCATAAGATGGCAAGGTTTGTGCAACCGACTTGATTAGAATCTCTTTCGCTGGTCTGGACATACACTTCTCATTCCACTTCTGTATACTAGCCAAGACCCTATCCTTTAGATAGCCAAATACTACAAATTTATTTCTACCCAAAACATTAGGAAGCCCCAGATATTTGGCTTTATCATCTGCTTCTGGGATTTGAAGAACTTGGCACACCAATTCCTTATTATAAGGAATAACATTTGCACTGAAAAAACTGTGGATTTACTTCTATTAATACGCTGTCCCGAAGCTTTCTCATTACAGTTCAATAACTCCATAATTTTGAGCGCTTCACCTGTTTCAGCTTTGCAGAAAAGATAGCTGTCATCAGCAAAAAATATATGACTAATAATTGGTGCTCTCCTACAAATTTTTATCCCATGAAGCCACTTGTTCACTTCAAAATGTCTGATCATAGCTGAGAGTCCCTCTGCACAAATTATAAAGAGATAGGGAGACAACGGATCTCCCTGTCTTAGCCCCCGACTAGGCACAACAGGACCCATCTCAAACTCTCCATGGACAATCGTATAGTTCACCGTCGACACACATTGTAAGATCAGATGAATCCACCAACTATCAAAGCCCATTTTGCCAAGAATATCTTGAAGAAATTTCCATTCTATTCGATCATACGCCTTGGACATGTCCAACTTAAGGGCCATGAACCCTTCTTTGCCGAATTTCTTCTTTTTCAAGTAGTGCATAACTTCAAACGAGATCATAACATTATCCGTGATTAGTCTACCCGGTAAGAAAGAACTCTGAGTATCCTAGATTAAAGAGTCTAGCACACTCTTCAGACGATTAGCAATCACTTTTGTAATAATTTTCATTATCACATTACACAGTGCTATAGGTCTCAGTTCAGTCAGTTTTGATGGATTTCTCTTCTTAGGAATGAGAACAATATTGGTAGCATTGATATCTTCCATTAACACCCCTGTTGCAAAGAATTTTCTCACCATCAATATCACCTCCTCCCCTACTACACACCAATTTTTCTGGAAAAAAGCCGGGGTCATGCCATCTGGCCCTGGGGCTTTGTCAGGATGCATATGAAATACGGCTTCCTTGACTTCCTCATCAGACACCTCTTGCAATAAACTCCTATTCTGTTGTTCAGAAACCGTTTGTGTGATACAATTTAACACCACATCACCTTGGGTTTGCTCTGCAGTAAACAAATTCTGAAAGTAATCCTTTATCAAATTCTGCAGGCCATCTTGCCAATTGACCCAAACACCATCATCATTTAACAGCTTCTGTATGTGATTGTTCCTTCTTCTCTTATTACATGATGCATGGAAAATTTTTGTATTCTTCTCACCAGCTTGTAACCAGAGCTGTTTAGACCTTTGGCGCCAGAAAATTTCTTTTTGATCTAAAACTAGAAAGAGATTCTTTCTTGTGCTTTCATACTCAGCTATCGACTGTGCATCCCTCTTACTTCTCAACAGCTTTAGTTTTGTTTTGCAATCCTTTATACGTCTACGAAAGCATCCTGTAATTTTTTTCCCCCAAACATCCAAACTCTCTGCACATCTATTAATTCTCTGAATAATATTGCAGCTATTCTCATCCTCCCAACAATCCTTTATAATTTGAAAACACATAGATTCAGTAAGCCAGGCATTCTCGAAACGGAAGGTTCGTTTTTTATTACCTCTGATTTGCTTTTCAGGGCAGAGCAGCAAGGGGCTATGATCAGAAGGTGAACCCTCTAGATTATAAACTTTAGCCAACTCAAATAACCTTAGCCATTGTGAATTTGCCAAGACTCTGTCTAACCTGATCTCCGTCCAATGAGCTGTGTTCTTACCCCTCTCCTAAGTGAATTGGTGCCTCGTCAATTCGAGATCCTGCAACTCAGTTTCCTGAAGACAAGCATTAAAACCTTCAATAAGATGCTCAGGATATGGAGGTCCTCCCCTCTTATCTGCCTGAGATAATTGTTAAAATCACCAACCAAACACCACGGTAAGTTTGCATCTCTCGAAAGATTCATAAGCAGATCCCACGTTTTGTATCTCTGAGACCTCGATGGTTCTCCATAAATACCTGTTAACCTCCATAAAGTAGAATCAGACATACTTACAGACACATCAATGTGCGATCGAGAATAGCTTAGCAGGTTAACTCCATCTGTATTCCTCCATAGTAACGCAATTCCTCCACTTTTACCTTGAGGTTCCACAACAAAACAGTTTTCAAACCCCAACTTACTACACAAAAACTCCATTTTCTTACGACTACTTATAGTTTCATTGAGAAAGACAAACGACGGTTTCTCACTACGGGTTACTTCTTTAAGAAACTGAATTTTTCCAGGTGAACCCATGCCCTGGCAGTTCCAAGCTAGAGCATTCATAATGACTGGCGGGACTGCAGAGCAGCACCCGCCAATAACACGTTTTTTGATTCCGTTTGATTTTCTGACTGTGTTTCCATAATCGTATCATGGACTTGATATGTAGGAATAAGACTATTATGTTCTGAGTCCACCCTACGCCTTTTTGGGTCCACAATACATAAATCAGCTGTACCCGGCCCATCAGTATTTCCCGCCAAGCTTACGTTCGAATTCTGCTTAATTATCTGATTTGAGATAATTTGATTTTTTTTTTCAAAATTTCCATTAAATTCGTCTACATTATCTCTACCAGCTGTTATAACAGATTGAATTTCATCTCCTGATTTGTAGTTAACCAGCTGCTGTCGTTCCCACGAATCGTGGGAATTTGTTACACTATCCCCGTGACTGTTGTTCCTTCCATGATCACCATCCTCACTACCCTCTATCTCTACATTCAGTTTACCTCCGTCTGCTCCCCTTAACCACCGATTGCTACTGGTATCTTGCTGTTTTCTTAACGATGCCCTCAAGGATCCATCATACTTCCTAATGCATGTGTCCTCTTTATCATCGAAACGAATTTCACAGAATTTCTCCGAGTGGCCAATCACACCACAATAAAAACAGAACGAAGGTAGTCGTTCATACTTGAACTTAATCCATATCCAGTCTCCCCCTGTTTTCTTTATACGCATCTTACTCTTCAATGCCTTATGAACATCAAGAGCTACCTTTATCCTATGATAGTTCCTCCATGTGTTTTTGAGATTCTTTGGGTCCGAAGCTAAGAATTTTCCAACATAATTACCAATAGATTTGAAAACAAACTCTGAATTAAAACCAATGGGCAGATTATAGACTTGAACCCAAATGTATAACTCCGAAAGTTTAATCTCACTTAATTGTTCATTCCCCTCTATCCTTTTTAACAGCAACACCTGTTGATTGAAAGTCCATGGCCCATCATCTAGAACCCTCTGCATATCCATGTTGTGAAAAAACTTAAAAATGAACACATTTGGAACATCTGTTTCCTCCATGTAAACCCCTTTAACTGGTTTCCAGATTGAAGCTAGAGTGTCTTTCATTGCCATGAAGTTTACTTTTCGGTTTGACAAAAGCTTCCAACCAAACAATTCGAAAAATCTCCAACCTCCTGGCCGTCCTGAGGTTCCTCCAAAATCAGCCCCCCATCATCATCATCATCATTGATTGAGAGATTTTCATATGCATCCACAACATTCTTTCCACGTGATGAACTCGCCATACTGACTCAAATGACTATAGTAAAATGAAATGACTTAGAAAGAAGAATAAGTGTTTGATAAGTGTTTGATATAAACGAAAAAACACGTCATATAGACGAGACACCTCTAAAACACATCACAGAGACGAGACGGGCTTTTTCTTCAGCTTTATCTAAAGGAGTTAAAATCATTAAAAATAGATTATTAAATTCTGGCTAAATATTAGTAAAATTTTTATTAAGGGAAGACATATCATTAAACAGTAATTATTAGTAAGGATGATAATTAGATATAGTATAATATATTTATATAGAAAATAGAGAAAGAGAGACATCAGTTACAAAACAACAAAAAAAACCCTGGTAGCAGCCTCTTGAAGAAAAAGAGAATACATCGAGAGAGAGAGGGAGACTTGGAGAGAAGACTCATAACAAGCTTAAAAAGGATAAGGTAATAATTCTTTTGTTGCTTGATTGTGATTTTACAAAAATGTCCACCCCATATTTGCATATAAATCCCATGTATCTCAGGGAACTTACCTGAGATACATCTCAGTCTCTCCCTAATCTCTTTCTTAAAGAGAAAAAGGACCTTGAGATTGATCTCAGAGAACTTTTCCTGAGATAGTTAAAAAATACACTTTAAATTTGATTGGGCCTGCAGGGCTAATTAAAATTTTTTGATTTTACAAAAATGTTCACCCCAAATTTGCATATAAATCCCATGTATCTCAGGGAACCTACCTGAGATACATCTCAGGCTCCATAATCTCTTTCTTACAGAGGAAAAGGACCCTGAGATTTTCATATCATGTCCCTATGAGTTTCTAGAATATGATGCGATTTTATTTCGCTCCGTTCTGAACCGAATCGGACCCGATATGACCCGATTTTACGGGAACTGGGTTTTCTGGTAAACTTCAAAGGGGGTAGGCATACAGGATTTTATGAAACCTAGAAAGTTTTTTTCTCGTCCATATTTTTTCATATCATGTCCCTATGAGTTTCTAGAATATGATGCGATTTTATTTCGCTCCGTTCTGAACCGAATCGGACCCGATATGACCCGATTTTACGGGAACTGGGTTTTCTGGTAAACTTCAAAGGGGGTAGGCATACAGGATTTTATGAAACCTAGAAAGTTTTTTTCTCGTCCATATTTTTTCATATCATGTCCCTATGAGTTTCTAGAATATGATGCGATTTTATTTCGCTCCGTTCGGAACCGAATCGGACCCGATAAGACCCGATTTTACGGGAACAGGGTTTTCTGGTAAACTTCAAAGAGCGTAGGCATACAGGATTTTATGAAACCTAGAAAGTTTTTTTCTCGTCCATATTTTTTCATATCATGTCCCTATGAGTTTCTAGAATATGATGCGATTTTATTTCGCTCCGTTCGGAACCGAATCGGACCCGATAAGACCCGATTTTACGGGAACAGGGTTTTCTGGTAAACTTCAAAGAGCGTAGGCATACAGGATTTTATGAAACCTAGAAAGTTTTTTTCTCGTCCATATTTTTTCATATCATGTCCCTATGAGTTTCTAGAATTTGATGAGATTTTATTTCGCTCCGTTCGGAACCGAATCGGACCCGATATGACCCGATTTTACGATAACTGGGTTTTTTGGTAAACTTCAAAGGGGGTAGGCATACAGGATTTTATGAAACCTAGAAAATTTTTTTCTCGTCCATATTTTTTCATATCATGTCCTTATGAGTTTCTAGAATATGATGCGATTTTATTTCGCTCCGTTCTGAACCGAATCGGACCCGATATGACCCGATTTTACGGGAACTGGGTTTTCTGGTAAACTTCAAAGGGGGTAGGCATACAGGATTTTATGAAACCTAGAAAGTTTTTTTCTCGTCCATATTTTTTCATAACATGTCCCTATGAGTTTCTAGAATATGATGCGATTTTATTTCGCTCCGTTCTGAACCGAATCGGACCCGATATGACCCGATTTTACGGGAACTGGGTTTTCTGGTAAACTTCAAAGGGGGTAGGCATACAGGATTTTATGAAACCTAGAAAGTTTTTTTCTCGTCCATATTTTTTCATATCATGTCCCTATGAGTTTCTAGAATATGATGCGATTTTATTTCGCTCCGTTCTGAACCGAATCGGACCCGATATGACCCGATTTTACGGGAACTGGGTTTTCTGGTAAACTTCAAAGGGGGTAGGCATACAGGATTTTATGAAACCTAGAAAGTTTTTTTCTCGTCCATATTTTTTCATATCATGTCCCTATGAGTTTCTAGAATATGATGCGATTTTATTTCGCTCCGTTCGGAACCGAATCGGACCCGATAAGACCCGATTTTACGGGAACAGGGTTTTCTGGTAAACTTCAAAGAGCGTAGGCATACAGGATTTTATGAAACCTAGAAAGTTTTTTTCTCGTCCATATTTTTTCATATCATGTCCCTATGAGTTTCTAGAATATGATGCGATTTTATTTCGCTCCGTTCGGAACCGAATCGGACCCGATAAGACCCGATTTTACGGGAACAGGGTTTTCTGGTAAACTTCAAAGAGCGTAGGCATACAGGATTTTATGAAACCTAGAAAGTTTTTTTCTCGTCCATATTTTTTCATATCATGTCCCTATGAGTTTCTAGAATTTGATGAGATTTTATTTCGCTCCGTTCGGAACCGAATCGGACCCGATATGACCCGATTTTACGATAACTGGGTTTTTTGGTAAACTTCAAAGGGGGTAGGCATACAGGATTTTATGAAACCTAGAAAGTTTTTTTCTCGTCCATATTTTTTCATATCATGTCCTTATGAGTTTCTAGAATATGATGCGATTTTATTTCGCTCCGTTCTGGAACCGAATCGGACCCGATATGACCCGATTTTACGGGAACTGGGTTTTCTGGTAAACTTCAAAGGGGGTAGGCATACAGGATTTTATGAAACCTAGAAAGTTTTTTTCTCGTCCATATTTTTTCATATCATGTCCCTATGAGTTTCTAGAATATGATGCGATTTTATTTCGCTCCGTTCGGAACCGAATCGGACCCGATAAGACCCGAATTTACGGGAACAGGGTTTTCTGGTAAACTTCAAAGAGCGTAGGCATACAGGATTTTATGTAACCTAGAAAGTTTTTTTCTCGTCCATATTTTTTCATATCATGTCCCTATGAGTTTCTAGAATTTGATGAGATTTTATTTCGCTCCGTTCGGAACCGAATCGGACCCGATATGACCCGATTTTACGATAACTGGGTTTTTTGGTAAACTTCAAAGGGGGTAGGCATACAGGATTTTATGAAACCTAGAAAGTTTTTTTCTCGTCCATATTTTTTCATATCATGTCCTTATGAGTTTCTAGAATATGATGCGATTTTATTTCGCTCCGTTCTGAACCGAATCGGACCCGATATGACCCGATTTTACGGGAACTGGGTTTTCTGGTAAACTTCAAAGGGGGTAGGCATACAGGATTTTATGAAACCTAGAAAGTTTTTTTCTCGTCCATATTTTTTCATAACATGTCCCTATGAGTTTCTAGAATATGATGCGATTTTATTTCGCTCCGTTCTGAACCGAATCGGACCCGATATGACCCGATTTTACGGGAACTGGGTTTTCTGGTAAACTTCAAAGGGGGTAGGCATACAGGATTTTATGAAACCTAGAAAGTTTTTTTCTCGTCCATATTTTTTCATATCATGTCCCTATGAGTTTCTAGAATATGATGCGATTTTATTTCGCTCCGTTCTGAACCGAATCGGACCCGATATGACCCGATTTTACGGGAACTGGGTTTTCTGGTAAACTTCAAAGGGGGTAGGCATACAGGATTTTATGAAACCTAGAAAGTTTTTTTCTCGTCCATATTTTTTCATATCATGTCCCTATGAGTTTCTAGAATATGATGCGATTTTATTTCGCTCCGTTCGGAACCGAATCGGACCCGATAAGACCCGATTTTACGGGAACAGGGTTTTCTGGTAAACTTCAAAGAGCGTAGGCATACAGGATTTTATGAAACCTAGAAAGTTTTTTTCTCGTCCATATTTTTTCATATCATGTCCCTATGAGTTTCTAGAATATGATGCGATTTTATTTCGCTCCGTTCGGAACCGAATCGGACCCGATAAGACCCGATTTTACGGGAACAGGGTTTTCTGGTAAACTTCAAAGAGCGTAGGCATACAGGATTTTATGAAACCTAGAAAGTTTTTTTCTCGTCCATATTTTTTCATATCATGTCCCTATGAGTTTCTAGAATTTGATGAGATTTTATTTCGCTCCGTTCGGAACCGAATCGGACCCGATATGACCCGATTTTACGATAACTGGGTTTTTTGGTAAACTTCAAAGGGGGTAGGCATACAGGATTTTATGAAACCTAGAAAGTTTTTTTCTCGTCCATATTTTTTCATATCATGTCCTTATGAGTTTCTAGAATATGATGCGATTTTATTTCGCTCCGTTCTGGAACCGAATCGGACCCGATATGACCCGATTTTACGGGAACAGGGTTTTCTGGTAAACTTCAAAGGGGGTAGGCATACAGGATTTTATGAAACCTAGAAAGTTTTTTTCTCGTCCATATTTTTTCATATCATGTCCCTATGAGTTTCTAGAATATGATGCGATTTTATTTCGCTCCGTTCGGAACCGAATCGGACCCGATAAGACCCGAATTTACGGGAACAGGGTTTTCTGGTAAACTTCAAAGAGCGTAGGCATACAGGATTTTATGAAACCTAGAAAGTTTTTTTCTCGTCCATATTTTTTCATATCATGTCCTTATGAGTTTCTAGAATATGATGCGATTTTATTTCGCTCCGTTCTGAACCGAATCGGACCCGATATGACCCGATTTTACGGGAACTGGGTTTTCTGGTAAACTTCAAAGGGGGTAGGCATACAGGATTTTATGAAACCTAGAAAGTTTTTTTCTCGTCCATATTTTTTCATAACATGTCCCTATGAGTTTCTAGAATATGATGCGATTTTATTTCGCTCCGTTCTGAACCGAATCGGACCCGATATGACCCGATTTTACGGGAACTGGGTTTTCTGGTAAACTTCAAAGGGGGTAGGCATACAGGATTTTATGAAACCTAGAAAGTTTTTTTCTCGTCCATATTTTTTCATATCATGTCCCTATGAGTTTCTAGAATATGATGCGATTTTATTTCGCTCCGTTCTGAACCGAATCGGACCCGATATGACCCGATTTTACGGGAACTGGGTTTTCTGGTAAACTTCAAAGGGGGTAGGCATACAGGATTTTATGAAACCTAGAAAGTTTTTTTCTCGTCCATATTTTTTCATATCATGTCCCTATGAGTTTCTAGAATATGATGCGATTTTATTTCGCTCCGTTCGGAACCGAATCGGACCCGATAAGACCCGATTTTACGGGAACAGGGTTTTCTGGTAAACTTCAAAGAGCGTAGGCATACAGGATTTTATGAAACCTAGAAAGTTTTTTTCTCGTCCATATTTTTTCATATCATGTCCCTATGAGTTTCTAGAATATGATGCGATTTTATTTCGCTCCGTTCGGAACCGAATCGGACCCGATAAGACCCGATTTTACGGGAACAGGGTTTTCTGGTAAACTTCAAAGAGCGTAGGCATACAGGATTTTATGAAACCTAGAAAGTTTTTTTCTCGTCCATATTTTTTCATATCATGTCCCTATGAGTTTCTAGAATATGATGCGATTTTATTTCGCTCCGTTCGGAACCGAATCGGACCCGATAAGACCCGATTTTACGGGAACAGGGTTTTCTGGTAAACTTCAAAGAGCGTAGGCATACAGGATTTTATGAAACCTAGAAAGTTTTTTTCTCGTCCATATTTTTTCATATCATGTCCCTATGAGTTTCTAGAATTTGATGAGATTTTATTTCGCTCCGTTCGGAACCGAATCGGACCCGATATGACCCGATTTTACGATAACTGGGTTTTTTGGTAAACTTCAAAGGGGGTAGGCATACAGGATTTTATGAAACCTAGAAAGTTTTTTTCTCGTCCATATTTTTTCATATCATGTCCTTATGAGTTTCTAGAATATGATGCGATTTTATTTCGCTCCGTTCTGGAACCGAATCGGACCCGATATGACCCGATTTTACGGGAACTGGGTTTTCTGGTAAACTTCAAAGGGGGTAGGCATACAGGATTTTATGAAACCTAGAAAGTTTTTTTCTCGTCCATATTTTTTCATATCATGTCCCTATGAGTTTCTAGAATATGATGCGATTTTATTTCGCTCCGTTCGGAACCGAATCGGACCCGATAAGACCCGATTTTACGGGAACAGGGTTTTCTGGTAAACTTCAAAGAGCGTAGGCATACAGGATTTTATGAAACCTAGAAAGTTTTTTTCTCGTCCATATTTTTTCATATCATGTCCCTATGAGTTTCTAGAATTTGATGAGATTTTATTTCGCTCCGTTCGGAACCGAATCGGACCCGATATGACCCGATTTTACGATAACTGGGTTTTTTGGTAAACTTCAAAGGGGGTAGGCATACAGGATTTTATGAAACCTAGAAAGTTTTTTTCTCGTCCATATTTTTTCATATCATGTCCTTATGAGTTTCTAGAATATGATGCGATTTTATTTCGCTCCGTTCTGAACCGAATCGGACCCGATATGACCCGATTTTACGGGAACTGGGTTTTCTGGTAAACTTCAAAGGGGGTAGGCATACAGGATTTTATGAAACCTAGAAAGTTTTTTTCTCGTCCATATTTTTTCATAACATGTCCCTATGAGTTTCTAGAATATGATGCGATTTTATTTCGCTCCGTTCTGAACCGAATCGGACCCGATATGACCCGATTTTACGGGAACTGGGTTTTCTGGTAAACTTCAAAGGGGGTAGGCATACAGGATTTTATGAAACCTAGAAAGTTTTTTTCTCGTCCATATTTTTTCATATCATGTCCCTATGAGTTTCTAGAATATGATGCGATTTTATTTCGCTCCGTTCTGAACCGAATCGGACCCGATATGACCCGATTTTACGGGAACTGGGTTTTCTGGTAAACTTCAAAGGGGGTAGGCATACAGGATTTTATGAAACCTAGAAAGTTTTTTTCTCGTCCATATTTTTTCATATCATGTCCCTATGAGTTTCTAGAATATGATGCGATTTTATTTCGCTCCGTTCGGAACCGAATCGGACCCGATAAGACCCGATTTTACGGGAACAGGGTTTTCTGGTAAACTTCAAAGAGCGTAGGCATACAGGATTTTATGAAACCTAGAAAGTTTTTTTCTCGTCCATATTTTTTCATATCATGTCCCTATGAGTTTCTAGAATATGATGCGATTTTATTTCGCTCCGTTCGGAACCGAATCGGACCCGATAAGACCCGATTTTACGGGAACAGGGTTTTCTGGTAAACTTCAAAGAGCGTAGGCATACAGGATTTTATGAAACCTAGAAAGTTTTTTTCTCGTCCATATTTTTTCATATCATGTCCCTATGAGTTTCTAGAATTTGATGAGATTTTATTTCGCTCCGTTCGGAACCGAATCGGACCCGATATGACCCGATTTTACGATAACTGGGTTTTTTGGTAAACTTCAAAGGGGGTAGGCATACAGGATTTTATGAAACCTAGAAAGTTTTTTTCTCGTCCATATTTTTTCATATCATGTCCTTATGAGTTTCTAGAATATGATGCGATTTTATTTCGCTCCGTTCTGGAACCGAATCGGACCCGATATGACCCGATTTTACGGGAACTGGGTTTTCTGGTAAACTTCAAAGGGGGTAGGCATACAGGATTTTATGAAACCTAGAAAGTTTTTTTCTCGTCCATATTTTTTCATATCATGTCCCTATGAGTTTCTAGAATATGATGCGATTTTATTTCGCTCCGTTCGGAACCGAATCGGACCCGATAAGACCCGATTTTACGGGAACAGGGTTTTCTGGTAAACTTCAAAGAGCGTAGGCATACAGGATTTTATGAAACCTAGAAAGTTTTTTTCTCGTCCATATTTTTTCATATCATGTCCCTATGAGTTTCTAGAATTTGATGAGATTTTATTTCGCTCCGTTCGGAACCGAATCGGACCCGATATGACCCGATTTTACGATAACTGGGTTTTTTGGTAAACTTCAAAGGGGGTAGGCATACAGGATTTTATGAAACCTAGAAAGTTTTTTTCTCGTCCATATTTTTTCATATCATGTCCTTATGAGTTTCTAGAATATGATGCGATTTTATTTCGCTCCGTTCTGAACCGAATCGGACCCGATATGACCCGATTTTACGGGAACTGGGTTTTCTGGTAAACTTCAAAGGGGGTAGGCATACAGGATTTTATGAAACCTAGAAAGTTTTTTTCTCGTCCATATTTTTTCATAACATGTCCCTATGAGTTTCTAGAATATGATGCGATTTTATTTCGCTCCGTTCTGAACCGAATCGGACCCGATATGACCCGATTTTACGGGAACTGGGTTTTCTGGTAAACTTCAAAGGGGGTAGGCATACAGGATTTTATGAAACCTAGAAAGTTTTTTTCTCGTCCATATTTTTTCATATCATGTCCCTATGAGTTTCTAGAATATGATGCGATTTTATTTCGCTCCGTTCTGAACCGAATCGGACCCGATATGACCCGATTTTACGGGAACTGGGTTTTCTGGTAAACTTCAAAGGGGGTAGGCATACAGGATTTTATGAAACCTAGAAAGTTTTTTTCTCGTCCATATTTTTTCATATCATGTCCCTATGAGTTTCTAGAATATGATGCGATTTTATTTCGCTCCGTTCGGAACCGAATCGGACCCGATAAGACCCGATTTTACGGGAACAGGGTTTTCTGGTAAACTTCAAAGAGCGTAGGCATACAGGATTTTATGAAACCTAGAAAGTTTTTTTCTCGTCCATATTTTTTCATATCATGTCCCTATGAGTTTCTAGAATATGATGCGATTTTATTTCGCTCCGTTCGGAACCGAATCGGACCCGATAAGACCCGATTTTACGGGAACAGGGTTTTCTGGTAAACTTCAAAGAGCGTAGGCATACAGGATTTTATGAAACCTAGAAAGTTTTTTTCTCGTCCATATTTTTTCATATCATGTCCCTATGAGTTTCTAGAATATGATGCGATTTTATTTCGCTCCGTTCGGAACCGAATCGGACCTGATAAGACCCGATTTTACGGGAACAGGGTTTTCTGGTAAACTTCAAAGAGCGTAGGCATACAGGATTTTATGAAACCTAGAAAGTTTTTTTCTCGTCCATATTTTTTCATATCATGTCCCTATGAGTTTCTAGAATTTGATGAGATTTTATTTCGCTCCGTTCGGAACCGAATCGGACCCGATATGACCCGATTTTACGATAACTGGGTTTTTTGGTAAACTTCAAAGGGGGTAGGCATACAGGATTTTATGAAACCTAGAAAGTTTTTTTCTCGTCCATATTTTTTCATATCATGTCCTTATGAGTTTCTAGAATATGATGCGATTTTATTTCGCTCCGTTCTGAACCGAATCGGACCCGATATGACCCGATTTTACGGGAACTGGGTTTTCTGGTAAACTTCAAAGGGGGTAGGCATACAGGATTTTATGAAACCTAGAAAGTTTTTTTCTCGTCCATATTTTTTCATATCATGTCCCTATGAGTTTCTAGAATATGATGCGATTTTATTTCGCTCCGTTCGGAACCGAATCGGACCCGATAAGACCCGATTTTACGGGAACAGGGTTTTCTGGTAAACTTCAAAGAGCGTAGGCATACAGGATTTTATGAAACCTAGAAAGTTTTTTTCTCGTCCATATTTTTTCATATCATGTCCCTATGAGTTTCTAGAATTTGATGAGATTTTATTTCGCTCCGTTCGGAACCGAATCGGACCCGATATGACCCGATTTTACGATAACTGGGTTTTTTGGTAAACTTCAAAGGGGGTAGGCATACAGGATTTTATGAAACCTAGAAAGTTTTTTTCTCGTCCATATTTTTTCATATCATGTCCTTATGAGTTTCTAGAATATGATGCGATTTTATTTCGCTCCGTTCTGAACCGAATCGGACCCGATATGACCCGATTTTACGGGAACTGGGTTTTCTGGTAAACTTCAAAGGGGGTAGGCATACAGGATTTTATGAAACCTAGAAAGTTTTTTTCTCGTCCATATTTTTTCATAACATGTCCCTATGAGTTTCTAGAATATGATGCGATTTTATTTCGCTCCGTTCTGAACCGAATCGGACCCGATATGACCCGATTTTACGGGAACTGGGTTTTCTGGTAAACTTCAAAGGGGGTAGGCATACAGGATTTTATGAAACCTAGAAAGTTTTTTTCTCGTCCATATTTTTTCATATCATGTCCCTATGAGTTTCTAGAATATGATGCGATTTTATTTCGCTCCGTTCTGAACCGAATCGGACCCGATATGACCCGATTTTACGGGAACTGGGTTTTCTGGTAAACTTCAAAGGGGGTAGGCATACAGGATTTTATGAAACCTAGAAAGTTTTTTTCTCGTCCATATTTTTTCATATCATGTCCCTATGAGTTTCTAGAATATGATGCGATTTTATTTCGCTCCGTTCGGAACCGAATCGGACCCGATAAGACCCGATTTTACGGGAACAGGGTTTTCTGGTAAACTTCAAAGAGCGTAGGCATACAGGATTTTATGAAACCTAGAAAGTTTTTTTCTCGTCCATATTTTTTCATATCATGTCCCTATGAGTTTCTAGAATATGATGCGATTTTATTTCGCTCCGTTCGGAACCGAATCGGACCCGATAAGACCCGATTTTACGGGAACAGGGTTTTCTGGTAAACTTCAAAGAGCGTAGGCATACAGGATTTTATGAAACCTAGAAAGTTTTTTTCTCGTCCATATTTTTTCATATCATGTCCCTATGAGTTTCTAGAATTTGATGAGATTTTATTTCGCTCCGTTCGGAACCGAATCGGACCCGATATGACCCGATTTTACGATAACTGGGTTTTTTGGTAAACTTCAAAGGGGGTAGGCATACAGGATTTTATGAAACCTAGAAAGTTTTTTTCTCGTCCATATTTTTTCATATCATGTCCTTATGAGTTTCTAGAATATGATGCGATTTTATTTCGCTCCGTTCTGAACCGAATCGGACCCGATATGACCCGATTTTACGGGAACTGGGTTTTCTGGTAAACTTCAAAGGGGGTAGGCATACAGGATTTTATGAAACCTAGAAAGTTTTTTTCTCGTCCATATTTTTTCATATCATGTCCCTATGAGTTTCTAGAATATGATGCGATTTTATTTCGCTCCGTTCGGAACCGAATCGGACCCGATAAGACCCGATTTTACGGGAACAGGGTTTTCTGGTAAACTTCAAAGAGCGTAGGCATACAGGATTTTATGAAACCTAGAAAGTTTTTTTCTCGTCCATATTTTTTCATATCATGTCCCTATGAGTTTCTAGAATTTGATGAGATTTTATTTCGCTCCGTTCGGAACCGAATCGGACCCGATATGACCCGATTTTACGATAACTGGGTTTTTTGGTAAACTTCAAAGGGGGTAGGCATACAGGATTTTATGAAACCTAGAAAGTTTTTTTCTCGTCCATATTTTTTCATATCATGTCCTTATGAGTTTCTAGAATATGATGCGATTTTATTTCGCTCCGTTCTGAACCGAATCGGACCCGATATGACCCGATTTTACGGGAACTGGGTTTTCTGGTAAACTTCAAAGGGGGTAGGCATACAGGATTTTATGAAACCTAGAAAGTTTTTTTCTCGTCCATATTTTTTCATAACATGTCCCTATGAGTTTCTAGAATATGATGCGATTTTATTTCGCTCCGTTCTGAACCGAATCGGACCCGATATGACCCGATTTTACGGGAACTGGGTTTTCTGGTAAACTTCAAAGGGGGTAGGCATACAGGATTTTATGAAACCTAGAAAGTTTTTTTCTCGTCCATATTTTTTCATATCATGTCCCTATGAGTTTCTAGAATATGATGCGATTTTATTTCGCTCCGTTCTGAACCGAATCGGACCCGATATGACCCGATTTTACGGGAACTGGGTTTTCTGGTAAACTTCAAAGGGGGTAGGCATACAGGATTTTATGAAACCTAGAAAGTTTTTTTCTCGTCCATATTTTTTCATATCATGTCCCTATGAGTTTCTAGAATATGATGCGATTTTATTTCGCTCCGTTCGGAACCGAATCGGACCCGATAAGACCCGATTTTACGGGAACAGGGTTTTCTGGTAAACTTCAAAGAGCGTAGGCATACAGGATTTTATGAAACCTAGAAAGTTTTTTTCTCGTCCATATTTTTTCATATCATGTCCCTATGAGTTTCTAGAATTTGATGAGATTTTATTTCGCTCCGTTCGGAACCGAATCGGACCCGATATGACCCGATTTTACGATAACTGGGTTTTTTGGTAAACTTCAAAGGGGGTAGGCATACAGGATTTTATGAAACCTAGAAAGTTTTTTTCTCGTCCATATTTTTTCATATCATGTCCTTATGAGTTTCTAGAATATGATGCGATTTTATTTCGCTCCGTTCTGAACCGAATCGGACCCGATATGACCCGATTTTACGGGAACTGGGTTTTCTGGTAAACTTCAAAGGGGGTAGGCATACAGGATTTTATGAAACCTAGAAAGTTTTTTTCTCGTCCATATTTTTTCATAACATGTCCCTATGAGTTTCTAGAATATGATGCGATTTTATTTCGCTCCGTTCTGAACCGAATCGGACCCGATATGACCCGATTTTACGGGAACTGGGTTTTCTGGTAAACTTCAAAGGGGGTAGGCATACAGGATTTTATGAAACCTAGAAAGTTTTTTTCTCGTCCATATTTTTTCATATCATGTCCCTATGAGTTTCTAGAATATGATGCGATTTTATTTCGCTCCGTTCTGAACCGAATCGGACCCGATATGACCCGATTTTACGGGAACTGGGTTTTCTGGTAAACTTCAAAGGGGGTAGGCATACAGGATTTTATGAAACCTAGAAAGTTTTTTTCTCGTCCATATTTTTTCATATCATGTCCCTATGAGTTTCTAGAATATGATGCGATTTTATTTCGCTCCGTTCGGAACCGAATCGGACCCGATAAGACCCGATTTTACGGGAACAGGGTTTTCTGGTAAACTTCAAAGAGCGTAGGCATACAGGATTTTATGAAACCTAGAAAGTTTTTTTCTCGTCCATATTTTTTCATATCATGTCCCTATGAGTTTCTAGAATATGATGCGATTTTATTTCGCTCCGTTCGGAACCGAATCGGACCCGATAAGACCCGATTTTACGGGAACAGGGTTTTCTGGTAAACTTCAAAGAGCGTAGGCATACAGGATTTTATGAAACCTAGAAAGTTTTTTTCTCGTCCATATTTTTTCATATCATGTCCCTATGAGTTTCTAGAATTTGATGAGATTTTATTTCGCTCCGTTCGGAACCGAATCGGACCCGATATGACCCGATTTTACGATAACTGGGTTTTTTGGTAAACTTCAAAGGGGGTAGGCATACAGGATTTTATGAAACCTAGAAAGTTTTTTTCTCGTCCATATTTTTTCATATCATGTCCTTATGAGTTTCTAGAATATGATGCGATTTTATTTCGCTCCGTTCTGGAACCGAATCGGACCCGATATGACCCGATTTTACGGGAACTGGGTTTTCTGGTAAACTTCAAAGGGGGTAGGCATACAGGATTTTATGAAACCTAGAAAGTTTTTTTCTCGTCCATATTTTTTCATATCATGTCCCTATGAGTTTCTAGAATATGATGCGATTTTATTTCGCTCCGTTCGGAACCGAATCGGACCCGATAAGACCCGAATTTACGGGAACAGGGTTTTCTGGTAAACTTCAAAGAGCGTAGGCATACAGGATTTTATGAAACCTAGAAAGTTTTTTTCTCGTCCATATTTTTTCATATCATGTCCCTATGAGTTTCTAGAATTTGATGAGATTTTATTTCGCTCCGTTCGGAACCGAATCGGACCCGATATGACCCGATTTTACGATAACTGGGTTTTTTGGTAAACTTCAAAGGGGGTAGGCATACAGGATTTTATGAAACCTAGAAAGTTTTTTTCTCGTCCATATTTTTTCATATCATGTCCTTATGAGTTTCTAGAATATGATGCGATTTTATTTCGCTCCGTTCTGAACCGAATCGGACCCGATATGACCCGATTTTACGGGAACTGGGTTTTCTGGTAAACTTCAAAGGGGGTAGGCATACAGGATTTTATGAAACCTAGAAAGTTTTTTTCTCGTCCATATTTTTTCATAACATGTCCCTATGAGTTTCTAGAATATGATGCGATTTTATTTCGCTCCGTTCTGAACCGAATCGGACCCGATATGACCCGATTTTACGGGAACTGGGTTTTCTGGTAAACTTCAAAGGGGGTAGGCATACAGGATTTTATGAAACCTAGA
Organism: Saposhnikovia divaricata; assembly: GCA_036435485.1. Lineage (NCBI taxonomy): Eukaryota > Viridiplantae > Streptophyta > Magnoliopsida > Apiales > Apiaceae > Saposhnikovia > Saposhnikovia divaricata. The sequence continues at coordinate 434,031 of JAZHRN010000149.1, forward strand.
AAGTTTTTTTCTCGTCCATATTTTTTCATATCATGTCCCTATGAGTTTCTAGAATATGATGCGATTTTATTTCGCTCCGTTCTGAACCGAATCGGACCCGATATGACCCGATTTTACGGGAACTGGGTTTTCTGGTAAACTTCAAAGGGGGTAGGCATACAGGATTTTATGAAACCTAGAAAGTTTTTTTCTCGTCCATATTTTTTCATATCATGTCCCTATGAGTTTCTAGAATATGATGCGATTTTATTTCGCTCCGTTCGGAACCGAATCGGACCCGATAAGACCCGATTTTACGGGAACAGGGTTTTCTGGTAAACTTCAAAGAGCGTAGGCATACAGGATTTTATGAAACCTAGAAAGTTTTTTTCTCGTCCATATTTTTTCATATCATGTCCCTATGAGTTTCTAGAATATGATGCGATTTTATTTCGCTCCGTTCGGAACCGAATCGGACCCGATAAGACCCGATTTTACGGGAACAGGGTTTTCTGGTAAACTTCAAAGAGCGTAGGCATACAGGATTTTATGAAACCTAGAAAGTTTTTTTCTCGTCCATATTTTTTCATATCATGTCCCTATGAGTTTCTAGAATATGATGCGATTTTATTTCGCTCCGTTCGGAACCGAATCGGACCCGATAAGACCCGATTTTACGGGAACAGGGTTTTCTGGTAAACTTCAAAGAGCGTAGGCATACAGGATTTTATGAAACCTAGAAAGTTTTTTTCTCGTCCATATTTTTTCATATCATGTCCCTATGAGTTTCTAGAATTTGATGAGATTTTATTTCGCTCCGTTCGGAACCGAATCGGACCCGATATGACCCGATTTTACGATAACTGGGTTTTTTGGTAAACTTCAAAGGGGGTAGGCATACAGGATTTTATGAAACCTAGAAAGTTTTTTTCTCGTCCATATTTTTTCATATCATGTCCTTATGAGTTTCTAGAATATGATGCGATTTTATTTCGCTCCGTTCTGAACCGAATCGGACCCGATATGACCCGATTTTACGGGAACTGGGTTTTCTGGTAAACTTCAAAGGGGGTAGGCATACAGGATTTTATGAAACCTAGAAAGTTTTTTTCTCGTCCATATTTTTTCATATCATGTCCCTATGAGTTTCTAGAATATGATGCGATTTTATTTCGCTCCGTTCGGAACCGAATCGGACCCGATAAGACCCGATTTTACGGGAACAGGGTTTTCTGGTAAACTTCAAAGAGCGTAGGCATACAGGATTTTATGAAACCTAGAAAGTTTTTTTCTCGTCCATATTTTTTCATATCATGTCCCTATGAGTTTCTAGAATTTGATGAGATTTTATTTCGCTCCGTTCGGAACCGAATCGGACCCGATATGACCCGATTTTACGATAACTGGGTTTTTTGGTAAACTTCAAAGGGGGTAGGCATACAGGATTTTATGAAACCTAGAAAGTTTTTTTCTCGTCCATATTTTTTCATATCATGTCCTTATGAGTTTCTAGAATATGATGCGATTTTATTTCGCTCCGTTCTGAACCGAATCGGACCCGATATGACCCGATTTTACGGGAACTGGGTTTTCTGGTAAACTTCAAAGGGGGTAGGCATACAGGATTTTATGAAACCTAGAAAGTTTTTTTCTCGTCCATATTTTTTCATAACATGTCCCTATGAGTTTCTAGAATATGATGCGATTTTATTTCGCTCCGTTCTGAACCGAATCGGACCCGATATGACCCGATTTTACGGGAACTGGGTTTTCTGGTAAACTTCAAAGGGGGTAGGCATACAGGATTTTATGAAACCTAGAAAGTTTTTTTCTCGTCCATATTTTTTCATATCATGTCCCTATGAGTTTCTAGAATATGATGCGATTTTATTTCGCTCCGTTCTGAACCGAATCGGACCCGATATGACCCGATTTTACGGGAACTGGGTTTTCTGGTAAACTTCAAAGGGGGTAGGCATACAGGATTTTATGAAACCTAGAAAGTTTTTTTCTCGTCCATATTTTTTCATATCATGTCCCTATGAGTTTCTAGAATATGATGCGATTTTATTTCGCTCCGTTCGGAACCGAATCGGACCCGATAAGACCCGATTTTACGGGAACAGGGTTTTCTGGTAAACTTCAAAGAGCGTAGGCATACAGGATTTTATGAAACCTAGAAAGTTTTTTTCTCGTCCATATTTTTTCATATCATGTCCCTATGAGTTTCTAGAATATGATGCGATTTTATTTCGCTCCGTTCGGAACCGAATCGGACCCGATAAGACCCGATTTTACGGGAACAGGGTTTTCTGGTAAACTTCAAAGAGCGTAGGCATACAGGATTTTATGAAACCTAGAAAGTTTTTTTCTCGTCCATATTTTTTCATATCATGTCCCTATGAGTTTCTAGAATATGATGCGATTTTATTTCGCTCCGTTCGGAACCGAATCGGACCCGATAAGACCCGATTTTACGGGAACAGGGTTTTCTGGTAAACTTCAAAGAGCGTAGGCATACAGGATTTTATGAAACCTAGAAAGTTTTTTTCTCGTCCATATTTTTTCATATCATGTCCCTATGAGTTTCTAGAATTTGATGAGATTTTATTTCGCTCCGTTCGGAACCGAATCGGACCCGATATGACCCGATTTTACGATAACTGGGTTTTTTGGTAAACTTCAAAGGGGGTAGGCATACAGGATTTTATGAAACCTAGAAAGTTTTTTTCTCGTCCATATTTTTTCATATCATGTCCTTATGAGTTTCTAGAATATGATGCGATTTTATTTCGCTCCGTTCTGAACCGAATCGGACCCGATATGACCCGATTTTACGGGAACTGGGTTTTCTGGTAAACTTCAAAGGGGGTAGGCATACAGGATTTTATGAAACCTAGAAAGTTTTTTTCTCGTCCATATTTTTTCATATCATGTCCCTATGAGTTTCTAGAATATGATGCGATTTTATTTCGCTCCGTTCGGAACCGAATCGGACCCGATAAGACCCGATTTTACGGGAACAGGGTTTTCTGGTAAACTTCAAAGAGCGTAGGCATACAGGATTTTATGAAACCTAGAAAGTTTTTTTCTCGTCCATATTTTTTCATATCATGTCCCTATGAGTTTCTAGAATTTGATGAGATTTTATTTCGCTCCGTTCGGAACCGAATCGGACCCGATATGACCCGATTTTACGATAACTGGGTTTTTTGGTAAACTTCAAAGGGGGTAGGCATACAGGATTTTATGAAACCTAGAAAGTTTTTTTCTCGTCCATATTTTTTCATATCATGTCCTTATGAGTTTCTAGAATATGATGCGATTTTATTTCGCTCCGTTCTGAACCGAATCGGACCCGATATGACCCGATTTTACGGGAACTGGGTTTTCTGGTAAACTTCAAAGGGGGTAGGCATACAGGATTTTATGAAACCTAGAAAGTTTTTTTCTCGTCCATATTTTTTCATAACATGTCCCTATGAGTTTCTAGAATATGATGCGATTTTATTTCGCTCCGTTCTGAACCGAATCGGACCCGATATGACCCGATTTTACGGGAACTGGGTTTTCTGGTAAACTTCAAAGGGGGTAGGCATACAGGATTTTATGAAACCTAGAAAGTTTTTTTCTCGTCCATATTTTTTCATATCATGTCCCTATGAGTTTCTAGAATATGATGCGATTTTATTTCGCTCCGTTCTGAACCGAATCGGACCCGATATGACCCGATTTTACGGGAACTGGGTTTTCTGGTAAACTTCAAAGGGGGTAGGCATACAGGATTTTATGAAACCTAGAAAGTTTTTTTCTCGTCCATATTTTTTCATATCATGTCCCTATGAGTTTCTAGAATATGATGCGATTTTATTTCGCTCCGTTCGGAACCGAATCGGACCCGATAAGACCCGATTTTACGGGAACAGGGTTTTCTGGTAAACTTCAAAGAGCGTAGGCATACAGGATTTTATGAAACCTAGAAAGTTTTTTTCTCGTCCATATTTTTTCATATCATGTCCCTATGAGTTTCTAGAATATGATGCGATTTTATTTCGCTCCGTTCGGAACCGAATCGGACCCGATAAGACCCGATTTTACGGGAACAGGGTTTTCTGGTAAACTTCAAAGAGCGTAGGCATACAGGATTTTATGAAACCTAGAAAGTTTTTTTCTCGTCCATATTTTTTCATATCATGTCCCTATGAGTTTCTAGAATTTGATGAGATTTTATTTCGCTCCGTTCGGAACCGAATCGGACCCGATATGACCCGGTTTTACGATAACTGGGTTTTTTGGTAAACTTCAAAGGGGGTAGGCATACAGGATTTTATGAAACCTAGAAAGTTTTTTTCTCGTCCATATTTTTTCATATCATGTCCTTATGAGTTTCTAGAATATGATGCGATTTTATTTCGCTCCGTTCTGAACCGAATCGGACCCGATATGACCCGATTTTACGGGAACTGGGTTTTCTGGTAAACTTCAAAGGGGGTAGGCATACAGGATTTTATGAAACCTAGAAAGTTTTTTTCTCGTCCATATTTTTTCATATCATGTCCCTATGAGTTTGTAGAATATGATGCGATTTTATTTCGCTCCGTTCTGAACCGAATCGGACCCGATAAGACCCGATTTTACGGGAACAGGGTTTTCTGGTAAACTTCAAAGAGCGTAGGCACAAGGATTTTATGAAACCTAGAAAGTTTTTTTCTCGTCCATATTTTTTCATATCATGTCCCTATGAGTTTCTAGAATATGATGCGATTTTATTTCGCTCCGTTCTGAACCGAATCGGACCCGATATGAACCGATTTTACGGGAACAGGGTTTTCTGGTAAACTTCAAAGGGGGTAGGCATACAGGATTTTATGAAACCTAGAAAGTTTTTTTCTCGTCCATATTTTTTCATATCATGTCCCTATGAGTTTCTAGAATATGATGCGATTTTATTTCGCTCCGTTCGGAACCGAATCGGACCCGATAAGACCCGATTTTACGGGAACAGGGTTTTCTGGTAAACTTCAAAGAGCGTAGGCATACAGGATTTTATGAAACCTAGAAAGTTTTTTTCTCGTCCATATTTTTTCATATCATGTCCCTATGAGTTTCTAGAATTTGATGAGATTTTATTTCGCTCCGTTCGGAACCGAATCGGACCCGATATGACCCGATTTTACGATAACTGGGTTTTTTGGTAAACTTCAAAGGGGGTAGGCATACAGGATTTTATGAAACCTAGAAAGTTTTTTTCTCGTCCATATTTTTTCATATCATGTCCTTATGAGTTTCTAGAATATGATGCGATTTTATTTCGCTCCGTTCTGAACCGAATCGGACCCGATATGACCCGATTTTACGGGAACTGGGTTTTCTGGTAAACTTCAAAGGGGGTAGGCATACAGGATTTTATGAAACCTAGAAAGTTTTTTTCTCGTCCATATTTTTTCATATCATGTCCCTATGAGTTTGTAGAATATGATGCGATTTTATTTCGCTCCGTTCTGAACCGAATCGGACCCGATAAGACCCGATTTTACGGGAACAGGGTTTTCTGGTAAACTTCAAAGAGCGTAGGCACAAGGATTTTATGAAACCTAGAAAGTTTTTTTCTCGTCCATATTTTTTCATATCATGTCCCTATGAGTTTCTAGAATATGATGCGATTTTATTTCGCTCCGTTCTGAACCGAATCGGACCCGATATGAACCGATTTTACGGGAACAGGGTTTTCTGGTAAACTTCAAAGGGGGTAGGCATACAGGATTTTATGAAACCTAGAAAGTTTTTTTCTCGTCCATATTTTTTCATATCATGTCCCTATGAGTTTCTAGAATTTGATGAGATTTTATTTCGCTCCGTTCGGAACCGAATCGGACCCGATATGACCCGATTTTACGATAACTGGGTTTTTTGGTAAACTTCAAAGGGGGTAGGCATACAGGATTTTATGAAACCTAGAAAGTTTTTTTCTCGTCCATATTTTTTCATATCATGTCCCTATGAGTTTCTAGAATATGATGCGATTTTATTTCGCTCCGTTCGGAACCGAATCGGACCCGATAAGACCCGATTTTACGGGAACAGGGTTTTCTGGTAAACTTCAAAGAGCGTAGGCATACAGGATTTTATGAAACCTAGAAAGTTTTTTTCTCGTCCATATTTTTTCATATCATGTCCCTATGAGTTTCTAGAATATGATGCGATTTTATTTCGCTCCGTTCGGAACCGAATCGGACCCGATAAGACCCGATTTTACGGGAACAGGGTTTTCTGGTAAACTTCAAAGAGCGTAGGCATACAGGATTTTATGAAACCTAGAAAGTTTTTTTCTCGTCCATATTTTTTCATATCATGTCCCTATGAGTTTCTAGAATATGATGCGATTTTATTTCGCTCCGTTCGGAACCGAATCGGACCCGATAAGACCCGATTTTACGGGAACAGGGTTTTCTGGTAAACTTCAAAGAGCGTAGGCACAAGGATTTTATGAAACCTAGAAAGTTTTTTTCTCGTCCATATTTTTTCATATCATGTCCCTATGAGTTTCTAGAATATGATGCGATTTTATTTCGCTCCGTTCTGAACCGAATCGGACCCGATATGAACCGATTTTACGGGAACAGGGTTTTCTGGTAAACTTCAAAGGGGGTAGGCATACAGGATTTTATGAAACCTAGAAAGTTTTTTTCTCGTCCATATTTTTTCATATCATGTCCCTATGAGTTTCTAGAATATGATGCGATTTTATTTCGCTCCGTTCGGAACCGAATCGGACCCGATAAGACCCGATTTTACGGGAACAGGGTTTTCTGGTAAACTTCAAAGAGCGTAGGCATACAGGATTTTATGAAACCTAGAAAGTTTTTTTCTCGTCCATATTTTTTCATATCATGTCCCTATGAGTTTCTAGAATTTGATGAGATTTTATTTCGCTCCGTTCGGAACCGAATCGGACCCGATATGACCCGATTTTACGATAACTGGGTTTTTTGGTAAACTTCAAAGGGGGTAGGCATACAGGATTTTATGAAACCTAGAAAGTTTTTTTCTCGTCCATATTTTTTCATATCATGTCCTTATGAGTTTCTAGAATATGATGCGATTTTATTTCGCTCCGTTCTGAACCGAATCGGACCCGATATGACCCGATTTTACGGGAACTGGGTTTTCTGGTAAACTTCAAAGGGGGTAGGCATACAGGATTTTATGAAACCTAGAAAGTTTTTTTCTCGTCCATATTTTTTCATATCATGTCCCTATGAGTTTCTAGAATTTGATGAGATTTTATTTCGCTCCGTTCGGAACCGAATCGGACCCGATATGACCCGATTTTACGATAACTGGGTTTTTTGGTAAACTTCAAAGGGGGTAGGCATACAGGATTTTATGAAACCTAGAAAGTTTTTTTCTCGTCCATATTTTTTCATATCATGTCCTTATGAGTTTCTAGAATATGATGCGATTTTATTTCGCTCCGTTCTGAACCGAATCGGACCCGATATGACCCGATTTTACGGGAACTGGGTTTTCTGGTAAACTTCAAAGGGGGTAGGCATACAGGATTTTATGAAACCTAGAAAGTTTTTTTCTCGTCCATATTTTTTCATATCATGTCCCTATGAGTTTGTAGAATATGATGCGATTTTATTTCGCTCCGTTCTGAACCGAATCGGACCCGATAAGACCCGATTTTACGGGAACAGGGTTTTCTGGTAAACTTCAAAGAGCGTAGGCACAAGGATTTTATGAAACCTAGAAAGTTTTTTTCTCGTCCATATTTTTTCATATCATGTCCCTATGAGTTTCTAGAATATGATGCGATTTTATTTCGCTCCGTTCTGAACCGAATCGGACCCGATATGAACCGATTTTACGGGAACAGGGTTTTCTGGTAAACTTCAAAGGGGGTAGGCATACAGGATTTTATGAAACCTAGAAAGTTTTTTTCTCGTCCATATTTTTTCATATCATGTCCCTATGAGTTTCTAGAATTTGATGAGATTTTATTTCGCTCCGTTCGGAACCGAATCGGACCCGATATGACCCGATTTTACGATAACTGGGTTTTTTGGTAAACTTCAAAGGGGGTAGGCATACAGGATTTTATGAAACCTAGAAAGTTTTTTTCTCGTCCATATTTTTTCATATCATGTCCCTATGAGTTTCTAGAATATGATGCGATTTTATTTCGCTCCGTTCGGAACCGAATCGGACCCGATAAGACCCGATTTTACGGGAACAGGGTTTTCTGGTAAACTTCAAAGAGCGTAGGCATACAGGATTTTATGAAACCTAGAAAGTTTTTTTCTCGTCCATATTTTTTCATATCATGTCCCTATGAGTTTCTAGAATATGATGCGATTTTATTTCGCTCCGTTCGGAACCGAATCGGACCCGATAAGACCCGATTTTACGGGAACAGGGTTTTCTGGTAAACTTCAAAGAGCGTAGGCATACAGGATTTTATGAAACCTAGAAAGTTTTTTTCTCGTCCATATTTTTTCATATCATGTCCCTATGAGTTTCTAGAATATGATGCGATTTTATTTCGCTCCGTTCGGAACCGAATCGGACCCGATAAGACCCGATTTTACGGGAACAGGGTTTTCTGGTAAACTTCAAAGAGCGTAGGCATACAGGATTTTATGAAACCTAGAAAGTTTTTTTCTCGTCCATATTTTTTCATATCATGTCCCTATGAGTTTCTAGAATATGATGCGATTTTATTTCGCTCCGTTCGGAACCGAATCGGACCCGATAAGACCCGATTTTACGGGAACAGGGTTTTCTGGTAAACTTCAAAGAGCGTAGGCATACAGGATTTTATGAAACCTAGAAAGTTTTTTTCTCGTCCATATTTTTTCATATCATGTCCCTATGAGTTTCTAGAATATGATGCGATTTTATTTCGCTCCGTTCTGAACCGAATCGGACCCGATATGACCCGATTTTACGGGAACTGGGTTTTCTGGTAAACTTCAAAGGGGGTAGGCATACAGGATTTTATGAAACCTAGAAAGTTTTTTTCTCGTCCATATTTTTTCATAACATGTCCCTATGAGTTTCTAGAATATGATGCGATTTTATTTCGCTCCGTTCGGAACCGAATCGGACCCGATAAGACCCGATTTTACGGGAACAGGGTTTTCTGGTAAACTTCAAAGAGCGTAGGCATACAGGATTTTATGAAACCTAGAAAGTTTTTTTCTCGTCCATATTTTTTCATATCATGTCCCTATGAGTTTCTAGATTTTGATGAGATTTTATTTCGCTCCGTTCTGAACCGAATCGGACCCGATAAGACCCGATTTTACGGGAACAGGGTTTTCTGGTAAACTTCAAAGAGCGTAGGCACAAGGATTTTATGAAACCTAGAAAGTTTTTTTCTCGTCCATATTTTTTCATATCATGTCCCTATGAGTTTCTAGAATATGATGCGATTTTATTTCGCTCCGTTCTGAACCGAATCGGACCCGATAAGACCCGATTTTACGGGAACAGGGTTTTCTGGTAAACTTCAAAGAGCGTAGGCATACAGGATTTTATGAAACCTAGAAAGTTTTTTTCTCGTCCATATTTTTTCATATCATGTCCCTATGAGTTTCTAGAATATGATGCGATTTTATTTCGCTCCGTTCGGAACCGAATCGGACCCGATAAGACCCGATTTTACGGGAACAGGGTTTTCTGGTAAACTTCAAAGAGCGTAGGCATACAGGATTTTATGAAACCTAGAAAGTTTTTTTCTCGTCCATATTTTTTCATATCATGTCCCTATGAGTTTCTAGAATATGATGCGATTTTATTTCGCTCCGTTCTGAACCGAATCGGACCCGATAAGACCCGATTTTACGGGAACAGGGTTTTCTGGTAAACTTCAAAGAGCGTAGGCATACAGGATTTTATGAAACCTAGAAACTTTTTTTCTCGTCCATATTTTTTCATATCATGTCCCTATGAGTTTCTAGAATATGATGCGATTTTATTTCGCTCCGTTCGGAACCGAATCGGACCCGATAAGACCCGATTTTACGGGAACAGGGTTTTCTGGTAAACTTCAAAGAGCGTAGGCATACAGGATTTTATGAAACCTAGAAAGTTTTTTTCTCGTCCATATTTTTTCATATCATGTCCCTATGAGTTTCTAGATTTTGATGAGATTTTATTTCGCTCCGTTCGGAACCGAATCGGACCCGATATGACCCGATTTTACGATAACTGGGTTTTTTGGTAAACTTCAAAGAGCGTAGGCACAAGGATTTTATGAAACCTAGAAAGTTTTTTTCTCGTCCATATTTTTTCATATCATGTCCCTATGAGTTTCTAGAATATGATGCGATTTTATTTCGCTCCGTTCGGAACCGAATCGGACCCGATAAGACCCGATTTTACGGGAACAGGGTTTTCTGGTAAACTTCAAAGAGCGTAGGCATACAGGATTTTATGAAACCTAGAAAGTTTTTTTCTCGTCCATATTTTTTCATATCATGTCCCTATGAGTTTCTAGAATATGATGCGATTTTATTTCGCTCCGTTCTGAACCGAATCGGACCCGATAAGACCCGATTTTACGGGAACAGGGTTTTCTGGTAAACTTCAAAGAGCGTAGGCATACAGGATTTTATGAAACCTAGAAACTTTTTTTCTCGTCCATATTTTTTCATATCATGTCCCTATGAGTTTCTAGAATATGATGCGATTTTATTTCGCTCCGTTCGGAACCGAATCGGACCCGATAAGACCCGATTTTACGGGAACAGGGTTTTCTGGTAAACTTCAAAGAGCGTAGGCATACAGGATTTTATGAAACCTAGAAAGTTTTTTTCTCGTCCATATTTTTTCATATCATGTCCCTATGAGTTTCTAGAATATGATGCGATTTTATTTCGCTCCGTTCTGAACCGAATCGGACCCGATATGACCCGATTTTACGGGAACTGGGTTTTTTGGTAAACTTCAAAGGGGGTAGGCATACAGGATTTTATGAAACCTAGAAAGTTTTTTTCTCGTCCATATTTTTTCATATCATGTCCCTATGAGTTTCTAGAATATGATGCGATTTTATTTCGCTCCGTTCGGAACCGAATCGGACCCGATAAGACCCGATTTTACGGGAACAGGGTTTTCTGGTAAACTTCAAAGAGCGTAGGCATACAGGATTTTATGAAACCTAGAAAGTTTTTTTCTCGTCCATATTTTTTCATATCATGTCCCTATGAGTTTCTAGAATATGATGCGATTTTATTTCGCTCCGTTCGGAACCGAATCGGACCCGATAAGACCCGATTTTACGGGAACAGGGTTTTCTGGTAAACTTCAAAGAGCGTAGGCATACAGGATTTTATGAAACCTAGAAAGTTTTTTTCTCGTCCATATTTTTTCATATCATGTCCCTATGAGTTTCTAGAATATGATGCGATTTTATTTCGCTCCGTTCGGAACCGAATCGGACCCGATAAGACCCGATTTTACGGGAACAGGGTTTTCTGGTAAACTTCAAAGAGCGTAGGCATACAGGATTTTATGAAACCTAGAAAGTTTTTTTCTCGTCCATATTTTTTCATATCATGTCCCTATGAGTTTCTAGAATATGATGCGATTTTATTTCGCTCCGTTCGGAACCGAATCGGACCCGATAAGACCCGATTTTACGGGAACAGGGTTTTCTGGTAAACTTCAAAGAGCGTAGGCATACAGGATTTTATGAAACCTAGAAAGTTTTTTTCTCGTCCATATTTTTTCATATCATGTCCCTATGAGTTTCTAGAATATGATGCGATTTTATTTCGCTCCGTTCTGAACCGAATCGGACCCGATATGACCCGATTTTACGGGAACTGGGTTTTCTGGTAAACTTCAAAGGGGGTAGGCATACAGGATTTTATGAAACCTAGAAAGTTTTTTTCTCGTCCATATTTTTTCATAACATGTCCCTATGAGTTTCTAGAATATGATGCGATTTTATTTCGCTCCGTTCGGAACCGAATCGGACCCGATAAGACCCGATTTTACGGGAACAGGGTTTTCTGGTAAACTTCAAAGAGCGTAGGCATACAGGATTTTATGAAACCTAGAAAGTTTTTTTCTCGTCCATATTTTTTCATATCATGTCCCTATGAGTTTCTAGATTTTGATGAGATTTTATTTCGCTCCGTTCTGAACCGAATCGGACCCGATAAGACCCGATTTTACGGGAACAGGGTTTTCTGGTAAACTTCAAAGAGCGTAGGCACAAGGATTTTATGAAACCTAGAAAGTTTTTTTCTCGTCCATATTTTTTCATATCATGTCCCTATGAGTTTCTAGAATATGATGCGATTTTATTTCGCTCCGTTCTGAACCGAATCGGACCCGATAAGACCCGATTTTACGGGAACAGGGTTTTCTGGTAAACTTCAAAGAGCGTAGGCATACAGGATTTTATGAAACCTAGAAAGTTTTTTTCTCGTCCATATTTTTTCATATCATGTCCCTATGAGTTTCTAGAATATGATGCGATTTTATTTCGCTCCGTTCGGAACCGAATCGGACCCGATAAGACCCGATTTTACGGGAACAGGGTTTTCTGGTAAACTTCAAAGAGCGTAGGCATACAGGATTTTATGAAACCTAGAAAGTTTTTTTCTCGTCCATATTTTTTCATATCATGTCCCTATGAGTTTCTAGAATATGATGCGATTTTATTTCGCTCCGTTCTGAACCGAATCGGACCCGATAAGACCCGATTTTACGGGAACAGGGTTTTCTGGTAAACTTCAAAGAGCGTAGGCATACAGGATTTTATGAAACCTAGAAACTTTTTTTCTCGTCCATATTTTTTCATATCATGTCCCTATGAGTTTCTAGAATATGATGCGATTTTATTTCGCTCCGTTCGGAACCGAATCGGACCCGATAAGACCCGATTTTACGGGAACAGGGTTTTCTGGTAAACTTCAAAGAGCGTAGGCATACAGGATTTTATGAAACCTAGAAAGTTTTTTTCTCGTCCATATTTTTTCATATCATGTCCCTATGAGTTTCTAGATTTTGATGAGATTTTATTTCGCTCCGTTCGGAACCGAATCGGACCCGATATGACCCGATTTTACGATAACTGGGTTTTTTGGTAAACTTCAAAGAGCGTAGGCACAAGGATTTTATGAAACCTAGAAAGTTTTTTTCTCGTCCATATTTTTTCATATCATGTCCCTATGAGTTTCTAGAATATGATGCGATTTTATTTCGCTCCGTTCGGAACCGAATCGGACCCGATAAGACCCGATTTTACGGGAACAGGGTTTTCTGGTAAACTTCAAAGAGCGTAGGCATACAGGATTTTATGAAACCTAGAAAGTTTTTTTCTCGTCCATATTTTTTCATATCATGTCCCTATGAGTTTCTAGAATATGATGCGATTTTATTTCGCTCCGTTCTGAACCGAATCGGACCCGATAAGACCCGATTTTACGGGAACAGGGTTTTCTGGTAAACTTCAAAGAGCGTAGGCATACAGGATTTTATGAAACCTAGAAACTTTTTTTCTCGTCCATATTTTTTCATATCATGTCCCTATGAGTTTCTAGAATATGATGCGATTTTATTTCGCTCCGTTCGGAACCGAATCGGACCCGATAAGACCCGATTTTACGGGAACAGGGTTTTCTGGTAAACTTCAAAGAGCGTAGGCATACAGGATTTTATGAAACCTAGAAAGTTTTTTTCTCGTCCATATTTTTTCATATCATGTCCCTATGAGTTTCTAGAATATGATGCGATTTTATTTCGCTCCGTTCTGAACCGAATCGGACCCGATATGACCCGATTTTACGGGAACTGGGTTTTTTGGTAAACTTCAAAGGGGGTAGGCATACAGGATTTTATGAAACCTAGAAAGTTTTTTTCTCGTCCATATTTTTTCATATCATGTCCCTATGAGTTTCTAGAATATGATGCGATTTTATTTCGCTCCGTTCTGAAACGAATCGGACCCGATAAGACCCGATTTTACGGGAACAGGGTTTTCTGGTAAACTTCAAAGAGCTTAGGCACAAGGATTTTATGAAACCTAGAAAGTTTTTTTCTCGTCCATATTTTTTCATATCATGTCCCTATGAGTTTCTAGAATATGATGCGATTTTATTTCGCTCCGTTCGGAAACGAATCGGACCCGATAAGACCCGATTTTACGGGAACAGGGTTTTCTGGTAAACTTCAAAGAGCGTAGGCACAAGGATTTTATGAAACCTAGAAAGTTTTTTTCTCGTCCATATTTTTTCATATCATGTCCCTATGAGTTTCTAGAATTTGATGAGATTTTATTTCGCTCCGTTCGGAACCGAATCGGACCCGATATGAACCGATTTTACGGGAACAGGGTTTTCTGGTAAACTTCAAAGGGGGTAGGCATACAGGATTTTATGAAACCTAGAAAGTTTTTTTCTCGTCCATATTTTTTCATAGCATGTCCCTATGAGTTTCTAGAATTTGATGAGATTTTATTTCGCTCCGTTCGGAACCGAATCGGACCCGATATGACCCGATTTTACGATAACTGGGTTTTTTGGTAAACTTCAAAGGGGGTAGGCATACAGGATTTTATGAAACCTAGAAAGTTTTTTTCTCGTCCATATTTTTTCATATCATGTCCCTATGAGTTTCTAGAATATGATGCGATTTTATTTCGCTCCGTTCTGAAACGAATCGGACCCGATAAGACCCGATTTTACGGGAACAGGGTTTTCTGGTAAACTTCAAAGAGCTTAGGCACAAGGATTTTATGAAACCTAGAAAGTTTTTTCTCGTCCATATTTTTTCATATCATGTCCCTATGAGTTTCTAGAATTTGATGAGATTTTATTTCGCTCCGTTCGGAACCGAATCGGACCCGATATGACCCGATTTTACGGGAACAGGGTTTTCTGGTAAACTTCAAAGAGCGTAGGCACAAGGATTTTATGAAACCTAGAAAGTTTTTTTCTCGTCCATATTTTTTCATATCATGTCCCTATGAGTTTCTAGAATATGATGCGATTTTATTTCGCTCCGTTCTGAACCGAATCGGACCCGATATGAACCGATTTTACGGGAACAGGGTTTTCTGGTAAACTTCAAAGGGGGTAGGCATACAGGATTTTATGAAACCTAGAAAGTTTTTTCTCGTCCATATTTTTTCATATCATGTCCCTATGAGTTTCTAGAATATGATGCGATTTTATTTCGCTCCGTTCTGAACCGAATCGGACCCGATATGACCCGATTTTACGGGAACTGGGTTTTTTGGTAAACTTCAAAGGGGGTAGGCATACAGGATTTTATGAAACCTAGAAAGTTTTTTTCTCGTCCATATTTTTTCATATCATGTCCCTATGAGTTTGTAGAATATGATGCGATTTTATTTCGCTCCGTTCTGAACCGAATCGGACCCGATAAGACCCGATTTTACGGGAACAGGGTTTTCTGGTAAACTTCAAAGAGCGTAGGCACAAGGATTTTATGAAACCTAGAAAGTTTTTTTCTCGTCCATATTTTTTCATATCATGTCCCTATGAGTTTCTAGAATATGATGCGATTTTATTTCGCTCCGTTCTGAACCGAATCGGACCCGATAAGACCCGATTTTACGGGAACAGGGTTTTCTGGTAAACTTCAAAGAGCGTAGGCATACAGGATTTTATGAAACCTAGAAAGTTTTTTTCTCGTCCATATTTTTTCATATCATGTCCCTATGAGTTTCTAGAATATGATGCGATTTTATTTCGCTCCGTTCGGAACCGAATCGGACCCGATAAGACCCGATTTTACGGGAACAGGGTTTTCTGGTAAACTTCAAAGAGCGTAGGCATACAGGATTTTATGAAACCTAGAAAGTTTTTTTCTCGTCCATATTTTTTCATATCATGTCCCTATGAGTTTCTAGAATATGATGCGATTTTATTTCGCTCCGTTCGGAACCGAATCGGACCCGATAAGACCCGATTTTACGGGAACAGGGTTTTCTGGTAAACTTCAAAGAGCGTAGGCATACAGGATTTTATGAAACCTAGAAACTTTTTTTCTCGTCCATATTTTTTCATATCATGTCCCTATGAGTTTCTAGAATATGATGCGATTTTATTTCGCTCCGTTCGGAACCGAATCGGACCCGATAAGACCCGATTTTACGGGAACAGGGTTTTCTGGTAAACTTCAAAGAGCGTAGGCATACAGGATTTTATGAAACCTAGAAAGTTTTTTTCTCGTCCATATTTTTTCATATCATGTCCCTATGAGTTTCTAGATTTTGATGAGATTTTATTTCGCTCCGTTCGGAACCGAATCGGACCCGATATGACCCGATTTTACGATAACTGGGTTTTTTGGTAAACTTCAAAGAGCGTAGGCACAAGGATTTTATGAAACCTAGAAAGTTTTTTTCTCGTCCATATTTTTTCATATCATGTCCCTATGAGTTTCTAGAATATGATGCGATTTTATTTCGCTCCGTTCGGAACCGAATCGGACCCGATAAGACCCGATTTTACGGGAACAGGGTTTTCTGGTAAACTTCAAAGAGCGTAGGCATACAGGATTTTATGAAACCTAGAAAGTTTTTTTCTCGTCCATATTTTTTCATATCATGTCCCTATGAGTTTCTAGAATATGATGCGATTTTATTTCGCTCCGTTCTGAACCGAATCGGACCCGATAAGACCCGATTTTACGGGAACAGGGTTTTCTGGTAAACTTCAAAGAGCGTAGGCATACAGGATTTTATGAAACCTAGAAACTTTTTTTCTCGTCCATATTTTTTCATATCATGTCCCTATGAGTTTCTAGAATATGATGCGATTTTATTTCGCTCCGTTCGGAACCGAATCGGACCCGATAAGACCCGATTTTACGGGAACAGGGTTTTCTGGTAAACTTCAAAGAGCGTAGGCATACAGGATTTTATGAAACCTAGAAAGTTTTTTTCTCGTCCATATTTTTTCATATCATGTCCCTATGAGTTTCTAGAATATGATGCGATTTTATTTCGCTCCGTTCTGAACCGAATCGGACCCGATATGACCCGATTTTACGGGAACTGGGTTTTTTGGTAAACTTCAAAGGGGGTAGGCATACAGGATTTTATGAAACCTAGAAAGTTTTTTTCTCGTCCATATTTTTTCATATCATGTCCCTATGAGTTTCTAGAATATGATGCGATTTTATTTCGCTCCGTTCTGAAACGAATCGGACCCGATAAGACCCGATTTTACGGGAACAGGGTTTTCTGGTAAACTTCAAAGAGCTTAGGCACAAGGATTTTATGAAACCTAGAAAGTTTTTTTCTCGTCCATATTTTTTCATATCATGTCCCTATGAGTTTCTAGAATATGATGCGATTTTATTTCGCTCCGTTCGGAAACGAATCGGACCCGATAAGACCCGATTTTACGGGAACAGGGTTTTCTGGTAAACTTCAAAGAGCGTAGGCACAAGGATTTTATGAAACCTAGAAAGTTTTTTTCTCGTCCATATTTTTTCATATCATGTCCCTATGAGTTTCTAGAATTTGATGAGATTTTATTTCGCTCCGTTCGGAACCGAATCGGACCCGATATGAACCGATTTTACGGGAACAGGGTTTTCTGGTAAACTTCAAAGGGGGTAGGCATACAGGATTTTATGAAACCTAGAAAGTTTTTTTCTCGTCCATATTTTTTCATAGCATGTCCCTATGAGTTTCTAGAATTTGATGAGATTTTATTTCGCTCCGTTCGGAACCGAATCGGACCCGATATGACCCGATTTTACGATAACTGGGTTTTTTGGTAAACTTCAAAGGGGGTAGGCATACAGGATTTTATGAAACCTAGAAAGTTTTTTTCTCGTCCATATTTTTTCATATCATGTCCCTATGAGTTTCTAGAATATGATGCGATTTTATTTCGCTCCGTTCTGAAACGAATCGGACCCGATAAGACCCGATTTTACGGGAACAGGGTTTTCTGGTAAACTTCAAAGAGCTTAGGCACAAGGATTTTATGAAACCTAGAAAGTTTTTTCTCGTCCATATTTTTTCATATCATGTCCCTATGAGTTTCTAGAATTTGATGAGATTTTATTTCGCTCCGTTCGGAACCGAATCGGACCCGATATGACCCGATTTTACGGGAACAGGGTTTTCTGGTAAACTTCAAAGAGCGTAGGCACAAGGATTTTATGAAACCTAGAAAGTTTTTTTCTCGTCCATATTTTTTCATATCATGTCCCTATGAGTTTCTAGAATATGATGCGATTTTATTTCGCTCCGTTCTGAACCGAATCGGACCCGATATGAACCGATTTTACGGGAACAGGGTTTTCTGGTAAACTTCAAAGGGGGTAGGCATACAGGATTTTATGAAACCTAGAAAGTTTTTTCTCGTCCATATTTTTTCATATCATGTCCCTATGAGTTTCTAGAATATGATGCGATTTTATTTCGCTCCGTTCTGAACCGAATCGGACCCGATATGACCCGATTTTACGGGAACTGGGTTTTTTGGTAAACTTCAAAGGGGGTAGGCATACAGGATTTTATGAAACCTAGAAAGTTTTTTTCTCGTCCATATTTTTTCATATCATGTCCCTATGAGTTTGTAGAATATGATGCGATTTTATTTCGCTCCGTTCTGAACCGAATCGGACCCGATAAGACCCGATTTTACGGGAACAGGGTTTTCTGGTAAACTTCAAAGAGCGTAGGCACAAGGATTTTATGAAACCTAGAAAGTTTTTTTCTCGTCCATATTTTTTCATATCATGTCCCTATGAGTTTCTAGAATATGATGCGATTTTATTTCGCTCCGTTCTGAACCGAATCGGACCCGATAAGACCCGATTTTACGGGAACAGGGTTTTCTGGTAAACTTCAAAGAGCGTAGGCATACAGGATTTTATGAAACCTAGAAAGTTTTTTTCTCGTCCATATTTTTTCATATCATGTCCCTATGAGTTTCTAGAATATGATGCGATTTTATTTCGCTCCGTTCGGAACCGAATCGGACCCGATAAGACCCGATTTTACGGGAACAGGGTTTTCTGGTAAACTTCAAAGAGCGTAGGCATACAGGATTTTATGAAACCTAGAAAGTTTTTTTCTCGTCCATATTTTTTCATATCATGTCCCTATGAGTTTCTAGAATATGATGCGATTTTATTTCGCTCCGTTCTGAACCGAATCGGACCCGATAAGACCCGATTTTACGGGAACAGGGTTTTCTGGTAAACTTCAAAGAGCGTAGGCATACAGGATTTTATGAAACCTAGAAACTTTTTTTCTCGTCCATATTTTTTCATATCATGTCCCTATGAGTTTCTAGAATATGATGCGATTTTATTTCGCTCCGTTCGGAACCGAATCGGACCCGATAAGACCCGATTTTACGGGAACAGGGTTTTCTGGTAAACTTCAAAGAGCGTAGGCATACAGGATTTTATGAAACCTAGAAAGTTTTTTTCTCGTCCATATTTTTTCATATCATGTCCCTATGAGTTTCTAGATTTTGATGAGATTTTATTTCGCTCCGTTCGGAACCGAATCGGACCCGATATGACCCGATTTTACGATAACTGGGTTTTTTGGTAAACTTCAAAGAGCGTAGGCACAAGGATTTTATGAAACCTAGAAAGTTTTTTTCTCGTCCATATTTTTTCATATCATGTCCCTATGAGTTTCTAGAATATGATGCGATTTTATTTCGCTCCGTTCTGAACCGAATCGGACCCGATAAGACCCGATTTTACGGGAACAGGGTTTTCTGGTAAACTTCAAAGAGCGTAGGCATACAGGATTTTATGAAACCTAGAAAGTTTTTTTCTCGTCCATATTTTTTCATATCATGTCCCTATGAGTTTCTAGAATATGATGCGATTTTATTTCGCTCCGTTCTGAACCGAATCGGACCCGATATGACCCGATTTTACGGGAACTGGGTTTTTTGGTAAACTTCAAAGGGGGTAGGCATACAGGATTTTATGAAACCTAGAAAGTTTTTTTCTCGTCCATATTTTTTCATATCATGTCCCTATGAGTTTCTAGATTTTGATGAGATTTTATTTCGCTCCGTTCGGAACCGAATCGGACCCGATATGACCCGATTTTACGATAACTGGGTTTTTTGGTAAACTTCAAAGGGGGTAGGCATACAGGATTTTATGAAACCTAGAAAGTTTTTTTCTCGTCCATATTTTTTCATATCATGTCCCTATGAGTTTCTAGAATATGATGCGATTTTATTTCGCTCCGTTCTGAACCGAATCGGACCCGATATGACCCGATTTTACGGGAACTGGGTTTTTTGGTAAACTTCAAAGGGGGTAGGCATACAGGATTTTATGAAACCTAGAAAGTTTTTTTCTCGTCCATATTTTTTCATATCATGTCCCTATGAGTTTCTAGAATATGATGCGATTTTATTTCGCTCCGTTCTGAAACGAATCGGACCCGATAAGACCCGATTTTACGGGAACAGGGTTTTCTGGTAAACTTCAAAGAGCTTAGGCACAAGGATTTTATGAAACCTAGAAAGTTTTTTCTCGTCCATATTTTTTCATATCATGTCCCTATGAGTTTCTAGAATTTGATGAGATTTTATTTCGCTCCGTTCGGAACCGAATCGGACCCGATATGACCCGATTTTACGGGAACAGGGTTTTCTGGTAAACTTCAAAGAGCGTAGGCACAAGGATTTTATGAAACCTAGAAAGTTTTTTTCTCGTCCATATTTTTTCATATCATGTCCCTATGAGTTTCTAGAATATGATGCGATTTTATTTCGCTCCGTTCTGAACCGAATCGGACCCGATATGAACCGATTTTACGGGAACAGGGTTTTCTGGTAAACTTCAAAGGGGGTAGGCATACAGGATTTTATGAAACCTAGAAAGTTTTTTCTCGTCCATATTTTTTCATATCATGTCCCTATGAGTTTCTAGAATATGATGCGATTTTATTTCGCTCCGTTCTGAAACGAATCGGACCCGATAAGACCCGATTTTACGGGAACAGGGTTTTCTGGTAAACTTCAAAGAGCTTAGGCACAAGGATTTTATGAAACCTAGAAAGTTTTTTCTCGTCCATATTTTTTCATATCATGTCCCTATGAGTTTCTAGAATTTGATGAGATTTTATTTCGCTCCGTTCGGAACCGAATCGGACCCGATATGACCCGATTTTACGGGAACAGGGTTTTCTGGTAAACTTCAAAGAGCGTAGGCACAAGGATTTTATGAAACCTAGAAAGTTTTTTTCTCGTCCATATTTTTTCATATCATGTCCCTATGAGTTTCTAGAATATGATGCGATTTTATTTCGCTCCGTTCTGAACCGAATCGGACCCGATATGAACCGATTTTACGGGAACAGGGTTTTCTGGTAAACTTCAAAGGGGGTAGGCATACAGGATTTTATGAAACCTAGAAAGTTTTTTCTCGTCCATATTTTTTCATATCATGTCCCTATGAGTTTCTAGAATATGATGCGATTTTATTTCGCTCCGTTCTGAACCGAATCGGACCCGATATGACCCGATTTTACGGGAACTGGGTTTTTTGGTAAACTTCAAAGGGGGTAGGCATACAGGATTTTATGAAACCTAGAAAGTTTTTTTCTCGTCCATATTTTTTCATATCATGTCCCTATGAGTTTGTAGAATATGATGCGATTTTATTTCGCTCCGTTCTGAACCGAATCGGACCCGATAAGACCCGATTTTACGGGAACAGGGTTTTCTGGTAAACTTCAAAGAGCGTAGGCACAAGGATTTTATGAAACCTAGAAAGTTTTTTTCTCGTCCATATTTTTTCATATCATGTCCCTATGAGTTTCTAGAATATGATGCGATTTTATTTCGCTCCGTTCTGAACCGAATCGGACCCGATAAGACCCGATTTTACGGGAACAGGGTTTTCTGGTAAACTTCAAAGAGCGTAGGCATACAGGATTTTATGAAACCTAGAAAGTTTTTTTCTCGTCCATATTTTTTCATATCATGTCCCTATGAGTTTCTAGAATATGATGCGATTTTATTTCGCTCCGTTCGGAACCGAATCGGACCCGATAAGACCCGATTTTACGGGAACAGGGTTTTCTGGTAAACTTCAAAGAGCGTAGGCATACAGGATTTTATGAAACCTAGAAAGTTTTTTTCTCGTCCATATTTTTTCATATCATGTCCCTATGAGTTTCTAGAATATGATGCGATTTTATTTCGCTCCGTTCTGAACCGAATCGGACCCGATAAGACCCGATTTTACGGGAACAGGGTTTTCTGGTAAACTTCAAAGAGCGTAGGCATACAGGATTTTATGAAACCTAGAAACTTTTTTTCTCGTCCATATTTTTTCATATCATGTCCCTATGAGTTTCTAGAATATGATGCGATTTTATTTCGCTCCGTTCGGAACCGAATCGGACCCGATAAGACCCGATTTTACGGGAACAGGGTTTTCTGGTAAACTTCAAAGAGCGTAGGCATACAGGATTTTATGAAACCTAGAAAGTTTTTTTCTCGTCCATATTTTTTCATATCATGTCCCTATGAGTTTCTAGATTTTGATGAGATTTTATTTCGCTCCGTTCGGAACCGAATCGGACCCGATATGACCCGATTTTACGATAACTGGGTTTTTTGGTAAACTTCAAAGAGCGTAGGCACAAGGATTTTATGAAACCTAGAAAGTTTTTTTCTCGTCCATATTTTTTCATATCATGTCCCTATGAGTTTCTAGAATATGATGCGATTTTATTTCGCTCCGTTCTGAACCGAATCGGACCCGATAAGACCCGATTTTACGGGAACAGGGTTTTCTGGTAAACTTCAAAGAGCGTAGGCATACAGGATTTTATGAAACCTAGAAAGTTTTTTTCTCGTCCATATTTTTTCATATCATGTCCCTATGAGTTTCTAGAATATGATGCGATTTTATTTCGCTCCGTTCTGAACCGAATCGGACCCGATATGACCCGATTTTACGGGAACTGGGTTTTTTGGTAAACTTCAAAGGGGGTAGGCATACAGGATTTTATGAAACCTAGAAAGTTTTTTTCTCGTCCATATTTTTTCATATCATGTCCCTATGAGTTTCTAGATTTTGATGAGATTTTATTTCGCTCCGTTCGGAACCGAATCGGACCCGATATGACCCGATTTTACGATAACTGGGTTTTTTGGTAAACTTCAAAGGGGGTAGGCATACAGGATTTTATGAAACCTAGAAAGTTTTTTTCTCGTCCATATTTTTTCATATCATGTCCCTATGAGTTTCTAGAATATGATGCGATTTTATTTCGCTCCGTTCTGAACCGAATCGGACCCGATATGACCCGATTTTACGGGAACTGGGTTTTTTGGTAAACTTCAAAGGGGGTAGGCATACAGGATTTTATGAAACCTAGAAAGTTTTTTTCTCGTCCATATTTTTTCATATCATGTCCCTATGAGTTTCTAGAATATGATGCGATTTTATTTCGCTCCGTTCTGAAACGAATCGGACCCGATAAGACCCGATTTTACGGGAACAGGGTTTTCTGGTAAACTTCAAAGAGCTTAGGCACAAGGATTTTATGAAACCTAGAAAGTTTTTTCTCGTCCATATTTTTTCATATCATGTCCCTATGAGTTTCTAGAATTTGATGAGATTTTATTTCGCTCCGTTCGGAACCGAATCGGACCCGATATGACCCGATTTTACGGGAACAGGGTTTTCTGGTAAACTTCAAAGAGCGTAGGCACAAGGATTTTATGAAACCTAGAAAGTTTTTTTCTCGTCCATATTTTTTCATATCATGTCCCTATGAGTTTCTAGAATATGATGCGATTTTATTTCGCTCCGTTCTGAACCGAATCGGACCCGATATGAACCGATTTTACGGGAACAGGGTTTTCTGGTAAACTTCAAAGGGGGTAGGCATACAGGATTTTATGAAACCTAGAAAGTTTTTTCTCGTCCATATTTTTTCATATCATGTCCCTATGAGTTTCTAGAATATGATGCGATTTTATTTCGCTCCGTTCTGAAACGAATCGGACCCGATAAGACCCGATTTTACGGGAACAGGGTTTTCTGGTAAACTTCAAAGAGCTTAGGCACAAGGATTTTATGAAACCTAGAAAGTTTTTTCTCGTCCATATTTTTTCATATCATGTCCCTATGAGTTTCTAGAATTTGATGAGATTTTATTTCGCTCCGTTCGGAACCGAATCGGACCCGATATGACCCGATTTTACGGGAACAGGGTTTTCTGGTAAACTTCAAAGAGCGTAGGCACAAGGATTTTATGAAACCTAGAAAGTTTTTTTCTCGTCCATATTTTTTCATATCATGTCCCTATGAGTTTCTAGAATATGATGCGATTTTATTTCGCTCCGTTCTGAACCGAATCGGACCCGATATGAACCGATTTTACGGGAACAGGGTTTTCTGGTAAACTTCAAAGGGGGTAGGCATACAGGATTTTATGAAACCTAGAAAGTTTTTTCTCGTCCATATTTTTTCATATCATGTCCCTATGAGTTTCTAGAATATGATGCGATTTTATTTCGCTCCGTTCTGAACCGAATCGGACCCGATATGACCCGATTTTACGGGAACTGGGTTTTTTGGTAAACTTCAAAGGGGGTAGGCATACAGGATTTTATGAAACCTAGAAAGTTTTTTTCTCGTCCATATTTTTTCATATCATGTCCCTATGAGTTTGTAGAATATGATGCGATTTTATTTCGCTCCGTTCTGAACCGAATCGGACCCGATAAGACCCGATTTTACGGGAACAGGGTTTTCTGGTAAACTTCAAAGAGCGTAGGCACAAGGATTTTATGAAACCTAGAAAGTTTTTTTCTCGTCCATATTTTTTCATATCATGTCCCTATGAGTTTCTAGAATATGATGCGATTTTATTTCGCTCCGTTCTGAACCGAATCGGACCCGATAAGACCCGATTTTACGGGAACAGGGTTTTCTGGTAAACTTCAAAGAGCGTAGGCATACAGGATTTTATGAAACCTAGAAAGTTTTTTTCTCGTCCATATTTTTTCATATCATGTCCCTATGAGTTTCTAGAATATGATGCGATTTTATTTCGCTCCGTTCGGAACCGAATCGGACCCGATAAGACCCGATTTTACGGGAACAGGGTTTTCTGGTAAACTTCAAAGAGCGTAGGCATACAGGATTTTATGAAACCTAGAAAGTTTTTTTCTCGTCCATATTTTTTCATATCATGTCCCTATGAGTTTCTAGAATATGATGCGATTTTATTTCGCTCCGTTCTGAACCGAATCGGACCCGATAAGACCCGATTTTACGGGAACAGGGTTTTCTGGTAAACTTCAAAGAGCGTAGGCATACAGGATTTTATGAAACCTAGAAACTTTTTTTCTCGTCCATATTTTTTCATATCATGTCCCTATGAGTTTCTAGAATATGATGCGATTTTATTTCGCTCCGTTCGGAACCGAATCGGACCCGATAAGACCCGATTTTACGGGAACAGGGTTTTCTGGTAAACTTCAAAGAGCGTAGGCATACAGGATTTTATGAAACCTAGAAAGTTTTTTTCTCGTCCATATTTTTTCATATCATGTCCCTATGAGTTTCTAGATTTTGATGAGATTTTATTTCGCTCCGTTCGGAACCGAATCGGACCCGATATGACCCGATTTTACGATAACTGGGTTTTTTGGTAAACTTCAAAGAGCGTAGGCACAAGGATTTTATGAAACCTAGAAAGTTTTTTTCTCGTCCATATTTTTTCATATCATGTCCCTATGAGTTTCTAGAATATGATGCGATTTTATTTCGCTCCGTTCTGAACCGAATCGGACCCGATAAGACCCGATTTTACGGGAACAGGGTTTTCTGGTAAACTTCAAAGAGCGTAGGCATACAGGATTTTATGAAACCTAGAAAGTTTTTTTCTCGTCCATATTTTTTCATATCATGTCCCTATGAGTTTCTAGAATATGATGCGATTTTATTTCGCTCCGTTCTGAACCGAATCGGACCCGATATGACCCGATTTTACGGGAACTGGGTTTTTTGGTAAACTTCAAAGGGGGTAGGCATACAGGATTTTATGAAACCTAGAAAGTTTTTTTCTCGTCCATATTTTTTCATATCATGTCCCTATGAGTTTCTAGATTTTGATGAGATTTTATTTCGCTCCGTTCGGAACCGAATCGGACCCGATATGACCCGATTTTACGATAACTGGGTTTTTTGGTAAACTTCAAAGGGGGTAGGCATACAGGATTTTATGAAACCTAGAAAGTTTTTTTCTCGTCCATATTTTTTCATATCATGTCCCTATGAGTTTCTAGAATATGATGCGATTTTATTTCGCTCCGTTCTGAACCGAATCGGACCCGATATGACCCGATTTTACGGGAACTGGGTTTTTTGGTAAACTTCAAAGGGGGTAGGCATACAGGATTTTATGAAACCTAGAAAGTTTTTTTCTCGTCCATATTTTTTCATATCATGTCCCTATGAGTTTCTAGAATATGATGCGATTTTATTTCGCTCCGTTCTGAAACGAATCGGACCCGATAAGACCCGATTTTACGGGAACAGGGTTTTCTGGTAAACTTCAAAGAGCTTAGGCACAAGGATTTTATGAAACCTAGAAAGTTTTTTCTCGTCCATATTTTTTCATATCATGTCCCTATGAGTTTCTAGAATTTGATGAGATTTTATTTCGCTCCGTTCGGAACCGAATCGGACCCGATATGACCCGATTTTACGGGAACAGGGTTTTCTGGTAAACTTCAAAGAGCGTAGGCACAAGGATTTTATGAAACCTAGAAAGTTTTTTTCTCGTCCATATTTTTTCATATCATGTCCCTATGAGTTTCTAGAATATGATGCGATTTTATTTCGCTCCGTTCTGAACCGAATCGGACCCGATATGAACCGATTTTACGGGAACAGGGTTTTCTGGTAAACTTCAAAGGGGGTAGGCATACAGGATTTTATGAAACCTAGAAAGTTTTTTCTCGTCCATATTTTTTCATATCATGTCCCTATGAGTTTCTAGAATATGATGCGATTTTATTTCGCTCCGTTCTGAAACGAATCGGACCCGATAAGACCCGATTTTACGGGAACAGGGTTTTCTGGTAAACTTCAAAGAGCTTAGGCACAAGGATTTTATGAAACCTAGAAAGTTTTTTCTCGTCCATATTTTTTCATATCATGTCCCTATGAGTTTCTAGAATTTGATGAGATTTTATTTCGCTCCGTTCGGAACCGAATCGGACCCGATATGACCCGATTTTACGGGAACAGGGTTTTCTGGTAAACTTCAAAGAGCGTAGGCACAAGGATTTTATGAAACCTAGAAAGTTTTTTTCTCGTCCATATTTTTTCATATCATGTCCCTATGAGTTTCTAGAATATGATGCGATTTTATTTCGCTCCGTTCTGAACCGAATCGGACCCGATATGAACCGATTTTACGGGAACAGGGTTTTCTGGTAAACTTCAAAGGGGGTAGGCATACAGGATTTTATGAAACCTAGAAAGTTTTTTCTCGTCCATATTTTTTCATATCATGTCCCTATGAGTTTCTAGAATATGATGCGATTTTATTTCGCTCCGTTCTGAACCGAATCGGACCCGATATGACCCGATTTTACGGGAACTGGGTTTTTTGGTAAACTTCAAAGGGGGTAGGCATACAGGATTTTATGAAACCTAGAAAGTTTTTTTCTCGTCCATATTTTTTCATATCATGTCCCTATGAGTTTGTAGAATATGATGCGATTTTATTTCGCTCCGTTCTGAACCGAATCGGACCCGATAAGACCCGATTTTACGGGAACAGGGTTTTCTGGTAAACTTCAAAGAGCGTAGGCACAAGGATTTTATGAAACCTAGAAAGTTTTTTTCTCGTCCATATTTTTTCATATCATGTCCCTATGAGTTTCTAGAATATGATGCGATTTTATTTCGCTCCGTTCTGAACCGAATCGGACCCGATAAGACCCGATTTTACGGGAACAGGGTTTTCTGGTAAACTTCAAAGAGCGTAGGCATACAGGATTTTATGAAACCTAGAAAGTTTTTTTCTCGTCCATATTTTTTCATATCATGTCCCTATGAGTTTCTAGAATATGATGCGATTTTATTTCGCTCCGTTCGGAACCGAATCGGACCCGATAAGACCCGATTTTACGGGAACAGGGTTTTCTGGTAAACTTCAAAGAGCGTAGGCATACAGGATTTTATGAAACCTAGAAAGTTTTTTTCTCGTCCATATTTTTTCATATCATGTCCCTATGAGTTTCTAGAATATGATGCGATTTTATTTCGCTCCGTTCTGAACCGAATCGGACCCGATAAGACCCGATTTTACGGGAACAGGGTTTTCTGGTAAACTTCAAAGAGCGTAGGCATACAGGATTTTATGAAACCTAGAAACTTTTTTTCTCGTCCATATTTTTTCATATCATGTCCCTATGAGTTTCTAGAATATGATGCGATTTTATTTCGCTCCGTTCGGAACCGAATCGGACCCGATAAGACCCGATTTTACGGGAACAGGGTTTTCTGGTAAACTTCAAAGAGCGTAGGCATACAGGATTTTATGAAACCTAGAAAGTTTTTTTCTCGTCCATATTTTTTCATATCATGTCCCTATGAGTTTCTAGATTTTGATGAGATTTTATTTCGCTCCGTTCGGAACCGAATCGGACCCGATATGACCCGATTTTACGATAACTGGGTTTTTTGGTAAACTTCAAAGAGCGTAGGCACAAGGATTTTATGAAACCTAGAAAGTTTTTTTCTCGTCCATATTTTTTCATATCATGTCCCTATGAGTTTCTAGAATATGATGCGATTTTATTTCGCTCCGTTCTGAACCGAATCGGACCCGATAAGACCCGATTTTACGGGAACAGGGTTTTCTGGTAAACTTCAAAGAGCGTAGGCATACAGGATTTTATGAAACCTAGAAAGTTTTTTTCTCGTCCATATTTTTTCATATCATGTCCCTATGAGTTTCTAGAATATGATGCGATTTTATTTCGCTCCGTTCTGAACCGAATCGGACCCGATATGACCCGATTTTACGGGAACTGGGTTTTTTGGTAAACTTCAAAGGGGGTAGGCATACAGGATTTTATGAAACCTAGAAAGTTTTTTTCTCGTCCATATTTTTTCATATCATGTCCCTATGAGTTTCTAGATTTTGATGAGATTTTATTTCGCTCCGTTCGGAACCGAATCGGACCCGATATGACCCGATTTTACGATAACTGGGTTTTTTGGTAAACTTCAAAGGGGGTAGGCATACAGGATTTTATGAAACCTAGAAAGTTTTTTTCTCGTCCATATTTTTTCATATCATGTCCCTATGAGTTTCTAGAATATGATGCGATTTTATTTCGCTCCGTTCTGAACCGAATCGGACCCGATATGACCCGATTTTACGGGAACTGGGTTTTTTGGTAAACTTCAAAGGGGGTAGGCATACAGGATTTTATGAAACCTAGAAAGTTTTTTTCTCGTCCATATTTTTTCATATCATGTCCCTATGAGTTTCTAGAATATGATGCGATTTTATTTCGCTCCGTTCTGAAACGAATCGGACCCGATAAGACCCGATTTTACGGGAACAGGGTTTTCTGGTAAACTTCAAAGAGCTTAGGCACAAGGATTTTATGAAACCTAGAAAGTTTTTTCTCGTCC
This sequence comes from Saposhnikovia divaricata, assembly GCA_036435485.1. Taxonomy (NCBI): domain Eukaryota; kingdom Viridiplantae; phylum Streptophyta; class Magnoliopsida; order Apiales; family Apiaceae; genus Saposhnikovia; species Saposhnikovia divaricata. Next base: position 463,692 of record JAZHRN010000149.1, read on the forward strand.
ATATTTTTTCATATCATGTCCCTATGAGTTTCTAGAATTTGATGAGATTTTATTTCGCTCCGTTCGGAACCGAATCGGACCCGATATGACCCGATTTTACGGGAACAGGGTTTTCTGGTAAACTTCAAAGAGCGTAGGCACAAGGATTTTATGAAACCTAGAAAGTTTTTTTCTCGTCCATATTTTTTCATATCATGTCCCTATGAGTTTCTAGAATATGATGCGATTTTATTTCGCTCCGTTCTGAACCGAATCGGACCCGATATGAACCGATTTTACGGGAACAGGGTTTTCTGGTAAACTTCAAAGGGGGTAGGCATACAGGATTTTATGAAACCTAGAAAGTTTTTTCTCGTCCATATTTTTTCATATCATGTCCCTATGAGTTTCTAGAATATGATGCGATTTTATTTCGCTCCGTTCTGAACCGAATCGGACCCGATATGACCCGATTTTACGGGAACTGGGTTTTTTGGTAAACTTCAAAGGGGGTAGGCATACAGGATTTTATGAAACCTAGAAAGTTTTTTTCTCGTCCATATTTTTTCATATCATGTCCCTATGAGTTTGTAGAATATGATGCGATTTTATTTCGCTCCGTTCTGAACCGAATCGGACCCGATAAGACCCGATTTTACGGGAACAGGGTTTTCTGGTAAACTTCAAAGAGCGTAGGCACAAGGATTTTATGAAACCTAGAAAGTTTTTTTCTCGTCCATATTTTTTCATATCATGTCCCTATGAGTTTCTAGAATATGATGCGATTTTATTTCGCTCCGTTCTGAACCGAATCGGACCCGATAAGACCCGATTTTACGGGAACAGGGTTTTCTGGTAAACTTCAAAGAGCGTAGGCATACAGGATTTTATGAAACCTAGAAAGTTTTTTTCTCGTCCATATTTTTTCATATCATGTCCCTATGAGTTTCTAGAATATGATGCGATTTTATTTCGCTCCGTTCGGAACCGAATCGGACCCGATAAGACCCGATTTTACGGGAACAGGGTTTTCTGGTAAACTTCAAAGAGCGTAGGCATACAGGATTTTATGAAACCTAGAAAGTTTTTTTCTCGTCCATATTTTTTCATATCATGTCCCTATGAGTTTCTAGAATATGATGCGATTTTATTTCGCTCCGTTCTGAACCGAATCGGACCCGATAAGACCCGATTTTACGGGAACAGGGTTTTCTGGTAAACTTCAAAGAGCGTAGGCATACAGGATTTTATGAAACCTAGAAACTTTTTTTCTCGTCCATATTTTTTCATATCATGTCCCTATGAGTTTCTAGAATATGATGCGATTTTATTTCGCTCCGTTCGGAACCGAATCGGACCCGATAAGACCCGATTTTACGGGAACAGGGTTTTCTGGTAAACTTCAAAGAGCGTAGGCATACAGGATTTTATGAAACCTAGAAAGTTTTTTTCTCGTCCATATTTTTTCATATCATGTCCCTATGAGTTTCTAGATTTTGATGAGATTTTATTTCGCTCCGTTCGGAACCGAATCGGACCCGATATGACCCGATTTTACGATAACTGGGTTTTTTGGTAAACTTCAAAGAGCGTAGGCACAAGGATTTTATGAAACCTAGAAAGTTTTTTTCTCGTCCATATTTTTTCATATCATGTCCCTATGAGTTTCTAGAATATGATGCGATTTTATTTCGCTCCGTTCTGAACCGAATCGGACCCGATAAGACCCGATTTTACGGGAACAGGGTTTTCTGGTAAACTTCAAAGAGCGTAGGCATACAGGATTTTATGAAACCTAGAAAGTTTTTTTCTCGTCCATATTTTTTCATATCATGTCCCTATGAGTTTCTAGAATATGATGCGATTTTATTTCGCTCCGTTCTGAACCGAATCGGACCCGATAAGACCCGATTTTACGGGAACAGGGTTTTCTGGTAAACTTCAAAGAGCGTAGGCATACAGGATTTTATGAAACCTAGAAACTTTTTTTCTCGTCCATATTTTTTCATATCATGTCCCTATGAGTTTCTAGAATATGATGCGATTTTATTTCGCTCCGTTCGGAACCGAATCGGACCCGATAAGACCCGATTTTACGGGAACAGGGTTTTCTGGTAAACTTCAAAGAGCGTAGGCATACAGGATTTTATGAAACCTAGAAAGTTTTTTTCTCGTCCATATTTTTTCATATCATGTCCCTATGAGTTTCTAGATTTTGATGAGATTTTATTTCGCTCCGTTCGGAACCGAATCGGACCCGATATGACCCGATTTTACGGGAACAGGGTTTTCTGGTAAACTTCAAAGAGCGTAGGCACAAGGATTTTATGAAACCTAGAAAGTTTTTTTCTCGTCCATATTTTTTCATATCATGTCCCTATGAGTTTCTAGAATATGATGCGATTTTATTTCGCTCCGTTCTGAACCGAATCGGACCCGATATGAACCGATTTTACGGGAACAGGGTTTTCTGGTAAACTTCAAAGGGGGTAGGCATACAGGATTTTATGAAACCTAGAAAGTTTTTTCTCGTCCATATTTTTTCATATCATGTCCCTATGAGTTTCTAGAATATGATGCGATTTTATTTCGCTCCGTTCTGAACCGAATCGGACCCGATATGACCCGATTTTACGGGAACTGGGTTTTTTGGTAAACTTCAAAGGGGGTAGGCATACAGGATTTTATGAAACCTAGAAAGTTTTTTTCTCGTCCATATTTTTTCATATCATGTCCCTATGAGTTTGTAGAATATGATGCGATTTTATTTCGCTCCGTTCTGAACCGAATCGGACCCGATAAGACCCGATTTTACGGGAACAGGGTTTTCTGGTAAACTTCAAAGAGCGTAGGCACAAGGATTTTATGAAACCTAGAAAGTTTTTTTCTCGTCCATATTTTTTCATATCATGTCCCTATGAGTTTCTAGAATATGATGCGATTTTATTTCGCTCCGTTCTGAACCGAATCGGACCCGATAAGACCCGATTTTACGGGAACAGGGTTTTCTGGTAAACTTCAAAGAGCGTAGGCATACAGGATTTTATGAAACCTAGAAAGTTTTTTTCTCGTCCATATTTTTTCATATCATGTCCCTATGAGTTTCTAGAATATGATGCGATTTTATTTCGCTCCGTTCGGAACCGAATCGGACCCGATAAGACCCGATTTTACGGGAACAGGGTTTTCTGGTAAACTTCAAAGAGCGTAGGCATACAGGATTTTATGAAACCTAGAAAGTTTTTTTCTCGTCCATATTTTTTCATATCATGTCCCTATGAGTTTCTAGAATATGATGCGATTTTATTTCGCTCCGTTCTGAACCGAATCGGACCCGATAAGACCCGATTTTACGGGAACAGGGTTTTCTGGTAAACTTCAAAGAGCGTAGGCATACAGGATTTTATGAAACCTAGAAACTTTTTTTCTCGTCCATATTTTTTCATATCATGTCCCTATGAGTTTCTAGAATATGATGCGATTTTATTTCGCTCCGTTCGGAACCGAATCGGACCCGATAAGACCCGATTTTACGGGAACAGGGTTTTCTGGTAAACTTCAAAGAGCGTAGGCATACAGGATTTTATGAAACCTAGAAAGTTTTTTTCTCGTCCATATTTTTTCATATCATGTCCCTATGAGTTTCTAGATTTTGATGAGATTTTATTTCGCTCCGTTCGGAACCGAATCGGACCCGATATGACCCGATTTTACGATAACTGGGTTTTTTGGTAAACTTCAAAGAGCGTAGGCACAAGGATTTTATGAAACCTAGAAAGTTTTTTTCTCGTCCATATTTTTTCATATCATGTCCCTATGAGTTTCTAGAATATGATGCGATTTTATTTCGCTCCGTTCTGAACCGAATCGGACCCGATAAGACCCGATTTTACGGGAACAGGGTTTTCTGGTAAACTTCAAAGAGCGTAGGCATACAGGATTTTATGAAACCTAGAAAGTTTTTTTCTCGTCCATATTTTTTCATATCATGTCCCTATGAGTTTCTAGAATATGATGCGATTTTATTTCGCTCCGTTCTGAACCGAATCGGACCCGATAAGACCCGATTTTACGGGAACAGGGTTTTCTGGTAAACTTCAAAGAGCGTAGGCATACAGGATTTTATGAAACCTAGAAACTTTTTTTCTCGTCCATATTTTTTCATATCATGTCCCTATGAGTTTCTAGAATATGATGCGATTTTATTTCGCTCCGTTCGGAACCGAATCGGACCCGATAAGACCCGATTTTACGGGAACAGGGTTTTCTGGTAAACTTCAAAGAGCGTAGGCATACAGGATTTTATGAAACCTAGAAAGTTTTTTTCTCGTCCATATTTTTTCATATCATGTCCCTATGAGTTTCTAGATTTTGATGAGATTTTATTTCGCTCCGTTCGGAACCGAATCGGACCCGATATGACCCGATTTTACGGGAACAGGGTTTTCTGGTAAACTTCAAAGAGCGTAGGCACAAGGATTTTATGAAACCTAGAAAGTTTTTTTCTCGTCCATATTTTTTCATATCATGTCCCTATGAGTTTCTAGAATATGATGCGATTTTATTTCGCTCCGTTCTGAACCGAATCGGACCCGATATGAACCGATTTTACGGGAACAGGGTTTTCTGGTAAACTTCAAAGGGGGTAGGCATACAGGATTTTATGAAACCTAGAAAGTTTTTTCTCGTCCATATTTTTTCATATCATGTCCCTATGAGTTTCTAGAATATGATGCGATTTTATTTCGCTCCGTTCTGAAACGAATCGGACCCGATAAGACCCGATTTTACGGGAACAGGGTTTTCTGGTAAACTTCAAAGAGCTTAGGCACAAGGATTTTATGAAACCTAGAAAGTTTTTTCTCGTCCATATTTTTTCATATCATGTCCCTATGAGTTTCTAGAATTTGATGAGATTTTATTTCGCTCCGTTCGGAACCGAATCGGACCCGATATGACCCGATTTTACGGGAACAGGGTTTTCTGGTAAACTTCAAAGAGCGTAGGCACAAGGATTTTATGAAACCTAGAAAGTTTTTTTCTCGTCCATATTTTTTCATATCATGTCCCTATGAGTTTCTAGAATATGATGCGATTTTATTTCGCTCCGTTCGGAACCGAATCGGACCCGATATGACCCGATTTTACGATAACTGGGTTTTTTGGTAAACTTCAAAGGGGGTAGGCATACAGGATTTTATGAAACCTAGAAAGTTTTTTTCTCGTCCATATTTTTTCATATCATGTCCCTATGAGTTTCTAGAATATGATGCGATTTTATTTCGCTCCGTTCTGAACCGAATCGGACCCGATATGACCCGATTTTACGGGAACTGGGTTTTTTGGTAAACTTCAAAGGGGGTAGGCATACAGGATTTTATGAAACCTAGAAAGTTTTTTTCTCGTCCATATTTTTTCATATCATGTCCCTATGAGTTTCTAGAATATGATGCGATTTTATTTCGCTCCGTTCTGAAACGAATCGGACCCGATAAGACCCGATTTTACGGGAACAGGGTTTTCTGGTAAACTTCAAAGAGCTTAGGCACAAGGATTTTATGAAACCTAGAAAGTTTTTTCTCGTCCATATTTTTTCATATCATGTCCCTATGAGTTTCTAGAATTTGATGAGATTTTATTTCGCTCCGTTCGGAACCGAATCGGACCCGATATGACCCGATTTTACGGGAACAGGGTTTTCTGGTAAACTTCAAAGAGCGTAGGCACAAGGATTTTATGAAACCTAGAAAGTTTTTTTCTCGTCCATATTTTTTCATATCATGTCCCTATGAGTTTCTAGAATATGATGCGATTTTATTTCGCTCCGTTCTGAACCGAATCGGACCCGATATGAACCGATTTTACGGGAACAGGGTTTTCTGGTAAACTTCAAAGGGGGTAGGCATACAGGATTTTATGAAACCTAGAAAGTTTTTTCTCGTCCATATTTTTTCATATCATGTCCCTATGAGTTTCTAGAATATGATGCGATTTTATTTCGCTCCGTTCTGAACCGAATCGGACCCGATATGACCCGATTTTACGGGAACTGGGTTTTTTGGTAAACTTCAAAGGGGGTAGGCATACAGGATTTTATGAAACCTAGAAAGTTTTTTTCTCGTCCATATTTTTTCATATCATGTCCCTATGAGTTTGTAGAATATGATGCGATTTTATTTCGCTCCGTTCTGAACCGAATCGGACCCGATAAGACCCGATTTTACGGGAACAGGGTTTTCTGGTAAACTTCAAAGAGCGTAGGCACAAGGATTTTATGAAACCTAGAAAGTTTTTTTCTCGTCCATATTTTTTCATATCATGTCCCTATGAGTTTCTAGAATATGATGCGATTTTATTTCGCTCCGTTCTGAACCGAATCGGACCCGATAAGACCCGATTTTACGGGAACAGGGTTTTCTGGTAAACTTCAAAGAGCGTAGGCATACAGGATTTTATGAAACCTAGAAAGTTTTTTTCTCGTCCATATTTTTTCATATCATGTCCCTATGAGTTTCTAGAATATGATGCGATTTTATTTCGCTCCGTTCGGAACCGAATCGGACCCGATAAGACCCGATTTTACGGGAACAGGGTTTTCTGGTAAACTTCAAAGAGCGTAGGCATACAGGATTTTATGAAACCTAGAAAGTTTTTTTCTCGTCCATATTTTTTCATATCATGTCCCTATGAGTTTCTAGAATATGATGCGATTTTATTTCGCTCCGTTCTGAACCGAATCGGACCCGATAAGACCCGATTTTACGGGAACAGGGTTTTCTGGTAAACTTCAAAGAGCGTAGGCATACAGGATTTTATGAAACCTAGAAACTTTTTTTCTCGTCCATATTTTTTCATATCATGTCCCTATGAGTTTCTAGAATATGATGCGATTTTATTTCGCTCCGTTCGGAACCGAATCGGACCCGATAAGACCCGATTTTACGGGAACAGGGTTTTCTGGTAAACTTCAAAGAGCGTAGGCATACAGGATTTTATGAAACCTAGAAAGTTTTTTTCTCGTCCATATTTTTTCATATCATGTCCCTATGAGTTTCTAGATTTTGATGAGATTTTATTTCGCTCCGTTCGGAACCGAATCGGACCCGATATGACCCGATTTTACGATAACTGGGTTTTTTGGTAAACTTCAAAGAGCGTAGGCACAAGGATTTTATGAAACCTAGAAAGTTTTTTTCTCGTCCATATTTTTTCATATCATGTCCCTATGAGTTTCTAGAATATGATGCGATTTTATTTCGCTCCGTTCTGAACCGAATCGGACCCGATAAGACCCGATTTTACGGGAACAGGGTTTTCTGGTAAACTTCAAAGAGCGTAGGCATACAGGATTTTATGAAACCTAGAAAGTTTTTTTCTCGTCCATATTTTTTCATATCATGTCCCTATGAGTTTCTAGAATATGATGCGATTTTATTTCGCTCCGTTCTGAACCGAATCGGACCCGATAAGACCCGATTTTACGGGAACAGGGTTTTCTGGTAAACTTCAAAGAGCGTAGGCATACAGGATTTTATGAAACCTAGAAACTTTTTTTCTCGTCCATATTTTTTCATATCATGTCCCTATGAGTTTCTAGAATATGATGCGATTTTATTTCGCTCCGTTCGGAACCGAATCGGACCCGATAAGACCCGATTTTACGGGAACAGGGTTTTCTGGTAAACTTCAAAGAGCGTAGGCATACAGGATTTTATGAAACCTAGAAAGTTTTTTTCTCGTCCATATTTTTTCATATCATGTCCCTATGAGTTTCTAGATTTTGATGAGATTTTATTTCGCTCCGTTCGGAACCGAATCGGACCCGATATGACCCGATTTTACGGGAACAGGGTTTTCTGGTAAACTTCAAAGAGCGTAGGCACAAGGATTTTATGAAACCTAGAAAGTTTTTTTCTCGTCCATATTTTTTCATATCATGTCCCTATGAGTTTCTAGAATATGATGCGATTTTATTTCGCTCCGTTCTGAACCGAATCGGACCCGATATGAACCGATTTTACGGGAACAGGGTTTTCTGGTAAACTTCAAAGGGGGTAGGCATACAGGATTTTATGAAACCTAGAAAGTTTTTTCTCGTCCATATTTTTTCATATCATGTCCCTATGAGTTTCTAGAATATGATGCGATTTTATTTCGCTCCGTTCTGAAACGAATCGGACCCGATAAGACCCGATTTTACGGGAACAGGGTTTTCTGGTAAACTTCAAAGAGCTTAGGCACAAGGATTTTATGAAACCTAGAAAGTTTTTTCTCGTCCATATTTTTTCATATCATGTCCCTATGAGTTTCTAGAATTTGATGAGATTTTATTTCGCTCCGTTCGGAACCGAATCGGACCCGATATGACCCGATTTTACGGGAACAGGGTTTTCTGGTAAACTTCAAAGAGCGTAGGCACAAGGATTTTATGAAACCTAGAAAGTTTTTTTCTCGTCCATATTTTTTCATATCATGTCCCTATGAGTTTCTAGAATATGATGCGATTTTATTTCGCTCCGTTCTGAACCGAATCGGACCCGATATGAACCGATTTTACGGGAACAGGGTTTTCTGGTAAACTTCAAAGGGGGTAGGCATACAGGATTTTATGAAACCTAGAAAGTTTTTTCTCGTCCATATTTTTTCATATCATGTCCCTATGAGTTTCTAGAATATGATGCGATTTTATTTCGCTCCGTTCTGAACCGAATCGGACCCGATATGACCCGATTTTACGGGAACTGGGTTTTTTGGTAAACTTCAAAGGGGGTAGGCATACAGGATTTTATGAAACCTAGAAAGTTTTTTTCTCGTCCATATTTTTTCATATCATGTCCCTATGAGTTTGTAGAATATGATGCGATTTTATTTCGCTCCGTTCTGAACCGAATCGGACCCGATAAGACCCGATTTTACGGGAACAGGGTTTTCTGGTAAACTTCAAAGAGCGTAGGCACAAGGATTTTATGAAACCTAGAAAGTTTTTTTCTCGTCCATATTTTTTCATATCATGTCCCTATGAGTTTCTAGAATATGATGCGATTTTATTTCGCTCCGTTCTGAACCGAATCGGACCCGATAAGACCCGATTTTACGGGAACAGGGTTTTCTGGTAAACTTCAAAGAGCGTAGGCATACAGGATTTTATGAAACCTAGAAAGTTTTTTTCTCGTCCATATTTTTTCATATCATGTCCCTATGAGTTTCTAGAATATGATGCGATTTTATTTCGCTCCGTTCGGAACCGAATCGGACCCGATAAGACCCGATTTTACGGGAACAGGGTTTTCTGGTAAACTTCAAAGAGCGTAGGCATACAGGATTTTATGAAACCTAGAAAGTTTTTTTCTCGTCCATATTTTTTCATATCATGTCCCTATGAGTTTCTAGAATATGATGCGATTTTATTTCGCTCCGTTCTGAACCGAATCGGACCCGATAAGACCCGATTTTACGGGAACAGGGTTTTCTGGTAAACTTCAAAGAGCGTAGGCATACAGGATTTTATGAAACCTAGAAACTTTTTTTCTCGTCCATATTTTTTCATATCATGTCCCTATGAGTTTCTAGAATATGATGCGATTTTATTTCGCTCCGTTCGGAACCGAATCGGACCCGATAAGACCCGATTTTACGGGAACAGGGTTTTCTGGTAAACTTCAAAGAGCGTAGGCATACAGGATTTTATGAAACCTAGAAAGTTTTTTTCTCGTCCATATTTTTTCATATCATGTCCCTATGAGTTTCTAGATTTTGATGAGATTTTATTTCGCTCCGTTCGGAACCGAATCGGACCCGATATGACCCGATTTTACGATAACTGGGTTTTTTGGTAAACTTCAAAGAGCGTAGGCACAAGGATTTTATGAAACCTAGAAAGTTTTTTTCTCGTCCATATTTTTTCATATCATGTCCCTATGAGTTTCTAGAATATGATGCGATTTTATTTCGCTCCGTTCTGAACCGAATCGGACCCGATAAGACCCGATTTTACGGGAACAGGGTTTTCTGGTAAACTTCAAAGAGCGTAGGCATACAGGATTTTATGAAACCTAGAAAGTTTTTTTCTCGTCCATATTTTTTCATATCATGTCCCTATGAGTTTCTAGAATATGATGCGATTTTATTTCGCTCCGTTCTGAACCGAATCGGACCCGATATGACCCGATTTTACGGGAACTGGGTTTTTTGGTAAACTTCAAAGGGGGTAGGCATACAGGATTTTATGAAACCTAGAAAGTTTTTTTCTCGTCCATATTTTTTCATATCATGTCCCTATGAGTTTCTAGATTTTGATGAGATTTTATTTCGCTCCGTTCGGAACCGAATCGGACCCGATATGACCCGATTTTACGATAACTGGGTTTTTTGGTAAACTTCAAAGGGGGTAGGCATACAGGATTTTATGAAACCTAGAAAGTTTTTTTCTCGTCCATATTTTTTCATATCATGTCCCTATGAGTTTCTAGAATATGATGCGATTTTATTTCGCTCCGTTCTGAACCGAATCGGACCCGATATGACCCGATTTTACGGGAACTGGGTTTTTTGGTAAACTTCAAAGGGGGTAGGCATACAGGATTTTATGAAACCTAGAAAGTTTTTTTCTCGTCCATATTTTTTCATATCATGTCCCTATGAGTTTCTAGAATATGATGCGATTTTATTTCGCTCCGTTCTGAAACGAATCGGACCCGATAAGACCCGATTTTACGGGAACAGGGTTTTCTGGTAAACTTCAAAGAGCTTAGGCACAAGGATTTTATGAAACCTAGAAAGTTTTTTCTCGTCCATATTTTTTCATATCATGTCCCTATGAGTTTCTAGAATTTGATGAGATTTTATTTCGCTCCGTTCGGAACCGAATCGGACCCGATATGACCCGATTTTACGGGAACAGGGTTTTCTGGTAAACTTCAAAGAGCGTAGGCACAAGGATTTTATGAAACCTAGAAAGTTTTTTTCTCGTCCATATTTTTTCATATCATGTCCCTATGAGTTTCTAGAATATGATGCGATTTTATTTCGCTCCGTTCTGAACCGAATCGGACCCGATATGAACCGATTTTACGGGAACAGGGTTTTCTGGTAAACTTCAAAGGGGGTAGGCATACAGGATTTTATGAAACCTAGAAAGTTTTTTCTCGTCCATATTTTTTCATATCATGTCCCTATGAGTTTCTAGAATATGATGCGATTTTATTTCGCTCCGTTCTGAACCGAATCGGACCCGATATGACCCGATTTTACGGGAACTGGGTTTTTTGGTAAACTTCAAAGGGGGTAGGCATACAGGATTTTATGAAACCTAGAAAGTTTTTTTCTCGTCCATATTTTTTCATATCATGTCCCTATGAGTTTGTAGAATATGATGCGATTTTATTTCGCTCCGTTCTGAACCGAATCGGACCCGATAAGACCCGATTTTACGGGAACAGGGTTTTCTGGTAAACTTCAAAGAGCGTAGGCACAAGGATTTTATGAAACCTAGAAAGTTTTTTTCTCGTCCATATTTTTTCATATCATGTCCCTATGAGTTTCTAGAATATGATGCGATTTTATTTCGCTCCGTTCTGAACCGAATCGGACCCGATAAGACCCGATTTTACGGGAACAGGGTTTTCTGGTAAACTTCAAAGAGCGTAGGCATACAGGATTTTATGAAACCTAGAAAGTTTTTTTCTCGTCCATATTTTTTCATATCATGTCCCTATGAGTTTCTAGAATATGATGCGATTTTATTTCGCTCCGTTCGGAACCGAATCGGACCCGATAAGACCCGATTTTACGGGAACAGGGTTTTCTGGTAAACTTCAAAGAGCGTAGGCATACAGGATTTTATGAAACCTAGAAAGTTTTTTTCTCGTCCATATTTTTTCATATCATGTCCCTATGAGTTTCTAGAATATGATGCGATTTTATTTCGCTCCGTTCTGAACCGAATCGGACCCGATAAGACCCGATTTTACGGGAACAGGGTTTTCTGGTAAACTTCAAAGAGCGTAGGCATACAGGATTTTATGAAACCTAGAAACTTTTTTTCTCGTCCATATTTTTTCATATCATGTCCCTATGAGTTTCTAGAATATGATGCGATTTTATTTCGCTCCGTTCGGAACCGAATCGGACCCGATAAGACCCGATTTTACGGGAACAGGGTTTTCTGGTAAACTTCAAAGAGCGTAGGCATACAGGATTTTATGAAACCTAGAAAGTTTTTTTCTCGTCCATATTTTTTCATATCATGTCCCTATGAGTTTCTAGATTTTGATGAGATTTTATTTCGCTCCGTTCGGAACCGAATCGGACCCGATATGACCCGATTTTACGATAACTGGGTTTTTTGGTAAACTTCAAAGAGCGTAGGCACAAGGATTTTATGAAACCTAGAAAGTTTTTTTCTCGTCCATATTTTTTCATATCATGTCCCTATGAGTTTCTAGAATATGATGCGATTTTATTTCGCTCCGTTCTGAACCGAATCGGACCCGATAAGACCCGATTTTACGGGAACAGGGTTTTCTGGTAAACTTCAAAGAGCGTAGGCATACAGGATTTTATGAAACCTAGAAAGTTTTTTTCTCGTCCATATTTTTTCATATCATGTCCCTATGAGTTTCTAGAATATGATGCGATTTTATTTCGCTCCGTTCTGAACCGAATCGGACCCGATAAGACCCGATTTTACGGGAACAGGGTTTTCTGGTAAACTTCAAAGAGCGTAGGCATACAGGATTTTATGAAACCTAGAAACTTTTTTTCTCGTCCATATTTTTTCATATCATGTCCCTATGAGTTTCTAGAATATGATGCGATTTTATTTCGCTCCGTTCGGAACCGAATCGGACCCGATAAGACCCGATTTTACGGGAACAGGGTTTTCTGGTAAACTTCAAAGAGCGTAGGCATACAGGATTTTATGAAACCTAGAAAGTTTTTTTCTCGTCCATATTTTTTCATATCATGTCCCTATGAGTTTCTAGATTTTGATGAGATTTTATTTCGCTCCGTTCGGAACCGAATCGGACCCGATATGACCCGATTTTACGATAACTGGGTTTTTTGGTAAACTTCAAAGAGCGTAGGCACAAGGATTTTATGAAACCTAGAAAGTTTTTTTCTCGTCCATATTTTTTCATATCATGTCCCTATGAGTTTCTAGAATATGATGCGATTTTATTTCGCTCCGTTCTGAACCGAATCGGACCCGATAAGACCCGATTTTACGGGAACAGGGTTTTCTGGTAAACTTCAAAGAGCGTAGGCATACAGGATTTTATGAAACCTAGAAAGTTTTTTTCTCGTCCATATTTTTTCATATCATGTCCCTATGAGTTTCTAGATTTTGATGAGATTTTATTTCGCTCCGTTCGGAACCGAATCGGACCCGATATGACCCGATTTTACGATAACTGGGTTTTTTGGTAAACTTCAAAGAGCGTAGGCACAAGGATTTTATGAAACCTAGAAAGTTTTTTTCTCGTCCATATTTTTTCATATCATGTCCCTATGAGTTTCTAGAATATGATGCGATTTTATTTCGCTCCGTTCTGAACCGAATCGGACCCGATAAGACCCGATTTTACGGGAACAGGGTTTTCTGGTAAACTTCAAAGAGCGTAGGCATACAGGATTTTATGAAACCTAGAAAGTTTTTTTCTCGTCCATATTTTTTCATATCATGTCCCTATGAGTTTCTAGAATTTGATGAGATTTTATTTCGCTCCGTTCGGAACCGAATCGGACCCGATATGACCCGATTTTACGGGAACAGGGTTTTCTGGTAAACTTCAAAGAGCGTAGGCACAAGGATTTTATGAAACCTAGAAAGTTTTTTTCTCGTCCATATTTTTTCATATCATGTCCCTATGAGTTTCTAGAATATGATGCGATTTTATTTCGCTCCGTTCGGAACCGAATCGGACCCGATAAGACCCGATTTTACGGGAACAGGGTTTTCTGGTAAACTTCAAAGAGCGTAGGCATACAGGATTTTATGAAACCTAGAAAGTTTTTTTCTCGTCCATATTTTTTCATATCATGTCCCTATGAGTTTGTAGAATATGATGCGATTTTATTTCGCTCCGTTCTGAACCGAATCGGACCCGATAAGACCCGATTTTACGGGAACAGGGTTTTCTGGTAAACTTCAAAGAGCGTAGGCACAAGGATTTTATGAAACCTAGAAAGTTTTTTTCTCGTCCATATTTTTTCATATCATGTCCCTATGAGTTTCTAGATTTTGATGAGATTTTATTTCGCTCCGTTCGGAACCGAATCGGACCCGATATGACCCGATTTTACGATAACTGGGTTTTTTGGTAAACTTCAAAGAGCGTAGGCACAAGGATTTTATGAAACCTAGAAAGTTTTTTTCTCGTCCATATTTTTTCATATCATGTCCCTATGAGTTTCTAGAATATGATGCGATTTTATTTCGCTCCGTTCTGAACCGAATCGGACCCGATAAGACCCGATTTTACGGGAACAGGGTTTTCTGGTAAACTTCAAAGGGGGTAGGCATACAGGATTTTATGAAACCTAGAAAGTTTTTTTCTCGTCCATATTTTTTCATATCATGTCCCTATGAGTTTCTAGAATTTGATGAGATTTTATTTCGCTCCGTTCGGAACCGAATCGGACCCGATATGACCCGATTTTACGATAACTGGGTTTTTTGGTAAACTTCAAAGGGGGTAGGCATACAGGATTTTATGAAACCTAGAAAGTTTTTTTCTCGTCCATATTTTTTCATATCATGTCCCTATGAGTTTCTAGAATATGATGCGATTTTATTTCGCTCCGTTCGGAACCGAATCGGACCCGATAAGACCCGATTTTACGGGAACAGGGTTTTCTGGTAAACTTCAAAGAGCGTAGGCATACAGGATTTTATGAAACCTAGAAAGTTTTTTCTCGTCCATATTTTTTCATATCATGTCCCTATGAGTTTCTAGAATTTGATGAGATTTTATTTCGCTCCGTTCGGAACCGAATCGGACCCGATATGACCCGATTTTACGGGAACAGGGTTTTCTGGTAAACTTCAAAGAGCGTAGGCACAAGGATTTTATGAAACCTAGAAAGTTTTTTTCTCGTCCATATTTTTTCATATCATGTCCCTATGAGTTTCTAGAATATGATGCGATTTTATTTCGCTCCGTTCTGAACCGAATCGGACCCGATAAGACCCGATTTTACGGGAACAGGGTTTTCTGGTAAACTTCAAAGAGCGTAGGCATACAGGATTTTATGAAACCTAGAAAGTTTTTTTCTCGTCCATATTTTTTCATATCATGTCCCTATGAGTTTCTAGAATATGATGCGATTTTATTTCGCTCCGTTCTGAACCGAATCGGACCCGATAAGACCCGATTTTACGGGAACAGGGTTTTCTGGTAAACTTCAAAGAGCGTAGGCATACAGGATTTTATGAAACCTAGAAACTTTTTTTCTCGTCCATATTTTTTCATATCATGTCCCTATGAGTTTCTAGAATATGATGCGATTTTATTTCGCTCCGTTCGGAACCGAATCGGACCCGATAAGACCCGATTTTACGGGAACAGGGTTTTCTGGTAAACTTCAAAGAGCGTAGGCATACAGGATTTTATGAAACCTAGAAAGTTTTTTTCTCGTCCATATTTTTTCATATCATGTCCCTATGAGTTTCTAGATTTTGATGAGATTTTATTTCGCTCCGTTCGGAACCGAATCGGACCCGATATGACCCGATTTTACGATAACTGGGTTTTTTGGTAAACTTCAAAGAGCGTAGGCACAAGGATTTTATGAAACCTAGAAAGTTTTTTTCTCGTCCATATTTTTTCATATCATGTCCCTATGAGTTTCTAGAATATGATGCGATTTTATTTCGCTCCGTTCTGAACCGAATCGGACCCGATAAGACCCGATTTTACGGGAACAGGGTTTTCTGGTAAACTTCAAAGAGCGTAGGCATACAGGATTTTATGAAACCTAGAAAGTTTTTTTCTCGTCCATATTTTTTCATATCATGTCCCTATGAGTTTCTAGATTTTGATGAGATTTTATTTCGCTCCGTTCGGAACCGAATCGGACCCGATATGACCCGATTTTACGATAACTGGGTTTTTTGGTAAACTTCAAAGAGCGTAGGCACAAGGATTTTATGAAACCTAGAAAGTTTTTTTCTCGTCCATATTTTTTCATATCATGTCCCTATGAGTTTCTAGAATATGATGCGATTTTATTTCGCTCCGTTCTGAACCGAATCGGACCCGATAAGACCCGATTTTACGGGAACAGGGTTTTCTGGTAAACTTCAAAGAGCGTAGGCATACAGGATTTTATGAAACCTAGAAAGTTTTTTTCTCGTCCATATTTTTTCATATCATGTCCCTATGAGTTTCTAGAATTTGATGAGATTTTATTTCGCTCCGTTCGGAACCGAATCGGACCCGATATGACCCGATTTTACGGGAACAGGGTTTTCTGGTAAACTTCAAAGAGCGTAGGCACAAGGATTTTATGAAACCTAGAAAGTTTTTTTCTCGTCCATATTTTTTCATATCATGTCCCTATGAGTTTCTAGAATATGATGCGATTTTATTTCGCTCCGTTCGGAACCGAATCGGACCCGATAAGACCCGATTTTACGGGAACAGGGTTTTCTGGTAAACTTCAAAGAGCGTAGGCATACAGGATTTTATGAAACCTAGAAAGTTTTTTTCTCGTCCATATTTTTTCATATCATGTCCCTATGAGTTTGTAGAATATGATGCGATTTTATTTCGCTCCGTTCTGAACCGAATCGGACCCGATAAGACCCGATTTTACGGGAACAGGGTTTTCTGGTAAACTTCAAAGAGCGTAGGCACAAGGATTTTATGAAACCTAGAAAGTTTTTTTCTCGTCCATATTTTTTCATATCATGTCCCTATGAGTTTCTAGATTTTGATGAGATTTTATTTCGCTCCGTTCGGAACCGAATCGGACCCGATATGACCCGATTTTACGATAACTGGGTTTTTTGGTAAACTTCAAAGAGCGTAGGCACAAGGATTTTATGAAACCTAGAAAGTTTTTTTCTCGTCCATATTTTTTCATATCATGTCCCTATGAGTTTCTAGAATATGATGCGATTTTATTTCGCTCCGTTCTGAACCGAATCGGACCCGATAAGACCCGATTTTACGGGAACAGGGTTTTCTGGTAAACTTCAAAGGGGGTAGGCATACAGGATTTTATGAAACCTAGAAAGTTTTTTTCTCGTCCATATTTTTTCATATCATGTCCCTATGAGTTTCTAGAATTTGATGAGATTTTATTTCGCTCCGTTCGGAACCGAATCGGACCCGATATGACCCGATTTTACGATAACTGGGTTTTTTGGTAAACTTCAAAGGGGGTAGGCATACAGGATTTTATGAAACCTAGAAAGTTTTTTTCTCGTCCATATTTTTTCATATCATGTCCCTATGAGTTTCTAGAATATGATGCGATTTTATTTCGCTCCGTTCGGAACCGAATCGGACCCGATAAGACCCGATTTTACGGGAACAGGGTTTTCTGGTAAACTTCAAAGAGCGTAGGCATACAGGATTTTATGAAACCTAGAAAGTTTTTTCTCGTCCATATTTTTTCATATCATGTCCCTATGAGTTTCTAGAATTTGATGAGATTTTATTTCGCTCCGTTCGGAACCGAATCGGACCCGATATGACCCGATTTTACGGGAACAGGGTTTTCTGGTAAACTTCAAAGAGCGTAGGCACAAGGATTTTATGAAACCTAGAAAGTTTTTTTCTCGTCCATATTTTTTCATATCATGTCCCTATGAGTTTCTAGAATATGATGCGATTTTATTTCGCTCCGTTCTGAACCGAATCGGACCCGATATGACCCGATTTTACGGGAACTGGGTTTTTTGGTAAACTTCAAAGGGGGTAGGCATACAGGATTTTATGAAACCTAGAAAGTTTTTTTCTCGTCCATATTTTTTCATATCATGTCCCTATGAGTTTGTAGAATATGATGCGATTTTATTTCGCTCCGTTCTGAACCGAATCGGACCCGATAAGACCCGATTTTACGGGAACAGGGTTTTCTGGTAAACTTCAAAGAGCGTAGGCACAAGGATTTTATGAAACCTAGAAAGTTTTTTTCTCGTCCATATTTTTTCATATCATGTCCCTATGAGTTTCTAGAATATGATGCGATTTTATTTCGCTCCGTTCTGAACCGAATCGGACCCGATATGAACCGATTTTACGGGAACAGGGTTTTCTGGTAAACTTCAAAGGGGGTAGGCATACAGGATTTTATGAAACCTAGAAAGTTTTTTCTCGTCCATATTTTTTCATATCATGTCCCTATGAGTTTCTAGAATATGATGCGATTTTATTTCGCTCCGTTCTGAACCGAATCGGACCCGATAAGACCCGATTTTACGGGAACAGGGTTTTCTGGTAAACTTCAAAGAGCGTAGGCATACAGGATTTTATGAAACCTAGAAAGTTTTTTTCTCGTCCATATTTTTTCATATCATGTCCCTATGAGTTTCTAGAATATGATGCGATTTTATTTCGCTCCGTTCGGAACCGAATCGGACCCGATAAGACCCGATTTTACGGGAACAGGGTTTTCTGGTAAACTTCAAAGAGCGTAGGCATACAGGATTTTATGAAACCTAGAAAGTTTTTTTCTCGTCCATATTTTTTCATATCATGTCCCTATGAGTTTGTAGAATATGATGCGATTTTATTTCGCTCCGTTCTGAACCGAATCGGACCCGATAAGACCCGATTTTACGGGAACAGGGTTTTCTGGTAAACTTCAAAGAGCGTAGGCACAAGGATTTTATGAAACCTAGAAAGTTTTTTTCTCGTCCATATTTTTTCATATCATGTCCCTATGAGTTTCTAGAATATGATGCGATTTTATTTCGCTCCGTTCTGAACCGAATCGGACCCGATAAGACCCGATTTTACGGGAACAGGGTTTTCTGGTAAACTTCAAAGAGCGTAGGCATACAGGATTTTATGAAACCTAGAAAGTTTTTTTCTCGTCCATATTTTTTCATATCATGTCCCTATGAGTTTCTAGAATATGATGCGATTTTATTTCGCTCCGTTCGGAACCGAATCGGACCCGATAAGACCCGATTTTACGGGAACAGGGTTTTCTGGTAAACTTCAAAGAGCGTAGGCATACAGGATTTTATGAAACCTAGAAAGTTTTTTTCTCGTCCATATTTTTTCATATCATGTCCCTATGAGTTTCTAGAATATGATGCGATTTTATTTCGCTCCGTTCTGAACCGAATCGGACCCGATATGACCCGATTTTACGGGAACTGGGTTTTTTGGTAAACTTCAAAGGGGGTAGGCATACAGGATTTTATGAAACCTAGAAAGTTTTTTTCTCGTCCATATTTTTTCATATCATGTCCCTATGAGTTTGTAGAATATGATGCGATTTTATTTCGCTCCGTTCTGAACCGAATCGGACCCGATAAGACCCGATTTTACGGGAACAGGGTTTTCTGGTAAACTTCAAAGAGCGTAGGCACAAGGATTTTATGAAACCTAGAAAGTTTTTTTCTCGTCCATATTTTTTCATATCATGTCCCTATGAGTTTCTAGAATATGATGCGATTTTATTTCGCTCCGTTCTGAACCGAATCGGACCCGATATGAACCGATTTTACGGGAACAGGGTTTTCTGGTAAACTTCAAAGGGGGTAGGCATACAGGATTTTATGAAACCTAGAAAGTTTTTTCTCGTCCATATTTTTTCATATCATGTCCCTATGAGTTTCTAGAATATGATGCGATTTTATTTCGCTCCGTTCTGAACCGAATCGGACCCGATAAGACCCGATTTTACGGGAACAGGGTTTTCTGGTAAACTTCAAAGAGCGTAGGCATACAGGATTTTATGAAACCTAGAAAGTTTTTTTCTCGTCCATATTTTTTCATATCATGTCCCTATGAGTTTCTAGAATATGATGCGATTTTATTTCGCTCCGTTCGGAACCGAATCGGACCCGATAAGACCCGATTTTACGGGAACAGGGTTTTCTGGTAAACTTCAAAGAGCGTAGGCATACAGGATTTTATGAAACCTAGAAAGTTTTTTTCTCGTCCATATTTTTTCATATCATGTCCCTATGAGTTTGTAGAATATGATGCGATTTTATTTCGCTCCGTTCTGAACCGAATCGGACCCGATAAGACCCGATTTTACGGGAACAGGGTTTTCTGGTAAACTTCAAAGAGCGTAGGCACAAGGATTTTATGAAACCTAGAAAGTTTTTTTCTCGTCCATATTTTTTCATATCATGTCCCTATGAGTTTCTAGAATATGATGCGATTTTATTTCGCTCCGTTCTGAACCGAATCGGACCCGATAAGACCCGATTTTACGGGAACAGGGTTTTCTGGTAAACTTCAAAGAGCGTAGGCATACAGGATTTTATGAAACCTAGAAAGTTTTTTTCTCGTCCATATTTTTTCATATCATGTCCCTATGAGTTTCTAGAATATGATGCGATTTTATTTCGCTCCGTTCGGAACCGAATCGGACCCGATAAGACCCGATTTTACGGGAACAGGGTTTTCTGGTAAACTTCAAAGAGCGTAGGCATACAGGATTTTATGAAACCTAGAAAGTTTTTTTCTCGTCCATATTTTTTCATATCATGTCCCTATGAGTTTCTAGAATATGATGCGATTTTATTTCGCTCCGTTCTGAACCGAATCGGACCCGATAAGACCCGATTTTACGGGAACAGGGTTTTCTGGTAAACTTCAAAGAGCGTAGGCATACAGGATTTTATGAAACCTAGAAACTTTTTTTCTCGTCCATATTTTTTCATATCATGTCCCTATGAGTTTCTAGAATATGATGCGATTTTATTTCGCTCCGTTCGGAACCGAATCGGACCCGATAAGACCCGATTTTACGGGAACAGGGTTTTCTGGTAAACTTCAAAGAGCGTAGGCATACAGGATTTTATGAAACCTAGAAAGTTTTTTTCTCGTCCATATTTTTTCATATCATGTCCCTATGAGTTTCTAGATTTTGATGAGATTTTATTTCGCTCCGTTCGGAACCGAATCGGACCCGATATGACCCGATTTTACGATAACTGGGTTTTTTGGTAAACTTCAAAGAGCGTAGGCACAAGGATTTTATGAAACCTAGAAAGTTTTTTTCTCGTCCATATTTTTTCATATCATGTCCCTATGAGTTTCTAGAATATGATGCGATTTTATTTCGCTCCGTTCTGAACCGAATCGGACCCGATATGACCCGATTTTACGGGAACTGGGTTTTTTGGTAAACTTCAAAGGGGGTAGGCATACAGGATTTTATGAAACCTAGAAAGTTTTTTTCTCGTCCATATTTTTTCATATCATGTCCCTATGAGTTTGTAGAATATGATGCGATTTTATTTCGCTCCGTTCTGAACCGAATCGGACCCGATAAGACCCGATTTTACGGGAACAGGGTTTTCTGGTAAACTTCAAAGAGCGTAGGCACAAGGATTTTATGAAACCTAGAAAGTTTTTTTCTCGTCCATATTTTTTCATATCATGTCCCTATGAGTTTCTAGAATATGATGCGATTTTATTTCGCTCCGTTCTGAACCGAATCGGACCCGATATGAACCGATTTTACGGGAACAGGGTTTTCTGGTAAACTTCAAAGGGGGTAGGCATACAGGATTTTATGAAACCTAGAAAGTTTTTTCTCGTCCATATTTTTTCATATCATGTCCCTATGAGTTTCTAGAATATGATGCGATTTTATTTCGCTCCGTTCTGAACCGAATCGGACCCGATAAGACCCGATTTTACGGGAACAGGGTTTTCTGGTAAACTTCAAAGAGCGTAGGCATACAGGATTTTATGAAACCTAGAAAGTTTTTTTCTCGTCCATATTTTTTCATATCATGTCCCTATGAGTTTCTAGAATATGATGCGATTTTATTTCGCTCCGTTCGGAACCGAATCGGACCCGATAAGACCCGATTTTACGGGAACAGGGTTTTCTGGTAAACTTCAAAGAGCGTAGGCATACAGGATTTTATGAAACCTAGAAAGTTTTTTTCTCGTCCATATTTTTTCATATCATGTCCCTATGAGTTTGTAGAATATGATGCGATTTTATTTCGCTCCGTTCTGAACCGAATCGGACCCGATAAGACCCGATTTTACGGGAACAGGGTTTTCTGGTAAACTTCAAAGAGCGTAGGCACAAGGATTTTATGAAACCTAGAAAGTTTTTTTCTCGTCCATATTTTTTCATATCATGTCCCTATGA